>CM061040.1:14566135-14701202 GCA_030762985.1 Adelphocoris suturalis
TAGCCATGGACTAACTAGCCGAAAATGGAACGCGGGGCGGGATGGTAACGAAATGTGTGACGGATGATTTTCACGTACAACCGAGTCGTTGCTAGGGAAATGGTACTTCGTCGTTTTTCATCCCACAAAATTCGTTGACCATTCGTTCGAAAGCTCTCGATTTATCCAACAATATTATGTTAACTACTGCGAAGTGCGTGTCCAACAAACTGAGTTATGAGCATGGTTATATAAATAATTGTTTACACACAGGTGATCATTCTCAATAATTGATGTTGTGAACATGATTGCAACCGCTTGTTAATTTCTGATGATTTCATTGAGCTTGTGTTTCGATGATTTGATTCATAGCAGGTGATCTGAGTATTACGAAAACGGTTTGATTTGTGAAGCGGAGGTTAAATAATTTGAATAGGTAATTTCTATACTTTACACTCTAGGAAGCTGTAATTTCGTTTGTAGCCTCTTTAGGACATTTACTTGACGATGCTCAGGGTCCGGATCAGATGTGTGGCTCAAAGCTAATTTCTATGCTTTACACTCTAGGAAGCTTTGGCTCTTAAGGCTGTTCAAACCCTCCTTCAGGAGGTTTTATTATCATAACATTTTAAGTAGTTGATCAATTTTCACACTCCAAAGCTTGATTAGTTCAATTTCGTTTGTAGTTATTCCTCGAGGAAAGAAAATTTTAAACTGAATTTAAATTGTATGAAAATAGTCAAGATTTCATGGTTTTTTAACACTTTCTCAGGCATTTGTGGACCGATTTGCATGATTTAAATCACGCTGGAGTCTATTTTCCATCCTCTGTCCGCTCCACAAAAGAAAACGGTCAATTTACGAGTTTGGAAAATAGGTAAAACTGGAGCTGCAAACTGCGCCCCTAGCGGATTTATCTCAAACACTGCTCCCATTAGGTTAGCATCACCATGGCAACAGGGTGATTTTTTGTAGAACTGGAGTAAAAAAATGAAGTACAGCCTAATTCCGCCTTCCTCAACAACCGACTAACCTTCCTAGACTTCTGTTTTACTTTCCCAACAACCCAACAGAGTTGAAAGTAATGTCCACTTTTACTTTCTCAGCATCCCAATAGAGTGTAAAGTAATGTCCATTTTTACGTTCCCAACATCCCAACAGAGTGGAAAGTAATGTCCATTTTTACTTTCCCAACATCCCAACAGAGTGGAAAGTAATGTCCATTATTACGTTCCCAACATCCCAATAGAGTGGAAAGTAATGTCCATTTTATACGTTCCCAACATCCCAACAGAGTGGAAAGTAATGTCCATTTTTAATATCCCAACAGAGTGGAAAGTAATGTCCATTTTCACTTTTCCATCATCCCAACAGAGTGTAAAGTAATGTCTACAACTTTGACATGTCCATGATCTATCGTTTTTAAGGCCATTAATTTTTCAACTTGGAAAGTGCTAGGTTATAACTAAAATCATCGTTTTTACCAAAAAGTAACCAAAGGATCTTAGTAACCTAGGCTTTTAGTTGCGATGTGTTCTTCAACGTTTCAGATGTTTTCGATTTCTTAATAATAAGAATACCTTTGGGACATCAAGAGGTGAATGAAATGACGAGCAATTTGAAAAGCAGGCCCGTAAAGAGCTAAATTAAACAACAGACAACAAATTCATAGTAAAAGCAAACAGCACACAGATAAAACACGGCTAAAGCATGTTCCATGTTTCTTGAATTTTAGCCGAAGGATCTACGCAGTAACCATCCCGGGGTCCAGGTTTATTTCTTTCTATTGAAATTGCTCAAATTTCAATACAATTTAACATTTAATAGTAGGTAATTAGAGAAAATTTGCTCATACGATGATGCTGCATGACTGGAATTTTTTACTTTCATAAATTATGTTCCTCCTTCTAAAATTGGCTAGAAAACCAATTTTTATTCATAAAAAAAATCAAATAGATGGTCATCATTGGAAAGCATATTCAATTCCATTTCGGCATAAGCAATTTAAAAAATTTGTGAGTTGCTTGAAACCGTGCCAGAAAAATAGGAATCTCGCGTGTTTCAGAAATTGGCAACAATTTTACTGCGCTCGCTCGAAAAGTGTTTCTAAATTCTTCAAATGATAAAAAAGTGCAGAAAAAATAGAATGTTGCAAGCAATTAGTTTAAAACTAACTTCAACTCATGCGGATTAGAAAAGAACTCATGAGAGTTAGAAGAAGAAAATTCAACTTTAAATTGAATAATGTTTTTGAGCCTCTGTCGTAATTTTTGTTCTTCGATTCCCTGGTGTCCTGGAGCAAAGGCCAAAAATAGGTAGTGATTTGAGGTGAAGGTTTGAGATCAGATTTTGAAAATTTAGTCCGTTCCGAGTGAGAAAATCTTTGTTTGCGCTCTCAAAATTGGTGAAATACAAAATGGCGGCATCATTAACATGGCTTCATTTGCCCATTTTAAAGTTTTTCTCTAATAATTCCTAAACTGTACATCCTACAGAAACTTTTATACGTAGCAAAGTAGTAAAGCATTAAAAAACAAAACGATTCGATCCCAAAACTCTGAATTACCTCTTAAAATAAGCGAATTACAAACAAGTGAAACTTGGGCTAATTTGGGGCCAGTCCTCTCCGCCCTCCGTCTAGACTTTTGCCCTTCAATATCACTTAGTGGCGTTAATATTGGTCTTATTTCTGTCTGCCAAAGCTCATTCTACTCAAGATTAAATACTTTCCAAAGTTCGCTTCAAAAAGTTTTTGCTCAGACCGTTTCTCATTGAAGTACAAAGTAAAATGCCGTTTTCGCTAACTTTATGTGTAAAATGGCACAAAATTCAATAGTTCGACTGTAAGTCCATAGGGAAAGGTCTCAGCTAAACTATGCTCGATGCAAACCTTGGAAAGTATTTAATCTTCAGCAGAATGAGCTTTAGAAGACTGAAATCAGACCAATATTAATGCTATAAAAAATTCTGTAGGATGTATGGTTCAGTTATTATTAGAGAAAAAACTTTAAATGGGCAAATTAACCAAATCTTTATGAGGCCGCCATTTTGTATTCCACCAATTTTGAGATGGCAGACAAAGTTTTCTCACTCAGAACGGACCAAACTTTCAAAATCTTATCTCAAACCTTCTCCTCAAATTACTATTTATTTTCGGCCCTGGCTCCTGGACAATCTGTGATGTATTTTTTGATCCTGATAGTGAAATAAACTTTTCCCGTGCTCTCAATTAACCACATCCTACGATTTTCTTCTCCGCAAAGTGGGATGATTCAATGAAGATATTCATAAATGAGCAGTGGGGAACGAATTTGTAAGTGTAGTGGTCGATCTTGCATTTGATTTTGTTTTTTAAAACGATGTTAGTCTTGAAGATTGTTTCGCAGATGTTACATATTCGATTGACATATTTATGATGACCGCTGAATCAATTCTCCTCCGTTTTTTATTGAAATAAAATTGACAGTTGGATTCAAAGGCCAGTTCTCGTTTGAACCTGTGGATAAACATTCTTAACATTTGATTGTCCGTCCTAGAGCTCGCACTAAATATCCAGCAACATACTCAACTATTTCCAACACCAAATCGGAAAAAACTGTTTCTTGTAACTCGGGACAGTCGTCATTGTCGTATTCTTCTCGTAAAACTCTGGAATCCACCATACTCGATTTAGGAGTAGATAAATTGATACTTTCTTTTATATAATTTTTTCATATAACTTTCTTTAATATCATCTTAAGCAAATCAATTTTGTTCAATGGTAACGGCGTTTCCTCTGTAGGCATCACTTTCATGTAATTGTTTGTGAATAATTAATTTTCTGAAAAAAATGGCAAAATTCATAGGCACTCGGATTATCATTTTTTCCTCCTCTCCTTCTCATGTAACCAAAAAATCTCTACATATGGTCCCGGCTAACATTATGCCTGGGTGTGTATTTTAAAATTACCAATCTATCGCACAAAGTTCTCACTGCTGATGGAAATCAGGAAACCAATGAAACCAGTTTTCTGGGATTCCTTCTGCGCCAGTTTCCCACTTTTTTCTCTCAAGGATCTGATGTAATTCTCTGCCTTCTCAAGCTTGCAAAAAATGTCACCCTCATTGATGGCTTGTTTTGAATTATTTTCTTTGATGCTTCTAGAGTTTAAAACATCAATGAAATCATTGATGATTTTGATGAAATCAACAGTACCCTCACACTCCTCAAAGCCCGAAATCTGCTTTACCTTACAATATTTTATGTCGTCTGCCACATTTCTGCTCAGTAATTGGTGTGATAAATTTACTTTCATTTTCGGTTTTAATTTTAAAGTTGACATGTTGTTTTTTAATTTTGTTCCCTAAGTTCAGTCCTTCCATTTTCCCGTAGCTGCAGCAGCTCTGCGAAAGATTCCCCATCCAATAACCTCTCCCGTCCGAGTCCATTAGCTCCCGCAAGTTGTGGAGGGAATAGTGAACCACCTTTTGCATATGGCATGGGTTAAAAAGTATCCATGGAAGTTGCAGATTTAATATAGGTGGGGTTAAAAGGAGTAGGCCATTCTGACACATATGGTTTTAGTCATCTTTTTAAATTTAATTGCATTATATTATTTATGTTTATTATTATCTATAATCATTATTTTTTATCTTTTGGTATAGATGTACTAAACTTTTGATGGGATATCTTTTCTTTTGATGACGAGTTTTTGTGATGGCGCGTGATGGTACCTACTATTTACGCGATTCTTAACCGATTTTGATGATTCTCGTTTTGTTCGATTATTTTACTAGTCTGTGCGAAGAATTGAATTTTTCTGAGAAACTTTTCTCAGTAATTAAATTGCATAGTGTTGGGGAGGGGAAATTACCGATACACCGTGATACTTTCAACCAATTTGTACAAACAGTTCTGCTCGTAACATATTGATGTCCAGTAATAATCACGATCTATTCGCTATTTCATGTATTTCATTCGCAGAACCATGTACAACCATTCGTAGGGACGTCCCTGTAATGCTTGCATTACTTACCAATAAGTTTTTTGTATGAAAAGGTGAAGTATGTAAAATTTAACCAAACCCTATCATTTATGTGCTTACGAAGAGCCCTGTCCATAAGGGGATTGTGTGGGTAAGCTCCCAGATGGTTGCAAAATGGATTGGACAAGAAGCTGATAGGAATTAAAAAAAAAAAAAAAAAAGAATTGCATTGAGGTTCCCCTAAGTCGGATGCGGGGTGAGGTCGTAGTCGTTCCCCTATGACGTCATTAAGTTCTCTTTATATATATATTTTAGGCCACTTCCCATCTTCCAATACCTTCCAGATCCCCCCCCCCCCCCTGGATCTTCCTTTTAATAAAATATCAGCATAATCTTCTAATGGATTAAAATAAAATACTTGGAACTGCCCATTACGTCTGTCGAGTTGGTGGGAGTGACACGTCAATCATCTCCATAACATGGTTGTATAGATCATTGAAATGTTTTAGAAAACCTCAAGAGATACTGTGGTGGATTCCTAGGGTTGGGTGGAATGTAAAACGGAATGTAAAATGTGAACCTCATAGAGTACCTACCTATTTGTTCTCTAAACTTACGCATTCGTAGAAATCGTATGATTGAAACTACACAGACATACAGTCATGATTAAATTCATCTGGGCGGTCAAATCGCCTCTTCCGTACTTACTAGCATCCAGATTTAAGCAAAATTGGTGATATGCAACGAGGCAATTTTTGATAGACTTTACGTTTGCACATGCACAGAACCATCAGTGAATTGGTTACTGTTAAGTCCATTAGATACCATCTACAGCATCTGTAGAAGTCATGTTTGTTACAACTAATTTAGTATCAGCAGTAATAATGATACGATTGTAATGGAACTTTAGTAGGGCAATCAAACCGTCGTTTCCCAGCAACCCTCAGAATATGAAAGTGATCGGATGAATAGACCATCTCATGTTTGATGGATGTATACGCTGCACAGAGTGAAGTATTGATTAATGAGCAACAAAACTAAGGGGACCATCTGCCGTCTAACCGGTACATTTCCTGAAAACCTTATCAAACTCTGTTGGAAACTGCAAAAATTAAGCTAAGGGACTAACCTTCACAACCCTCAAATATTTCATCAAAATCGGACTAAAGCCGAAATTGGTATGGGCAGGGAACCAAAATTGATCCGCAAGTTGTGATACAAAAAAAGTTCCAATCATGAACATGATCGTATGAGCCTTTTTTTTTTTTTTTTTTTTTTTTTTTTTTTGAATTACCTTTATGTTGAATTAATTACCGATTTGAGCCCGTTTTAGCGAATTTTCTTAGAAAATGAGGCTATTGCAATGGCTCCAAAAATTTTAAAATAAAAATTTAAAAAAATTTTCTTCATCGAAATTTGTTTTGAGGCATTCTGAAATGATTCCTGGATTTTAACGCTTTTTTATATGTATATATATATATATATATGTATATATATATATGTATGTGTCATTCCAGACGATAACTCTCGATAGAATTGGGATAAAAACTTCGTTCTTTCGCCAAAAAATCAAGCATTTCAAAAGAAAGGATGAGTTCGTTGGACAACACTTTTTGAGCACATTAAATTGGTCAAATTTCAAAAAATGTACTAAAAAAATCTCTAAAAATGGCTAAAAACGGCTAAAAATCGTTCAATTTATATTTTTTTGGTAGAATATTGCTCAAATAAAGTTTATTAACTATAAAATAGAACATCCAAAAATGTATGTACACAATTATGCTAAAAAATGTACTTAAAATTCATCAAAATTTGCTAAAAAATCGATAAAAACTGCAAAAAAAGCTAAAAATTCAGAACCTCTATTTGAATAGCAGGTTATTATTTAGAATACGTTTTTTGCCATTAAATTAATGGTAAGTAATTTCCTTGTTCTCAAAAAGCTCAAATTTCAAAACCATTCAACATTATACAACACGATAATTTACGAAAATTCGCTCATACGATCATGCTGCATGAATGGAACTTTTTATGCAATGTGATCGTTAACACACGCATGCATGTGATGGTTAACTATCTATACGTTTCTCGGCAAAAAAATTTCTAAATAATATTCAGCTCTAAAAATAAATTGTTGGATTCTTGCAATTATTTATAGTTTTTAAATGACACTAATTACTATTACTGTGAGATTTCAGCGGATTTTCGTAAAAAATGAAGCAATTGCCATTGCTTCCAATCATTTTCGAAAATTTTCTTAATTTTGAGGCATTCTGAAACGGATCTTAGGGTTTAGCGATATGTACGCCGTTTTTAACGCGAGAAAAAATATAATACATACCTATAGCAAATCCAAATTGAATTCGACATTGTTGTCCAAATAGATTTCGATATTCTTCCATCGAACTTAATCAAGTCTAAATAGATTTCGAAATTTTTCCGATAGAAATGGACATCTTCCTAATAGGTTTCGACACCTTCCGAAAAGGTTTCAACATTTTACAAATAAATTTGGGCATGGTGTGAATCTGAGAAGAAATCTCCCCGAAAAACCATGTCACTCTATAATTTAGGAGAGCGTCTAAATGGTAGATTATGGATTGAAAAGGTATTGCATTCCAATTCAAGAATGTAGTTTGTTTTTGTTTCCAGAATGTAGGTATTGGCAATTTGTATGTTATAGGGTGTCACAGTTGTTGTTCCTTACTTTTATATTTGGAAAATGTCGAAACCTGTTTAGAAAATGTCGAAACCTAGAAACTGTTCATCATGCCATTTTGAAGGTGTACATTTCTAATTGGAAAATGTTGAAGTCGATTTGGAAATGCTATGTAAGATGTAATGTGTATGTATTTATGTGCCAAACTATAGCTCCTCAAAGGGTTGAGATAAAATTGCCATCCTTGCGATGAAAAAATTCGAGAATTTTGCTTTAAAATGGTTAAAAATGCTAGTAATGGTTGAATTTTTATTTTGGCAGCCTTTTAATCAAACAAAGTTTACCTATCAACAATGGACTGGAACATTATTATATTATCAAAAAAAATAGGAAGGAAAACGTACTTAAATTTCATTAATATTTGTTTTTAAAAAAATTGTTAAAAACTGCGCAAAAAGACAAAAGTTCTAAACTTTATTTTGAGTCGCAGAATATTTAATAAAGAAAGACGCAAAAAGTTAATAAATCTTTACAGATAAATACTATGAACCTATGTATGAAAAGAATGATGACTTTCTTTTTTTAGCATTCCTATTATAATGAAGAAACCTTTTTTTTCTTAACTACAGTCACAAAAACCGATCATTTTATTTGAAAGTAATGCACTCACTTTTTCCACGATGGTTTAGAAAAAATAAAAACAAAAACTCTAGGACTGCCGGTTGCCGGCGAGGGGGGTTGGGCCGGGGTTGGCCGGCGGTGTATCGGTGTGGCTTTATGGGCATGGATGGGTGGGGGAGATATCAACTTCCCCTCTTGCTGACTGCCGCTGGCGCTGCCAGTTGAGCTACCATTGAACTGAGTCGGCAACCCGCAATCATCAGAGCGCTCTCTCGGGCTAAGACGAGCGAGGGCCTCGCGTTTGCACAGCCTTAAAGGTAATTTCTATGCTTTACACTCTAGGAAGCTGTAATTTCGTATGTAGCCTTTTTAGGACATTTACTTGACGATGCCCAGGGTCCGGATCAGATGAGTGGCTTTTAAAGCTAATTTCTATACTTTACACTCTAGGAAGCTGTAATTTCGTATGTAGCCTCTTTAGGACATTTACTTAATAAATCGCTCTTGATTTATCACGAATTTATTTCGTATTTTTTTTCGTAGTTTCATACTATAACTATATAAATTGATGTTATAAATGAATAGTAAACAATGACGCTTGTTTGGTTGTCACTTGGTTGCGCGACAACGCAAACACATTCTGTGTTTCAATAATTTCGTCCGAAGTATGTAAATAGAGGTAACCGGGGGTCCAGGGGGCTTGCTCCCTGGCGAGGAGCGGAGCGCCGAGTTTTATTTACAAAGCCTCTGAATTTTTTTGTTAATGATTCTGTGATGAGTCCAAAGGCTGCTAATAACTGCAAAGATCGGAGATTTCGTCTTAATCTTATTCCACCTTTTTCCAACGTTGAGGAGTACTTGGGAAAAAAAACTGACCCAATTCACCAGTTTCTTTTCTGTATTTAAGAAGATTCAGCGCTATCGGTCCAAGTTCTAAGGTTTTTCGGGTCGTAATCTCATACCAACAGAACTCTCAGTAAGACTGAAATATTTCCAGAGCCGCCTCTCCCGATTCTACCACGGCCTTTTGAATGAATGAGATTAATCTCTCCCGAATCAGCCCAACCCGTGTCAATGAACCATAGGATTAAACCTGGATAGCAAAATGAATCGGTAAAGGCGGTTGGGTGAATTCCTTTAGCAATTTCCTGATGATTCAATTGGCTAACCGAGGAAATATTGTCAACGCTTTCATTTCCACTTTACTGAGTTAACCAGTGCCAATTAACTTAAGTTCCCAGCGAGTCAAAAGAGCTTTCACAATTCCTCATGTTCCATCTCATCATAGGCCGTCCCAAGTTTTCTTGGCACCATCCAAAACAAGCATTTTGCGTACAGGGTTGACTAAGAGAGAATATTTGTTACCTCCTCAATACCTCGAAATTGAGAAGGAGGAAATGGCTCCAAGCACAGTTTATTGATGATAAGTTTGCACTAGCATTGCACTTTGTTGAAAAATCAATTGTCTTCCAGAAATTTTGAACAGTTAGGATTACTTGTCTCGTTTTCAATCTGCTTATCGTTCAGTCAACCAGTTGTTAATTTCTTGTTCGACTCCATTAGAGTGAATCTAATTTATAATTAATTACCTGCGTTTTTGTGGCTAAGTCCTAGGCCGTATCATAAATAATTAACTTCATTGTTGAGCTGGCTTCAGCGTATGCGCTAACGTGAATTTTTTAAACACCTATGTCATGATTTAACTGCCCATTGTTTGAAATAAGAGGGTAGTTAAGGCATGGTAGATGTAAATCCATGATCATCCCCTCCACTCCCTACTTAGACAATAAATTTGAAATTCCCAAGGTTTTTTGCACATCTATCTATACTGAAATTCGAATCAAACAAAATATGAATCACAAAAATTAGTTAAGAATTAAAGCCTGGGTGGAGTCGAAAAAATGTCTCACTCACGCACACACAGACATACAATTATGGGTTTTTCAAGGATCCGGCCTTAGAATGGTCTGAAACGGATTTTGTATGGAGTTATTCTTTTACTCATGCATGGGTTGTTTCCCAACCGCCTGGATCAATTCCATTAGGTCGCCTCTCTATTGACAAAGCCTAGCTTCAGAAGGACGTCCTAAAAAGTGGTAATTTGAACTAGAAATAAGTTTGAAAACGATATACGTAGCAGTACTCTCTATGACCAGCTGTTTGGTTGTGCAATGCCTACATCCTAAACATATTACTGTCACATTTATGCAGGTCAGATCAAAGATAGTCCCATAGTGGCACAGACGACCGTTATCAGACGCCGGATATAATACTCGGATATTATCATACGTCCTTGTTTTTCGGACATATTTACCAACACGTTAGTCGACAAGAGGCGACAGCGGTTTCTCTAGATAAAAGCATCTGATCTAATGTACTCGTATAAACAGGTTACATTTTTACTAACAATCAAAATGGCAATACTTAACCTTAGGAAGTCACACGGGGGGTTAAAACAGATTCCAACACCAATAGTTGTTTAATAACCACCAAAACTAATTATTATAAATGGTTTCTCAAGCTCCAACAAAATTAAAAAATATCTTACCCAGTGATTTAACTTGGCACGTTCTCAAATCTATTTTTTTCTAAGATGTTGTAGATCAATGATTGAAAATCAAAAACATTGAAAAAAAAGAACAGCATTTTTAAAAGAAAATTTTCCAATTTTTTTCTGAAAGGTTAGCAGCTAAGTTTTCATTTTTTGTAAATCTTGAGGATGTTCGGAAATCAAAGAAAAAAAAAAAGCAACCGATTCCAACTATCAAGCTCCATATTACACCATTCCGAAATTGGCCCTTTAGGATAGAATGCTGTTCCCAAGATCACTTCATATTTTCATTACGACTAAAAAATAAGAAAAAATAAGATTCTTGATTTTTAGTAGTCCAAAAAGTCATCTGTCACTTCATTGATTCCGAAATTCTTAATCAAACTGAGGGAGGGAGGGGATTATATAAGATCTATATATAGATGAAAATAAGATGTCTGAGTTTGTGAGTAGGTATAATCTCTAAAGTACATGAAAGGTTCGAAAATACGTAGATCATAGCAATAATTAAAAAAAAGAACTGAAATGAAGAAAATACTAACACCCAGAATACATGAGTGTAAAAAAAAAAAAAAAAAAAAAAAATCGGTAAACTTATGAAAAAACGGATAAAATGTGGATATAAAATATATTGTTTCATATCGGTTCCATTCTAAAATTCTCAAAACTACCTAATGTCACGCTTCACTGCTTGCCAATGTTCCAATGTTCAAATGGTGTGAAGTTCGGGTGTGGATGTGGTGTGCAGTTCGAGAAGCAGGATTGGTTCGAAAAATTTAATGGCTCTTCGTACATTCTCATTCTTAGTTCTGCGATTGTCGAAATGTAAACAAGAACATATAAAATTACATAGCAGCTCGAAGAATCGACATCTATACCCCACTGACTGGAGTTTATCATCATCTGCAACCCAGTCAAGTACGAATTCCCGATCAAGGTTCTTACCTACTTCACATTCATTAGTCGTCTTATTGTAGGATCGGTGATTTGCACATGTTTGTAGGCGTGAGTTATTTCATTGTTCATCTGTGAAGCTTTTGTGCCCACGATGATGTCTTGAGAAAACAAAAGAGGCGGCACTGATGGCGTTTTCCCAGTTTTCCCCAACCTTTATGGGTTCAGGAAAATAGACAGCAATTTTTTAAAAAGAAAAATTCCATCAAAATGGAAAAAAAAGGGTGAGAAAGAATTACTTACCAGGTTCTAAATCAAAGATACACACTGGGGTCGTTCTATACCCCACGCTTGAGTTTGGTGTTTATTAATGTCACAGTAGGGTCCAATGTGTCCCAGCTCTTCGTTCAGAGCTTCTCACATGAAATATATTGTACTGCTAAGTGAAGTAAGGCCGGCTTGGCATCAGCAGGACTACAAACCTAATCTACAAAAAATTACACAAGGAGAAAAAATTGTCTGACAGAGATATGGGGTCCGCGCTGACCCCAGTGTGTCCTCCTAGATTTAAAGAAGCCAAGAGATTGTGCGGCAGCGTAAAAAAAACGTCATTCGACTTCATTGAAACGAGTGGAGAGCCATTCATCTCCATTCGTTTGTACTTCAAAGCCCCTAACGAAGATCCGATGAGGAGTAATTTATTTTAGGTTAAACTCTCAATGTGAGCGATGAAAGGCAGCCATGGCTTTTCAATTTCAGGAACTTTGTGGACAGGTTTTAATAATATCAAGATGCCAACGCCCACATCGCAATGAAAGACTCAACATGGGCCTACCCTCTGCTTCCGTCGACTTATGAACATTCTTTCTTCCATATAGCCCAAAAAATTCTTGAATATGACCATGAACGTAATGATATCTTTGGTATCATGATGGTCGTTTTCGGAAAACTAAAGGAGGCCTCATCTTGGTATTTCGAATGAACGAATTTTTTCTTGCCATCTTTCTCCCTGGGAAAACCTCCGGTGGGAGACTTTGCTCCACTTATTTCCCGATCTTGCGAATTCAATTTATATGATTGCTTCTCAATTCACACGATTGCTACCCGAAACCTTGAAAATTGTTTACGTTCAATATTGGGGTTTTTTTTAGCCTGTCATTGCGATCATGAGAGGCGGTCATTGCGGTACTCGGTACAAGTTTTTCAATTATCAAAATATGTATTTTCGAAGAATCTTTTGATGAAATTACGCTTCTTTCTATGAAAAAAGGTTCCAGTTATGCAACTTGATCGTATGATCAGATTATGGTAACATATTTATGTTAAAACATTCTGATATTTGAGCAGTTTGTGCGCCAAGATGTCGTTGACTATAAATTATATAGCAAACACGCATTCTAATAAATTGATGTTTAGCATCAAAGATTGATAGATTCATGAAACTTTTCATTTTATTGCCATTCATATTGATTTTTATTGACATTGTCAATGGATTTTAATTAAATATTTAGCGTAAGCGCCAAGACGAGTCACATGAGCGGGCGCGTGCTCAGGCCCGTAAGGCGGCGGCCCGTCAGGGCCGTAGGTGGCGTAGATGGTGACTGGGTACATTACCCCCGGGGCCTGGCCTTCAAGAAGGGGTCCCGATTTTCTTAAAAAAGAAAAAATTATACAGAGAGAGAGAGAGAGAGAGAGAGAGAGAGAGAGAGAGAGAGAGAGAGAGAGAGAGAGAGAGAGAGAGAGAGAGAGAGAGAGAATTGAAGAATAAGACCTGTCAAAGGAAACTATTACCTCCCTATTTACATTTGGTTTAAGTTATCACTAGGCAGCATCTCTACTACCTACTGCAACGCCATTCCATCTGTGTATCAACTACTGTTTTCATAACTCCACTGCCGCTGATATACCAAATCGTCTGTTATTATTGTTTTATCAGTAATTCATTATTGTGATAAATGTTCATTCTTAAATATTAATGTTCAGTACATAAATGTTCAGTATGTAAATTGATAAGCGCTTATATAGGTAAGTACTTCTATCGTTTCTATACGTACGTAACGTCAAGACATTAGACATTAGAGAGTTCCTAGTAGATCCGTCGGTCTCAATACGGCGTGCCGTAACCAGGACGGTTAGGGCCAGCAATTGAAAAGCTAACCACAGCTGAGCAAACTGCACCGCACCTTAAAGTCACGTCAATTATTTCACGGATCTAGTTGTAACGCTACATCCCTTTTTGCTGCTTTCTACATCGCCATTTTTAAATCCTCGCGCTCACACTTCTCCCTATTTCTCGTGCTTTTTTTCGTTTAATTTTTATCCAGTTCTCTTTAATTTCTATTTCAAAGGTTCTTATAAGAACCAACCATGAACGATATCGAAGATTTCGCGGAATTATACGTGAACGGTTTGTTGTCTGCTGATGATCTACTCGCGGCTTTCGAGGGGTTTCTTGAACATCATACTTCGAGGAATCCGCCTCGCCAACTCCGTGAGCTATACGGAATCTTTTCTCTGGATGATATGGACGAAGAAGATGTGGTAATGCAGTTTCGCTTCCAGAAACGGGACTTACCAGAACTCCAACGTCTCCTAGGTATTCCCCCCTCTGTCCATACAGGGGGAACAAACGGCTACAGAGTGCCAGGTATAACAGCCTTGTGCATTCTTTTACGTCGCCTGGCTTATCCCAACCGATGGTCAGACCTAGAGATGATTTTTGGTATCTCCAAGTCCGGTCTGTCATCAATCGTTTCGTGGACAACGAGCTTCATCATTCAGCAGAAGGGATATCTGTTGACCGATCTGGAACGCATACCTTGGCTCAATGCTGACAAATTGGCTACCTATGCTGAGGTAAGTTATCTGTTGTTCGTTCGCATTTAGGTATTCGAATATGTTATACATTTCAACATTGTTTTCAAAAGACTTGTGTTTAGTACGATTTGAAACTTGCTGCCCGTATTTTAAATACCTACCTACATAGGCCGCAAAACTTGATATACTTACATGTGTCGGGAGTAGCTACAAGTAGGTGCACTTCATGATCGAATTTAGCACTCTTGAAAACCTGTCGTTTTTACCTCTGAAATCTGAGTAGCTTGATAAAGGGTTGAGGTAATGTTTTGCGCTTAGAGATGATAGACAAAGCTCTTCAAATAATCCACAATATAAATTTATGTACCTAGTTTATGTACCTACCTATATTAATTTTTGTCTGATTTCGTTATTTTTGCAGGCAGTTACTGAGAAGGGAGCTCCTCTCTCTAATTGTTGGGCATTTATTGATGGTACTGCCAGGAAAATTTGTCGGCCTTCTGAAGATCAGGTGCTCTTTTACTCAGGGCATAAACGATTTCATTGTATCAAATACCAGTCCATCGCCACTCCGGATGGATTGATCATTAATTTACAAGGACCCTATCAAGGAAGACGGCATGATGCAGGTAAGCCCATTAACTAAGTATTCCGAATTGTGATTGAATATTACGCTCAATTTAGGATTGATAGATAGACTGATTTATTGAAACACGTCTGCCGAATCGGGAGTGGTAACTTGCTCGTAGTAACATGACTGTTTGATCATTCGAGATGTACGTACCTGCTATAAGCGTTACCTGGATCTAAATACTTCTATATAGATACTTATAGAGATAAATAGATACTTATATCTTATAAATAGTACTTATAAATAGTAATACTTATATCGTATAAATAGATACTTATATCTTATAAATACTTATATCTTATAAATTGAAGTCAAATCCGGCCTGAGAATTTCGACACTAACCGTGCTCTCCTACGATCAGTAGGAACTTGTGTACGGTCGTGGAACTTGTGACATCAGAGGCCATACATGGACATACCCGTCCAGGCAGGAGGGGTGCAATGACGTCACACGTTTTATAAACGGTAAAAAAATCATGGAGGGAAAACTACTTTTCGTTGGGGACTGACGTTTGAGTCAACATTATCAGAATAGAATATACTTTCATTCAAAAATACAAACTGAACGGCAGGTTGACTCTCATTAGAGTGGATCAAGATCTACAATCCGAGAAATTGACTTTGAAGTATTACCTAAAATAATCACCTATGAAGTATAGCAAGTATTAAAAACACATTTGGTTGAAGTGATTGATTGAAAATGTGCTCATTAACTCATGCAGTAGGTATGACTGGGACTTTTTATAAATGTCAAAACCATAAAGGGCTATGTTCATGAATCTGTTTTGTTTTTGAATATGAAACTATATTCTATCCTGATAATTTTGACACCAACCGCACCTGCCGTCATTGCACCTCTCTACCCTGGGTGGGACTCGCCTGCCCACAATGACGTCAGAAGCTTGGGAAACATGATAAAATATAGTACTAAATTATTATTAAATAGATTCGGGCTTGTATATTAAATCAGTTATTTCATTCCAGTAACCAAAACGTGCTTTTTTCAGCTTTCTGGGCAGGCAGTGGAGTCCAGGACCAAGTCCGCAGGCTATGTGTCACACCTGGTTTTACCTTCGTCATGTATGGAGACCCCGCATACCCGACCTCTCAAATTTTGATACCACCGTACCCCTCCAATACTCAGGCGCCGTACCAAGTTGCGTTCAACAGGGCGATGTCAAGAGTGAGGATTGCAGTGGAGTGGGGATTCGGGAAGGTTCTACAACAATTTGCATTCGTTGACTTCTCAAAAAACCAAAAGCTCCAGTTACAGGATGTGGGAGGGATGTACCAAGTGGCAGTGCTTCTCACCAACTGTCATACGTGTTTGTATGGCAGTCAAACGAGTGACTTTTTTAATTTAAGTCCTCCTACATTATTAGAATATTTATCTTGATTAAAATTTTCTCCATCATTTTTTGTTATCTGTATTCAATGGTACCTTTATCTTTCCCGGTTCTTATGTACGTCTGAGGAAATATGCAGGAAGGATAAGCTGACTATGTTAATTCATAGTTACCTACTTATTTTCCAGGGTTACCTTCTTATTTATTGTACGACAGACCAAATAATAGTGTAGGACATGTTCATAAAACCTCTATTTCCACTTTAAAAAAATCAAGAGTTGAATTTTAGTACTTCATTCTGAGTCCTTCATCTGAGTGCAATAGCATAAAAAGAGCAGAAAACATTTCAGAAGATTTTTGAACACCCTACTATTCATACTCAATAACAATCGATTTCGTAAGTATATTTTTACTTAACGTAGAAAGGAAATGTTGCTTGAAATCTTGTTAAAAAATCAATAGACGTATAAAATTACTTTGACTGAAAAAGAGATAGGTACCAATCAGAACGCATCTCCAAAAATATTTAGTAATAATAACAAAGAATGATTGACAGAGGTTTTGGGAACTGCAGTTGTCATCAAACCTCTTAATATAAAAATAATTAGTTAATTAATAAAAAACAAATTTCTGTAACCAGAAGATGAGAGAGGAAAAACCGTTAAACTATTGGTGTAATGCCAAATGATAAAGTTTATAAGTGAGCAAAAAAACACCAAAGCAAGTTTCCTATTAGATTCATGACTGAATCTGAGTGAATACACCAAACTAGGTACCTTCAATATATAATGATCCAGTCATTTGATTATAATGTATTTGGTTGTAGTAATTTTTCTCGAACCTACCAAAATAGTCGAGCCTCAGAAAAAGGAAGATAAATAATTCCAAAACTTTCTCAACGTTGATTTATTTAATATTTCCTTTGTTAACGTCTCAAGTCACCATTTATTGAGAGTATTAACAATACTTTGATCAAACATCAGGCACTTTGTTGTGAATATAAAGTTCAACATACTCATACTGATATGAAATAATGTATCGGACCTATGTGAGAAAAGACTGAAAATGATAAGATCTTGAAAGAGAAATGTGATCAAATCAGATATTTAGAGTTCAGGAAGTTATACTGAAAGACTTAAGTAACTGAATATAGGATGCTAACAGTTGTTAGCAGTTGAGTCATTCCCAACATCTCACTTGTACATACCTATTAATTTGAATAATATTACTAACAATAATATAATAATGCATACATATACCCGCCTAAACACGACATGGGTACCTAGGTATATCTCAGTTTATCACATTTTCCAGGAACATAGCTATCTATCACAGTTTCTTCATTTTTGATGGGACAGTGGTTAGGTAGTACCAAGATTGGTTAACTACACCTATCGTTGTAGTGAACATTACAGACTAGGTTCCAATTGCACTAATATCACAGTTAGGTTTGAAGGAACATTGATCATCACAGTTCGATAGTTGTACATAGGTACCTATTAATTTGAATAATTGCTAACAATAATATAAGAATGCATTCATGTACCCGCCTAAACACGGCGTGGGTACCGAGGTACGAGTATATCTCAGTTTATCAAATTTTCTAAGAACATGGCTATCTGTCACAGTTTCTTCATTTTTGATGGGACAGTGGTTACCAAGATTGGATAACTACACCTATCCTTGTAGTGAACATTACAGACTAAGTTCCAATTGTACACACATTGTAATTTGTGTAATTGTCTTTAAAACTGTTATCACATTTAGGTTTGAAGGAACATTGAACATCACAATTCTCTGAACTGGTTGAATTGATATTTGACAAGCTTAGCAGGTCAGTCTGTTTGGTGACATGATTTAACTAAAAGCCTACAGAAGCAATTTAACACTTTCATATAATATATAATGATAATCTGATTTTAAACAATAGTAATTTGAAGGAGAAGTTACACTCAGAAAGGTTTAAAATTTCAAATTGTAGGACCAACAGAGAGAATATCAATGAAATGTAATTAACATTTTCAGCAGCATATTTTTGTACATAAATTTTTCAACGTTCTATTTTATAATTACTTAGTTAAGAAACTTCATGAAGCAGTATTCTGCTTATAAATATAATTGTAACGATTTTCAGCCGGTTTTAGTCATAAGATCGGGATTTTTATCTCAATCTTAAGGAGAGTGATCCTCTGAAATGGTGTATATATGTGAAAAAGTTTTACAGTTTAGGATTCGTGTCATAATGCCTCAAAACGGATTTCAATGAAGGCAATTTTCGAAAATTTGTATTTTAAAAATTATGGAGCCATTGCAAACAGTTCGTAGATCGTAGGTCAGATCAACATAATTTTTCGTGCACAAAATCGTGCCATAAAAATCGATGAAAATTTGGAATAAATGGTCAACAGTTGCAAAATTTATCATTAATGCAGAATATTATTAAAACAAGTTGGGAAATTGGCTCATTAATAATTGTTGCGCGCAAAAATGTGTTCAAAAGTGAATGAAATTGGCGAAAAATGGCTAAATATTAAGAGTATTAGTTTGGGTTGCCATAAGAACTTTTGATGGGTCACTTTTTGGGAACTTCTTCGTTTATTTGAGTCAGTTTACTACTACTTTCGCCTAAGTGTAGCCACTTCAGGGAAAATTTGAGAATGAAACGGAGTAGGCACTTATTCATTTGTAAATAGGTACACGGTGAATATCAGTATGAGTTGATTAAGCATAGATGGTGGGTAACACTTTCCCATAGTAGATGTTGGTTTAAAATAAAACTCAAAATTTCGGCGATAGCCTTCCACTTGTCACCACGAATGAAACGTTAGCAACTCTCCGTCGTCCACTTGCGAAAAGAAATTGCGGCGAGATTCATTTTCGTTACAATCAGCCATGTTCACCTGTGAAAATAAAGGATAGCACAGTAATTGACAACTACAAAAAATTGGATAGGCTTTTTGAAGGGGTTTTTTTTTTCACATTGCAGACCTACTAGAGAGCTTTCCAAACAGATTCAACATTTAGTATCAGAATTGAGCGAAGTTTAAAACTCCCAATCGTCAGAATGAAGTCCTAATGAACCATGTTGTAAAAATATTCTTATTTGGATTTCAGAGCCAATAAAAAGGTGAAGAGTCGTTTTTGATCGTCTAATAAGAATATGACAACATTGTGGAAATGCCGGACACATCAGATGGTTCTGTCCACATGTCTCTAAACCAATACCACCCCTGAGACAGTTCATCAATGGGCTTTCCCCTCTACTTCCAGTTCGGTAAATAGCAGTACCGTGGTACCTTTTCAAGTCAGCCTTTTGCACAGAACCCTCAGTAGTTAGGTGTTCCAGTCCTCACTAAATGTGATCACGAGGGGCTTTATGGAATTTGCTTCAAACACGGACACAAAGTGAAACCGTGCTTCCTCAAAGCTGGTATAGATAAGAGGAAACTGGACTGGAAAGAAATGGAAAGATGAGGAACTCCATTCGATTCCTCGCAAAACAAAGTTATTGGGAGGGGGAAAAAATAAGTAAAATATAAAGAAATTCAAATTCCACATTTAGGCTCAAGCTGCCCACCCAATTTCACAATACCTATCTAAACCAACCAGAAGATCGTGGTAGCTTGAGTGATCCTGGAAAGATTTTAGGAACAAACAAAAAAACAAATTCTCGGGGCCGATTTACTTTCCGAAATTTTTAAGAAATTAATACCTTGGGTTCAAGAAATTGAACCAATGTAAAAAAAAATGAACAAATAATTATTAAAACAAAAATTGAATCTCTTCTCTGTTGGAAATTACAAACGTTGGGAAAGGCTTTCCATTTACATAATTCGAGAAATGAAATAGAATAATATAGGTACCAAATACTTATTAAGTACAAATTACTTGCGGGGCTACTCTGCCTACCTATTTGGCCTCAGCTCTGCTCTGACAAACTGCTAGTCGCTTAACCTAAAGGGGGTTATTCCTAAGTAATAATAACTATGCTTAAGCTAGAGGGGAACCGTTTACACTGAAACTAAAATAATTGCGACGTAGCGTTGAAAAAAAGTGCTGGGATTGCATGAGAAAGGCCTTTCATTGAAATGGTGAGTTGGTAGGTAAGTATGCGCCAAAATCTTGTGAGGCTGTTACGAAAACCCCTGAACAGAAAAATGAACACTTTTAGCGAATTTTTGAAGAAGATTAAGTTATTGCTCTCCCCTCAAAATTTGTAGAATGTGAATTTTTGAAAAAAATTTTATGCAGAAATCCGTTTCAGGCTATTCTGAATCATATTCTGAAGTTTAACGCATTTTTTTATGTATGTATGTATATATGTATGTATATATGTTTGTATGTATGTGTCATTCCAGACGATAACTGTCTGTAGAATTGTGCTAGAAACTTCAAACAAATTTTAAAATGTTAAG
Source organism: Adelphocoris suturalis (assembly GCA_030762985.1). Taxonomy (NCBI): domain Eukaryota; kingdom Metazoa; phylum Arthropoda; class Insecta; order Hemiptera; family Miridae; genus Adelphocoris; species Adelphocoris suturalis. The sequence goes on from CM061040.1 coordinate 14,587,012, forward strand.
GACTCAAAACGAAAGTTCAAGTTCGTTGGCCAGCATGATCGGATTACATCTTCGGGTTGAAAATTTCGAAAATGTAGTCAAAACTTTCAAAATAACCTGTTTTTTTGCGATTTGTTGTGCGAAATAATTTTTTCAGCATACTAACATGTGGTATATTCGGAATCAGCGTAAAATTTCCTATAAGAATATGTATCAAGTTTTCAAAAATTTCAAAGTTGAAAAATCAGTCAAAAATCGAAATAATGCCGTTCGCTAGTTGTAAAAATCGGTAATATTTGCATGAAACATGGTCCGAATTCAGATTGAACTACTCTTATGGAAGTATCCCTGTATAACCAATCCTAGAACCATGCTGTTTAAAACGGAAAAGCCAAGTGACACTTCCCCATAATTTAGGCTGTCAATAGATGCACAGAGACTACAGTTTTGTCTGTCAATTTCTTGCTGTAGGATACTAGATTCGAATGCAACTGACTTTATATCACTCGTAATATAAAGCCTCATCATCGATTGGCTGTGGAAATACGTTTCTTTCATATGACGTCGGTATGTTATTTTATTTTATGTCAAGATTTGATGATGGTATGATAGGATACTGTTAAGATTTCAACTGCCTTCAATACTGACCACATTCGACATCGAAATCTATGAATATTTACCTACATTTGTCTTTAAATCTACAAGATTAGTTTAATAATAATAAAGTATGAGTACCTCCTAATTATTTTTAATAATTTGATTCCGTGTTTGTCTATCAAAATCATAAACTAAAATTTCTCTACACAATCAATAGCGACTGAAATGTCGAAGATTTCTTCAAAAATTCGCTCATGGGGTCAACTGGACTTTCTATCAATGACTTGGATTGCAGCATTGACAAAAAAAAGTACTTACTATGAATATAGGTATCTAACTTACCACAACGTGGAGTTTACAACTTCACAAATACACCAAAAACCCTCAGGCTCGTCACAGAAAATCGGTAGAAGAAAGTCTCTCTTCTGAATCTGGCTGAAGGTACCTGACAAAATACCCAAAATTATGGTAAAACCATGAAGCACTTGGTCTAGCTAGTCCTAACGCAATATATCCACAAGTATGAGTGAACTAGGTAGGTACTCAGCTGGGAATGAGAGTTTCAAACATAATTCGTGGTGCTACCTACTGAGGTGTACCTATTGAGATATTCAAATGAGAAGAATATGTTATGTACTACTTGACGGAGAAAAAATAGTTATGCAAGACTTCTAGATAATGAAATGCAGAAGGCTGTTCATGGAAGAATAGATATGTACTGGATATGTTGACGTAGTATAAGCAAATACCGGTACTTACTAGGTAGGTAAGTAAAGTAATTAACTAACTTTTGGAGGTGTTTCACTTACCTTAACATATATTCCAGCATGAGTATATCCTATATCCACAAACAGGTATAAAAACCGAAGGCAAATAAATACAAGTTGAACAAATCAGGTGAATAAAACCACAGGAGACTAAAACCTGGACTAAAACTGGAGAACAGCGGGAGCGGGAACGCTTGTGTCACCTGAAAACAAAACAATCGCGAGACAAGCATCGGAGGTTATCTGTGCAGAAGGTTAGTCAAGAGAGTTCCTAGTAGATCCGTAAAACACAATACGTCGTGCCGTATTGACAATCCGGTACCGTAACTATGACGCAATGAGTTGCGGTGACGGATCCTTCCGTACAGCTGCGTTACCGGATCATGATCCGGAAAAAACCCATCTGCATTTCATTATCTAGAAGTCTTGCATAACTATTTTTTCTCCGTCAAGTAGTACATAACATATTCTTCTCATTTGAATATCTCAATAGGTACACCTCAGTAGGTAGCACCACGAATTATGTTTGAAACTCTCATTCCCAGCTGAGTACCTACCTAGTTCACTCATACTTGTGGATATATTGCGTTAGGACTAGCTAGACCAAGTGCTTCATGGTTTTACCATAATTTTGGGTATTTTGTCAGGTACCTTCAGCCAGATTCAGAAGAGAGACTTTCTTCTACCGATTTTCTGTGACGAGCCTGAGGGTTTTTGGTGTATTTGTGAAGTTGTAAACTCCACGTTGTGGTAAGTTAGATACCTATATTCATAGTAAGTACTTTTTTTTGTCAATGCTGCAATCCAAGTCATTGATAGAAAGTCCAGTTGACCCCATGAGCGAATTTTTGAAGAAATCTTCGACATTTCAGTCGCTATTGATTGTGTAGAGAAATTTTAGTTTATGATTTTGATAGACAAACACGGAATCAAATTATTAAAAATAATTAGGAGGTACTCATACTTTATTATTATTAAACTAATCTTGTAGATTTAAAGACAAATGTAGGTAAATATTCATAGATTTCGATGTCGAATGTGGTCAGTATTGAAGGCAGTTGAAATCTTAACAGTATCCTATCATACCATCATCAAATCTTGACATAAAATAAAATAACATACCGACGTCATATGAAAGAAACGTATTTCCACAGCCAATCGATGATGAGGCTTTATATTACGAGTGATATAAAGTCAGTTGCATTCGAATCTAGTATCCTACAGCAAGAAATTGACAGACAAACTGTAGTCTCTGTGCATCTATTGACAGCCTAAATTATGGGGAAGTGTCACTTGGCTTTTCCGTTTTAAACAGCATGGTTCTAGGATTGGTTATACAGGGATACTTCCATAAGAGTAGTTCAATCTGAATTCGGACCATGTTTCATGCAAATATTACCGATTTTTACAACTAGCGAACGGCATTATTTCGATTTTTGACTGATTTTTCAACTTTGAAATTTTTGAAAACTTGATACATATTCTTATAGGAAATTTTACGCTGATTCCGAATATACCACATGTTAGTATGCTGAAAAAATTATTTCGCACAACAAATCGCAAAAAACAGGTTATTTTGAAAGTTTTGACTACATTTTCGAAATTTTCAACCCGAAGATGTAATCCGATCATGCTGGCCAACGAACTTGAACTTTCGTTTTGAGTCCTTAACATTTTAAAATTTGTTTGAAGTTTCTAGCACAATTCTACGGACAGTTATCGTCTGGAATGACACATACATACAAACATATATACATACATATATACATACATACATAAAAAAATGCGTTAAACTTCAGAATATGATTCAGAATAGCCTGAAACGGATTTCTGCATAAAATTTTTTTCAAAAATTCACATTCTACAAATTTTGAGGGGAGAGCAATAACTTAATCTTCTTCAAAAATTCGCTAAAAGTGTTCATTTTTCTGTTCAGGGGTTTTCGTAACAGCCTCACAAGATTTTGGCGCATACTTACCTACCAACTCACCATTTCAATGAAAGGCCTTTCTCATGCAATCCCAGCACTTTTTTTCAACGCTACGTCGCAATTATTTTAGTTTCAGTGTAAACGGTTCCCCTCTAGCTTAAGCATAGTTATTATTACTTAGGAATAACCCCCTTTAGGTTAAGCGACTAGCAGTTTGTCAGAGCAGAGCTGAGGCCAAATATTTAGGCAGAGTAGCCCCGCAAGTAATTGGTACTTAATAAGTATTTGGTACCTATATTATTCTATTTCATTTCTCGAATTATGTAAATGGAAAGCCTTTCCCAACGTTTGTAATTTCCAACAGAGAAGAGATTCAATTTTTGTTTTAATAATTATTTGTTCATTTTTTTTTACATTGGTTCAATTTCTTGAACCCAAGGTATTAATTTCTTAAAAATTTCGGAAAGTAAATCGGCCCCGAGAATTTGTTTTTTTGTTTGTTCCTAAAATATTTCCAGGATCACTCAAGCTACCCCGATCTTCTGGTTGGTTTAGATAGGTATTGTGAAATTGGGTGGGCAGCTTGAGCCTAAATGTGGAATTTGAATTTATTTATATTTTACTTATTTTTTCCCCCTCCCAATAACTTTGTTTTGCGAGGAATCGAATGGAGTTCCTCATCTTTCCATTTCTTTCCAGTCCAGTTTCCTCTTATCTATACCAGCTTTGAGGAAGCACGGTTTCACTTTGTGTCCGTGTTTGAAGCAAATTCCATAAAGCCCCTCGTGATCACATTTAGTGAGGACTGGAACACCTAACTACTGAGGGTTCTGTGCAAAAGGCTGACTTGAAAAGGTACCACGGTACTGCTATTTACCGAACTGGAAGTAGAGGGGAAAGCCCATTGATGAACTGTCTCAGGGGTGGTATTGGTTTAGAGACATGTGGACAGAACCATCTGATGTGTCCGGCATTTCCACAATGTTGTCATATTCTTATTAGACGATCAAAAACGACTCTTCACCTTTTTATTGGCTCTGAAATCCAAATAAGAATATTTTTACAACATGGTTCATTAGAACTTCATTCTGACGATTGAGAGTTTTAAACTTCGCTCAATTCTGATACTAAATGTTGAATCTGTTTGGAAAGCTCTCTAGTAGGTCTGCAATGTGAAAAAAAAACCCCTTCAAAAAGCCTATCCAATTTTTTGTAGTTGTCAATTACTGTGCTATCCTTTATTTTCACAGGTGAACATGGCTGATTGTAACGAAAATGAATCTCGCCGCAATTTCTTTTCGCAAGTGGACGACGGAGAGTTGCTAACGTTTCATTCGTGGTGACAAGTGGAAGGCTATCGCCGAAATTTTGAGTTTTATTTTAAACCAACATCTACTATGGGAAAGTGTTACCCACCATCTATGCTTAATCAACTCATACTGATATTCACCGTGTACCTATTTACAAATGAATAAGTGCCTACTCCGTTTCATTCTCAAATTTTCCCTGAAGTGGCACTGAAAGTAGTAGTAAACTGACTCAAATAAACGAAGAAGTTCCCAAAAAGTGACCCATCAAAAGTTCTTATGGCAACCCAAACTAATACTCTTAATATTTAGCCATTTTTCGCCAATTTCATTCACTTTTGAACACATTTTTGCGCGCAACAATTATTGATGAGCCAATTTCCCAACTTGTTTTAATAATATTCTGCATTAATGATAAATTTTGCAACTGTTGACCATTTATTCCAAATTTTTATCGATTTTTATGGCACGATTTTGTGCACGAAAAATTATGTTGATCTGACCTACGATCTACGAACTGTTTGCAATGGCTCCATAATTTTTAAAATACAAATTTTCGAAAATTGCCTTCATTGAAATCCGTTTTGAGGCATTATGACACGAATCCTAAACTGTAAAACTTTTTCACATATATACACCATTTCAGAGGATCAGTCTCCTTAAGATTGAGATAAAAATCCCGATCTTATGACTAAAACCGGCTGAAAATCGTTACAATTATATTTATAAGCAGAATACTGCTTCATGAAATTTCTTAACTAAGTAATTATAAAATAGAACGTTGAAAAATTTATGTACAAAAATATGCTGCTGAAAATGTTAATTACATTTCATTGATATTCTCTCTGTTGGTCCTACAATTTGAAATTTTAAACCTTTCTGAGTGTAACTTCTCCTTCAAATTACTATTGTTTAAAATCAGATTATCATTATATATTATATGAAAGTGTTAAATTGCTTCTGTAGGCTTTTAGTTAAATCATGTCACCAAACAGACTGACCTGCTAAGCTTGTCAAATATCAATTCAACCAGTTCAGAGAATTGTGATGTTCAATGTTCCTTCAAACCTAAATGTGATAACAGTTTTAAACACAATTACACAAATTACAATGTGTGTACAATTGGAACTTAGTCTGTAATGTTCACTACAAGGATAGGTGTAGTTATCCAATCTTGGTAACCACTGTCCCATCAAAAATGAAGAAACTGTGACAGATAGCAATGTTCTTAGAAAATTTGATAAACTGAGATATACCTCGGTACCCACGCCGTGTTTAGGCGGGTACATGAATGCATTCTTATATTATTGTTAGCAATTATTCAAATTAATAGGTACCTATGTACAACTATCGAACTGTGATGATCAATGTTCCTTCAAACCTAACTGTGATATTAGTGCAATTGGAACCTAGTCTGTAATGTTCACTACAACGATAGGTGTAGTTAACCAATCTTGGTACTACCTAACCACTGTCCCATCAAAAATGAAGAAACTGTGATAGATAGCTATGTTCCTGGAAAATGTGATAAACTGAGATATACCTAGGTACCCATGTCGTGTTTAGGCGGGTATATGTATGCATTATTATATTATTGTTAGTAATATTATTCAAATTAATAGGTATGTACAAGTGAGATGTTGGGAATGACTCAACTGCTAACAACTGTTAGCATCCTATATTCAGTTACTTAAGTCTTTCAGTATAACTTCCTGAACTCTAAATATCTGATTTGATCACATTTCTCTTTCAAGATCTTATCATTTTCAGTCTTTTCTCACATAGGTCCGATACATTATTTCATATCAGTATGAGTATGTTGAACTTTATATTCACAACAAAGTGCCTGATGTTTGATCAAAGTATTGTTAATACTCTCAATAAATGGTGACTTGAGACGTTAACAAAGGAAATATTAAATAAATCAACGTTGAGAAAGTTTTGGAATTATTTATCTTCCTTTTTCTGAGGCTCGACTATTTTGGTAGGTTCGAGAAAAATTACTACAACCAAATACATTATAATCAAATGACTGGATCATTATATATTGAAGGTACCTAGTTTGGTGTATTCACTCAGATTCAGTCATGAATCTAATAGGAAACTTGCTTTGGTGTTTTTTTGCTCACTTATAAACTTAATCATTTGGCATTACACCAATAGTTTAACGGTTTTTCCTCTCTCATCTTCTGGTTACAGAAATTTGTTTTTTATTAATTAACTAATTATTTTTATATTAAGAGGTTTGATGACAACTGCAGTTCCCAAAATTTCTGTCAATCATTCTTTGTCATTATACTAAATATTTTTGGAGATGCGTTCTGATTGGTACCTATCTCTTTTTCAGTCAAAGTAATTTTATACGTCTATTGATTTTTTAACAAGATTTCAAGCAACATTTCCTTTCTACGTTAAGTAAAAATATACTTACGAAATCGATTGTTATTGAGTATGAATAGTAGGGTGTTCAAAAATCTTCTGAAATGTTTTCTGCTCTTTTTATGCTATTGCACTCAGATGAAGGACTCAGAATGAAGTACTAAAATTCAACTCTTGATTTTTTTAAAGTGGAAATAGAGCTTTTATGAACATGTCCTACACTATTATTTGGTCTGTCGTACAATAAATAAGAAGGTAACCCTGGAAAATAAGTAGGTAACTATGAATTAACATAGTCAGCTTATCCTTCCTGCATATTTCCTCAGACGTACATAAGAACCGGGAAAGATAAAGGTACCATTGAATACAGATAACAAAAAATGATGGAGAAAATTTTAATCAAGATAAATATTCTAATAATGTAGGAGGACTTAAATTAAAAAAGTCACTCGTTTTACTGCCATACAAACACGTATGACAGTTGGTGAGAAGCACTGCCACTTGGTACATCCCTCCCACATCCTGTAACTGGAGCTTTTGGTTTTTTGAGAAGTCAACGAATGCAAATTGTTGTAGAACCTTCCCGAATCCCCACTCCACTGCAATCCTCACTCTTGACATCGCCCTGTTGAACGCAACTTGGTACGGCGCCTGAGTATTGGAGGGGTACGGTGGTATCAAAATTTGAGAGGTCGGGTATGCGGGGTCTCCATACATGACGAAGGTACGACCAGGTGTGACGCATAGCCTGCGGACTTGGTCCTGGGCTCCACTGCCTGCCCAGAAAGCTGAAAAAAGCACGTTTTGGTTACTGGAATGAAATAACTGATTTAATATACAAGCCCGAATCTATTTAATAATAATTTAGTACTATATTTTATCATGTTTCCCAAGCTTCTGACGTCATTGTGGGCAGGCGGGTCCCACCCAGGGTAGAGAGGTGCAATGACGGCAGGTGCGGTTGGTGTCAAAATTATCAGGATAGAATATAGTTTCATATTCAAAAACAAAACAGATTCATGAACATAGCCCTTTATGGTTTTGACATTTATAAAAAGTCCCAGTCATACCTACTGCATGAGTTAATGAGCACATTTTCAATCAATCACTTCAACCAAATGTGTTTTTAATACTTGCTATACTTCATAGGTGATTATTTTAGGTAATACTTCAAAGTCAATTTCTCGGATTGTAGATCTTGATCCACTCTAATGAGAGTCAACCTGCCGTTCAGTTTGTATTTTTGAATGAAAGTATATTCTATTCTGATAATGTTGACTCAAACGTCAGTCCCCAACGAAAAGTAGTTTTCCCTCCATGATTTTTTTACCGTTTATAAAACGTGTGACGTCATTGCACCCCTCCTGCCTGGACGGGTATCCCTTGGCCTCTGATGTCACAAGTTCCACGACCGTACACAAGTTCCTACTGATCGTAGGAGAGCACGGTTAGTGTCGAAATTCTCAGGCCGGATTTGACTTCAATTTATAAGATATAAGTATCTACTATAAGTAATCTATATAGAAGTATTCAGATCCAGGTAACGCTTATAGCAGGTACGTACATCTCAATGATCAAACAGTCATGTTACTACGAGCAAGTTACCACTCCCGATTCGGCAGACGTGTTTCAATAAATCAGTCTATCTATCAATCCTAAATTGAGCCTAATATTCAATCACAATTCGGAATACTTAGTTAATGGGCTTACCTGCATCATGCCGTCTTCCTTGATAGGGTCCTTGTAAATTAATGATCAATCCATCCGGAGTGGCGATGGACTGGTATTTGATACAATGAAATCGTTTATGCCCTGAGTAATAGAGCACCTGATCTTCAGAAGGCCGACAAATTTTCCTGGCAGTACCATCAATAAATGCCCAACAATTAGAGAGAGGAGCTCCCTTCTCAGTAACTGCCTGCAAAAATAACGAAATCAGACAAAAATTAATATAGGTAGGTACTTAAACTAGGTACATAAATTTATATTGTGGATTATTTGAAGAGCTTTGTCTATCATCTCTAAGCGCAAAACTTTACCTCAACCCTCTATCAAGCTACTCAGATTTCAGAGGTAAAAACGACAGGTTTTCAAGAGTGCTAAATTCGATCATGAAGTGCACCTACTTGTAGCTACTCCCGTCACACGTATGTATGTCAAGTTTTGCGGCCTATGTACAGGCAGCAAGTTTCAAATTGTACTCCACACAAGTCTTTTGAAAACAATGTTGAAATTTATAACATATTCGAATATCTAAATGCGAACGAACAACAGATAACTTACCTCAGCATAGGTAGCCAATTTGTCAGCATTGAGCCAAGGTATGCGTTCCAGATCGGTCAACAGATATCCCTTCTGCTGAATGATGAAGCTCGTTGTCCACGAAACGATTGATGACAGACCGGACTTGGAGATACCAAAAATCATCTCTAGGTCTGACCATCGGTTGGGATAAGCCAGGCGACGTAAAAGAATGCACAAGGCTGTTATACCTGGCACTCTGTAGCCGTTTGTTCCCCCTGTATGGACAGAGGGGGGAATACCTAGGAGACGTTGGAGTTCTGGTAAGTCCCGTTTCTGGAAGCGAAACTGCATTACCACATCTTCTTCGTCCATATCATCCAGAGAAAAGATTCCGTATAGCTCACTGAGTTGGCGAGGCGGATTCCTCGAAGTATGATGTTCAAGAAACCCCTCGAAAGCCGCGAGTAGATCATCAGCAGACAACAAACCGTTCACGTATAATTCCGCGAAATCTTCGATATCGTTCATGGTTGGTTCTTATAAGAACCTTTGAAATAGAAATTAAAGAGAACTGGATAAAAATTAAACGAAAAAAAGCACGAGAAATAGGGAGAAGTGTGAGCGCGAGGATTTAAAAATGGCGATGTAGAAAGCAGCAAAAAGGGATGTAGCGTTACAACTAGATCCGTGAAATACTTGACGTGACTTTAAGGTGCGGTGCAGTTTGCTCAGCTGTGGTTAGCTTTTCAATTGCTGGCCCTAACCGTCCTGGTTACGGCACGCCGTATTGAGACCGACGGATCTACTAGGAACTCTCTATTACGTCAGTTCTGTTCATCCCTAATCCCAGAAAACCAAGAGACATGGTTCCTACCGTCTTCCAGATAAGTAGTCTGATTTAATTAACAATAAAAAAACTAATAAGAATCGCTGTTGTCATAAAAGCAATGAAAACAATTAGACTAATCAGTGGTTATCGATCGGAGTATGAAGGTTGGTTTACATGAGGAGCCTATTACGAAAGAATATTTCGACGAAAATGGGAATCTGTTTTTTCATGCGTTTCTGTCTGAAAACGTTTCTTTATTTGGACAGTTCAAATTATAACTTTAAAAATGGTCTTTTCTGTAAGAAGGACGAGTTCCTGGGGAGTAACGTTAGAGATAATAAAAAACCAATCCAGGACAGAAGAGACCTTTTTTTGTAAAGTTTCTGTCTGATGTCGTTTAAAGAAAATTGTTTTTCCTGAGTACTTAGGCCCAGAGAAAAAGCTTTTGGCGGATAACGGCAAGTGGAGGGATTTTTATTTATTTTTCAATTTCATTTACCTATTTATTTAAATATCCATTTTTTTTTTTAGAAATTATGCACTTCACACACTGGGTCAGAGGTAGCACGAAAAATCACAAGGTGGTTGAGTTCGCTGATACAAAATACATTTACCTATTGTTTTTTCTTGTTAAATCTGTCCTCGGCATTGGTCTTGCGGTAAAACAATTTTTAATTGAAATTTACCCCGAAAGTTGAACTACAAGTAAAAACGTCTTGTACAGATGACCAGGGAACAGGTCTGAAAGAAACCGAAAACAAATTATTTGAACTATGTGTTTGGGACGGTCTCCCGTCGAATCGTAACTCGGATGGTAACTCTTGCATATCACTCAAACTCCGTAATTTAAGTGAGTTTTGCACATAAACTAATACAAATTTAGTTGATTTTTCATGCTAGATTTTTTTCTCGATTATTTTATGAAATCAGATGACCTAATTAGTCCCAGATCCTGGGTACTTTTTTATCAACCTCAATGCACCTATATATTTAGAAGGTTGAAATAGTTTTAAAAACTAGATCTCGAAATTTTTCGTAATTAAAGGGTACTAGTTTTGTTAGATTTGATTTGAAATCAGAACAATGAATCAAATGAGATCACCTTGATCATTGTTTGATCAACCTTCGTGCTCCAGAAGGGTGTTGGAAGGGTGGTACTCTGAACTTCTTCTGTTTCTGCTTTATCTTATAGGGTTTTTTAAATCTATATATATATATATACATATATATATATATATATATATATATATATATATAAATCAAAAACCACACTAACCTATACACAGGATTCTGATCTATTTGTGCGAATTCATGTGCATTCTACTTGAAAGAATTAATGTGGAGGCAATCAAACCACAACCACGCCAATTCGTTTCAACGAATTCTCACCGACATCAGCAACTTCTGAAAACACGGTAATTCTTTTTTCCCTTCTTTTTTTTCTTTAAGTAATATAATTTCTTCCCACAGCTTGAAATTGTCACCAATTCTACGTAAATATGTAATCTAACTAAGAAGGAACTGAACTATCCTCATCCCAATATCCGTATCTACCTGTAACTACCTACTAATCAATTAACTTCGAATTCTATATTGCATTCAAAGCCATTAATCCTTGGTTTATATATACCTATTTATCTACAATAAATTTTCATTCATTCAAATATCTAAGCTGGGAACTTCATAACTTGGTGTACCTGTACCTACACCTTGTCCGCCAGATGGCGCAGGCACTAGCCCTTGTGGATTATAGTAACCTAATTTGCATGAATAATTGAAATCAATTTCGGTAATGGTTTATCCTAATCTATTGTTACAAACAACCACCTCAGTCGATGTTTATCTGACTCCATACAAGGTTCAATTAGTAATAAAATACGTGCATAATTTCGGGTTCATGTAACTAGACATGCGCTGGAATGTTTTACCTAATGAGAGTTGTCTGAAATTATCATCTATCAAGGGAATTAATTATTGTAGTTGTCTGGTTCTAGTTCATTAGTGAGGCCTTCCAGTGTGGACGGGAAGGGATCGGCCCGGGTCGTTATACCAGAGGGCGAGTAGGGTTCCTAATAGAGCTGCAGGGGGTTTGGCCAAGTTGATGATTTATTTATTTCAATTATTACGGCCACTATCAAGAGTTAATTAAGAAAGGTCCAATTGATTTTGACATTCCATAATGAAAATCATAACTAACTCACTTTCGGAACTCGCTCTGCCAATCATTAATGACAGCTTCGGTATTTCAATGCAGTGTAAAGTCTAACATTTAGTTCGAGACGTTTATCCCATTATAGGTGATAAGAGTCAATCCTTACGCCATAGTAATATTGTCATTGGGTATTATACAATCACAATGTTGTCATTTTTGGGGTGGCAGACGTTTTTTTAAAACCATACATGTCTCTAAAATATAGATGCAAGGTCTTAAATTTAACATATCCACATTACCCACCACATACCCATCACGAAATAAAAGTATTCGAGTGAGCGTACCTACCAACATCAGTGGTAAACGGGCTTTTTTCAACCAAGGTAATTCTGCTTTCCGGTTATTTCTTCTTAGAACATAGAAAACAACATTTCAATGGCCGAAATTTTCTAGATTGACGTAACATTAACCGAATTAGTTAATGAAAAACGGAATTTAAATTGAAGTGAATTTTTAAGGTTACCCATTGCCCACCTCAGAATATTAAAAAAAAAGTAATAATAAAAATGTAAAAAAATAAATAATAATAGATAAATAATAATAATTAATAAATAATAATAATAAATAAAAAATAGTTGCGATTAGGAATCCTAGGTTACTGCTAGTGTGGTAGTAAGTTATTCAAATGGGTAAAAATCGGTAGATCGATATTTATAAGTAACCTGCTTTTTAGTTGTTGTACATTACTCACAGAATAAATAAGGTTGTAACGGCGAGAACAAACGAAAAAATTAGGGAAATTGAATATACTTATACGACTTCGAATGCTAGATTATTTGGAAAATGCATATTATACACATACAAATCTAGTCTAACATTACCAATGTTGATGTTCAATTAGTAGTAAACAAACTAATGTTGGCGAGGAAACCCCACTTTCTTTTAAGAATAATAATTTGACAAGGATATGTCTTTGCTCTGGGGGGTCAACCAAAAATTTCCGTGACGCAAAATTTGTGTCACAATTTCAGTGTTTTTCACGTACAACCCAGCCGTTGCTAGGGGAATGGAACTTCCGCAGTTTTCATCGCACAGAAATCGTTTGCCACTCGTTGGAAAGCGCTTGATTTATGTGATAAATGTTCACATCTCAAGCTACCAATTTCCCCCTCCTTAGCAGATAGTGGAACTCGTTTACGAGTTGTTTCCTTTGCCCAAGGATTTTGACATGGATATGTCTTTGCTCTTTGGGGTCAAACAAAAATTTCCGTGACGCAAAATTGATGTCACAATTTCAGTGTTTTTCACGTACAACCCAGCCGTTGCTAGGGGAATGGAACTTCCGCAGTTTTCATCGCACAAAAATCGTTCACCACTCGTTGGAAAGCGCTTGATTTATGTGATAAATGTTCACATCTCAAGCTACCAATTTCCCCCTCCTTACGTACCTGGCTACATTCCTAAACTAAGTTGATTGGACTATAAACAATTTTAATAAGCCGGTTACAATATTCTTAACGTAAAGCAATAGCATCATTTACTCCACTCCATAGGAAACATTGTCATCCCCTGACAACAGTCGACTGTTAACAACAACTCATTGCGTCTGTATTGGAGAAATAACTTTCATTTATAGTATGCTTTTTGTGCCTCCAAGAATGATAAAATAAATACTTTATCCTACATTTCGTCGCCTACAGTCCAAAGTTAAAGGATTTGTTTACAACTCTCGAGGACGACCGTTATGAAATCCCCAGTTGAAGACATATTCTTGTAACATGGTATCTGCTTGTAAAGCAGATAGCGGAACTCGTTTACGAGTTTTGGTTTACTAAGGTTTGAGTTCCCTTTCTTTTACTTTCAGAACATGGGAGCAGGTAAGTAAATCTGAAGATAGGCTTGTTCGGAGATTAATATGACGACGATTGAAAAATACGAAAATGAAACGTAGAAAGGGTAATGTTATTAATACACGGTTGTCATAGGAAGTTAACTATCATACAAAGACGTTGCGATATTGGAGGGCAGGCGGTTTGAAGTGGAATCAAGGAAAGTATAGGTGGTACGCACATGAATAGTAAGCATGAAGGACCAGGTCACAGTTTACACCGTCCATTTAGTTGGCGTGTTTACTGGTGCATCGTGAGCCATTGTGGGAGTGACGTTGGGAGTGATGGAAGGTACGTTGGTAACAACCACAGGGAAAGGCCCCTAACGGATCTCCTGAGCCTCCGAATTGGCTTCAGCACTCTGACCATATTGGGGGAACGGAATAGTTTCTCTGATCTCAACTCATTTAGAGCGCATTCGAAATACGGGATTCAACGCGGTGTTCTCTACATTCTAAATTTGGAAAATAATAGTTGAGAGATGAAAATAATATAACAGGATAGGTAGCTTCAAATATAGACATATCAATATTGTGATGTTGTATTGTATCAATATTATTAAATCTAGTAGGTATATTGTGAAATGAGAGTTGGATAAACGAAAGAAATAAATGAATAAAAATAAAATTTAATACCAGTATTGAACCCAATCGAATCATAATATCAAAATCAAGTAGGTATCGTCGAGCGTTATTTGAATGTTGTAACTTTTTTTCAGGTACATCATTATATCACTGTGTATGTAATTCTTGATTGTATGTTTTCTTAAGGTTAAGTTACCATGAACGATACGCATGAAAACCGGATTTTTGAAGAAGTAGATCGGAGGGAGAAGAGGTTAGTATAGAGCTTACTATTTCATTAATCAACGAAGCCTAGCGAATGAAGAAAGGAATCAATGCGGTTGCAAGTGAGTTTTGTCTACAGATGGATGTTCTCAATGCAAAATGCCTCAAGCCAATCGAAGAATATAAAGTAGAAGCTACAAACGAAGCCTGTGGAGCCCAAACTCAGGGTGAATCTGTCGTTGAATACGGTGCTGGGAATAAGGAGGAAACACATAATAGGTACTGTAAAAAAAAAAAAAAAAAATACTGGGGAGCGGCATGATCGTCTTCTTAACGAGCGACCGTGCCCCACTCAATCAAATCCGGAGAAAGAGGGTGGTAAAATGAGAGAAGATGATTACAGAAAACGTGGTGAACTCCGGTCTGAGATTTCATTGTGGGAGCAACAAGCTGGGTCGGAACACTGACTATTCACTATGGAGAGAAAGAGTCGACCTAGAACTCAAAGCAAACGACTGCATATTCCTATTAAATTCATCGAACGCTTCGATGGAGGAATAAACTGCAAACAAATCATGGATAATGATAAACACGGTGA
The DNA here is from genome assembly GCA_030762985.1 of Adelphocoris suturalis. NCBI lineage: Eukaryota > Metazoa > Arthropoda > Insecta > Hemiptera > Miridae > Adelphocoris > Adelphocoris suturalis. The sequence goes on from CM061040.1 coordinate 14,602,471, forward strand.
CAGCCTATATAATGTCTACTTTGCCTGAGTAATATCAGAAAATGGTAAAGGATGCTGAGGATCCAAAAGAGAATTTGCGAGTCCTGGACAAAATCATGGAACCATCAACCTCCTTGATGGAATTTGCCTTTTATACGAACAGTTTGTAAATACGAAATTCGATCCCGCAAAAGAAACAGTTCTCGACTTCCTTACGCGATTTGATGATTTGGTAGACAAAATAAGAAGATGTCCAGAGGCTGATATCGGATGCAGCTGTAAGAAGAAATATGATTGCAGCAATAAGCGAAAGTTGTCCAACTATTGAGAACAACTCATTAGATAAAAACATAAATATGAACGTTCAAGACATCAAGGAGGCTATGCTGGAGGAGTTCAGTATGATAGAAGAAAGAGTAAGCCGTGACAGGGTGTCAAGTGGAAAAGCCATGTTAGGTGTTGCTCCTTTCAGACCATATAAGAGGGTTCGGAACAGAAACAGTAGTGTGATAAAGAAACAGGGAAAAGTTAATTGCTACAAATGTGGTATTCAAAGTCGCACCTCAAATTACTATAGATACGCAGGAAAAATGTGTTACAATTGTGGAAGTTTTGATGGGCATTTGTCAAGAGAATGTCCAAACCCTCCTGCCGGTCAAACCAGAAAGATCTGGCAGAAGTCTGACTGAAATGTTTCTCTTGGAAGAAATGTAGATCCTCGTGCTGTCTCGGGGAATAAATTTACAACGGCTCAGGCACGTTAAAATCGCCACAGAGCGAAGAAGGATAGCGTGAAAATGCCACTTTCTCAGGCATTACGTCAAGGCAAAAGGAAGATGAGAATTGCGGTGGACATTGACTCAGAGGCCGAAGATCTTCCTTTCAATGAGCAGATGTGCTTCGTAGACGCCTTGGAGGTGACTGAGGAGTCTGATGACATCAAGCAGGTTATGGCGAACATCACTGCTGAACGAACTGAATCCGGTGTGAAGGTAATGTCTCATGTGACATCATGGGACTCCGCAATGTCCTTGGTGGATCATAGGCTGACCTAATGTGAATTTAAACCGGAGGTCTGAATATTTTTGAAACCGGAGTGTACGTATGCAAACCGGGGCTGCCGTAAATAAATTCGGGTAACAGAAGTCGTCAAGTCATGCATGCGCAGGAGCTGTTAATGATGCAATAATGTTGAAATTATTATGAAATAATCAAACCATTGTTCTCCAGCTATGCACCAAACTCGAGTGATATAGGACGAAGGGGGCGTGAGAAAATTATGCTTGATGGAATTTTCGTTTCGCATGCGCTGAGTTAAGTATTGATTTGGGTTCAACGAAACTGATAGAGGACCATCTACATCCTGACCCGCAATTTCCATGGACATTTCATATGAATAGGTTGAACATTGTGGAAATTAACCTTCCGACGGGTGCAATTAATCCGTGAGATTACGTGACATGTATTTTTGAGCCATTGGTGGTGGATGGGCCATTGGTAGATGGTTGGGGCCCCAAGTAGCTTCCCCATACCTCATCTCTCACCAAAGGGTGCCTCGGTTTTTTCTCCACCTCGTCGCTGGTCACCATCAGGGGCGCGTGAATACCTCAAATGAATTGCGACCGACCGTGTGAGTATTTTTTACTTTAATAAGTTCGAAATATTTGTCGATACCTATTTCTGATTATCTGTCGTGCAATATTAATATACCTCTCGTTATATCTCATACAATATTAAAGTACCAAAGTTCCATCCCTTAGTTCGATGGTAGTGAAACTTATCGCAGTGAGATGAATTGCGTCTGATCGTGTACCTGAGTGAATAACCTGTCAGATTTTTGGGGAAATTTGAAGTAATTTGTGTGTTTCATTGTTGAAATATTCTATGGAAGAGTTATCTAAAACCACAAATACATACACACGAGTGTAAAAAGTTGGATTTTATGCATTTTTCTGTCAGATGAATTGAACCTGACCGTAGGTATAGGATTTGTATTTTGCCCGCCGAAAGGATAAGCTAGTTACAAGGATTTGGGGATTCATGGCAGGCACACAAATACACACACACACACACACATCCACACACCAAAAGACACGGAACTCAAGTTTTTTAGACGTTTTTTACGTTCTAAAACGTAAAATGCGATTGGAAATTTTACCACTTTAAGAAAACAACCGTTAGATTTTTTTGGCTAATAGAGAGACTAAAACTTTACTGACCCTCAAAAAAGAAAACAATGCTTCCACTACCTATAGGTAGACTTGGAAGCAATTTAAGAGATGCAATATTATGCCATTAATGTACAATAATTAATAAACTCGATTTTGCAAAGGAATAAATCCATTGGAACAATATCACCTGATATTTCCATTATTGGCATTTTTTCAGCTGATATACACAAGGCAATTTTCATGTATTCCAGTATTACCATCTAGCGATCTTTGATGAAATTTAGAGCTTCATCGGCGAATCAATAGATCCGCTAGCACCGCGTGATTTCTCAATCTTTTTGCGCTTAGAAATTTGAAGGTTGTTTTTCAAAGTTAAAGCCCTTAGAGGAAGCGAAACGTTCGATGTTCAGCGTGAGGGTGGTTTTAATCGATTCTTGGAGATTAAAACTATCATTGACTAGCAACAACTTATTACTGTTACTTAGAGAGTTTTTGAAAACTCGATTTTTGTAATGTATAGCCCTTCAATACAACCCTTTAGGGTTGAAGAAAATTGATGCAGAGCTTGTAGGACCATCTAGATCCCAAATATGATTTTAACACAAGATTCATATAGTTTGGTCAAGTATTTTCGGAGAAAAGCCGCGGACGGCGGACGGACGGTTTTTTTTTTTTTTTTTTTTTTTTTTTTTTTTTTTTTTTTTTTTTAAGTCGATTTTTGGATTCTACGCATTTTGAAACGTGAAACAAAAAATTTTCAGGGGGTGTTAAACATTTTGTTTTTTCTTGAGCGAGTACAAAGGTTCATTATAGCAAGTAATAAACCAAAAGTTTGATAAATGTTCACAATTGTTTGATTTCTACATGACTAGCGATTCAGGGATTTTAATAACACTGGAAACACAAAAAACAGTAATTCGATTAACAATGAAAGTAACAGTGAGCTGGAGGGTTTTCGAGGTCGCTGAATCAGAAAATGAAAGCTGTTTTTCCAGACTGGCTCGAATTTCAAAGTTTCAGCCTATATGCCTGTTTTTCTCATTTTGGGTGATCTAAAAATCACAACTAAAAGTTTTGCATCGTATTTCCAGGCTTACCCACCTTACTTTGTTCTGGTGTGGTGCTGAATCCGAAGATGCAACCTGATTTTAATTATCTAGATCGTCTTTAGGGGCAAATCTCGTTTAAACCCAGTAAAAATTTGGAAAAATCGCTGAAAACGACGTTTTTCAACACACCAAGTTATTTTTTTCTGAAACGAAAAATGATTTTAAAAAACTCAGGTAGCAAATTTGAATTCTACATTGAAAATACTTTTAAAAACACGTATTTATATCATCCAATTCCGCTTCTTAGATTCAAAAGATGAGGTTATGTAGGTATGTAGTAGTCAGCTACGGGCTTGGAACGTCATTTACTTATATTTTCCTCATCCGAGCATGTTTGATCAGGACCACTGAATCATTCTACAGTCGGTACCAAAGTTTCACCGTTATAGTTATCAAGAGGTAAATCTATTCAATCCGGCAACAATTCCTTTCAACAAGTTTAGTTTTGAGCAGGAACGTTTCTTTTTGAAAGGAATAGGTTCTATTGAAACGAATGAAAACGTAATTCATGATCATATACGTAAGCACCTACCCATGATGTGATCTAGCTCGATTTAATTTGGTTTGTTTGAACACAATAATTGATACTACGGTGTTTGTAGAATACGATGTTTACAAATGAAATACTGTTGACTTCCATGAATACCCTAGATAGATATTATTTACCCCTTCCCTAATTTCTCAACCTCCAACCTTGAAACAGTTGTTTTAAAAGTTTGGAAAAGGGTCTCAGTATTACGTGGTTGGTTTTTATCGTTGAAAACCTTGACATAACTAATCTGAAATCCGACATTGTGACCTGTCTGTCAAAAAAAGTCACAAAGTTGTAAAGGAATTTAAATTAGTTTTGCATTACAAAGTTTTCCAAGCACACCACTTTTTTTTAAAGCTTTTATTGCACCGAGTGATTTTATTAACAATATAAATCTGACAATAAATCTACAATATACTATTCAGGACCTACGATGCATAACTTTGTCCCTTGTCTCTCGAGCATATCACATTCACTTCCTACACAAACTCATGCGGTTTCAAACGGTTAAGGCGTCGAGTTAGATCTTGCAAATCCAGGAGCTTTACAGCTTCCTCATTCACATGATCTTTTAGTTTGGCAAGATGAGCCGTTGCTCGCTTTTTGATCTCCTCATCCAAACTGTCAACTTGAAGTTCAGGGTGGAGTGCCTCATTTCGGTACCACGGCGCAACAGTGATACATCGTAGTACAGAGTTCTGGAAACGTAGAATGTCTATTGTCTATATGTCTGTCTATTGGTTGGAGCTGTGCAGCCCCACAACTTCGCTCCATCCATCCAAACTGGCTTGAGTACTTGATTGAAAAAGAAGCAGCTTGTTACCAATGGTCATGGTGGATCGTCGGCCGATTAGCCAATACATCCTTCCAAGTTTCAATGCGAGCTCAGTCCTCTTCTTTTTGACATGTTCCTTCCACCTGAGCTTGGTGTCTAGAGTCATGCCCAGGTATTTGGCTTCATTCGCGTAGGGAATCGTCACTTTGTTGAGGAAAGTAGGGATGTAGTTAATCTTAAAGTTGGTAAAATCAACGTGCACCGTTTTGGCCTCATTCAATTTGAGCCTCCATTTTGTTGTCCAAAAACTGATTTTGGGGATGGACTTTTTGAGTTTTGATATTGATTCATTATTGATGTCACCAACTACCAGGACAGCAGTGTCGTCTGCTAATGTTGCTGTGGTTTTATGTTCAACTTCTGTTAAGTCACTGGTGTACAAAAGGTACTGGAGTGGGCCCAATAGGTACACTTCCTTAGCACATCACTGGTCATTGAATTACTTTTTGTTATCTAGCATAGTGAAGAGGACTAATTGTAAACTTTTAATAAGTTCTTTTTTGATTTTTTAGTTTATTTATTTTAGTATTGGTACGTTGTATTTGAGCTCCACCCGAATGTGTGTATTCTGGGTATTAGTTTTTCCCTTTAGTATAAATGCATATTTAAATAAATATATTATGACGCTGAATATATATTAGCATACTTGTCGTGTATCCGTGCTTTGCTAGGGGAAATATAGGGTATTATTTACATGGCATATTTTGCAATGTAAGGTGGCTTCCTACCCTGCCATTTTTACCCAGCAGCCCCAAAAAGACTTCAATTCGAACTTTAGATATCAAGTTTCAACTTGTACTTGATTAGTTTTCCCATCAAGCGTTATAGTACAACCGGTATTCACCGATCATGGCGAATTCAGTTTCCAATAACTCATCAGAAAGTTAGGGAAGGCTGAGTAACGCGATTTTAGCCCCTTCATGTGCCTCATAAAGCTCATCGAAACGAGAAGTCAGCAATGACAACTTCAAAGATACTGTAGCATTTGCCTCTTTTGTAAATAGTGTATAGGTACACGACAGGTTCAGTAAATCTCTTGCCTTCAAGTGACATCGCGATTTTGTTTCCGATCATATGGTGTTGGAGTGGGACATATTTTTATTGACACTGTATAATCTAGTGTCTATTGCCACGAGACCTGGGATTATTTTTTTGGTAGTAAAAAATGTAGGTAATAATGCCGAGCAAGACGCAACATGGGTAATTATGATCTCTTCAAAAAAACTTGACGTTCAAGAGTACCGTCATACCCCCCACCACCAGCCTTTGTATAACCCATTATCCGCCACCATGTGATAATCCGACTTCCTTATGAACTATAACCGGCCTCTGTACAATAATCAGCCCACCTATAACAAACGGCCCTCCGTAATAGATTGGAATGGTTTGTTTAGTTAGGTGTACCGCAAGCTCGCATCTCAAAAATAAATAAAAATCCTAAATCCAACCTTTCAGTAAAATATAGATTAGTTGGACAAAAGGATCAGATTTACGCTTAAAATAATGTTTTGGCGGTTGACAATGAATGGGAAAAAATGGTGCCGTGTTGGAATTGTATCCAGATGGCACTGGTTATGTGTTGGGAGGGGGGGGGGGGGGGGGAACTAATTGAACGTCTAGTTCCAAAAAAGGTGGATGCATAACACTGGTTTTTATGTTTCTAGGTAATTTTGAAATTATATTACCTATCCACGCTTCAAAACGTAGGTACATACATTCCACACAAATAGTTCCACATAAACGTTTAAGAAAAACTTTCCTACAAAAATGGAGATAAAATTAAAAAAAGTCATCTGATGTTTTTCTCTCATCGACCCATTTTTTTAATGCTTTCCCCATCATTTGCCCTTCCTCCAATAAATTCAATAGTCTTGGAGCAATGAAATACCGTATTTTTTTTCCAGATGCAGTGTTCATTCTTGGAACGCAAAATCTACTTGCGCCTCCTCTCTTGCTCACTTCCTATGTTGGATCCGGGTATAACTCCAACTGTTTTGAACTGAAAATAGAAGCAGAGACCGCAGCCGTAGCTATCAAGTCAAGAGCCTATAACCCTCCATGTGTACACTACTATGTCTGCGGCCTGTGGGTGTGTCTACCAGACACTGACCTCTTAAAATAACCACTTATTAACGAATTTCAGCAGTTTAATGGTGAACGGGCCAGAAAATGAATGATATTAAGACTTTGAACGTTTTTAAATCATAATCTATATTATTATATAATGTCTTCACTTTTGACTTGTCTATGAATCGTCACTATGTGCCCAAATGTATTTTTACATATAAGCATTTTGCACTCAGAGAAAATAGAGATTATTTTTACGGATAGTATCAAAAGTCAACGACAATGGAAACTATATTTACTGAAGGGAAAGAATGTCTATGCAATCATGTAGGTAGAATCTTTCATTGGTGAAATCTGAAATCAACACTCGGAAGGACATACCTACATTATCTTCGGGAATTCTAGACAAACAGGGGCTTTACATTTTATGCGAACACGTAAGTCGTAACAATTATCTATAAGTATGGGCAGTTATTACATATCTCCATTTTATGCAGCTCGTCCTAGTAATATACATTTCAGGAGTCTGATCTAGTTAGTATCATTTCAAAGATTGCGTGAATCAGACTGCAGAGTAGCTGACTCGATTATCTGTTCCTGGATTTTCAAAAGCATATGTACCTACAAGATAAAGCTGTTAATTACTGATATACTTATTTAATATTGGACACAACATAGTCACTGGCCACCGAACAGTTAGTCGACTTGCTGAATGATTTCCACACTTTTGTTAGATTCTAGAAGTAGTTTATCTTGGTAATGTTTTCTTCGTCATTCCATCCCTTTGAGTGGTGCAAAAAGGAAAGGAAATGGACTGATTCACTATCGTGTTTTGGGGATACATAGCTTAGTGGGGTCTAGTCTGGTGTAAACCAATATAAACACGATCCGGGATCACAATTTCGATTTAGGAAGAATTTTGCACTTTTTTCGCGGTACCCATAATAACAAGCCTTCTTTCCTTCAATGCATTAGCTTAGACAAATGTAACTTAGCGATCTCTGTGGGTATACAGTGTACAGGTGGCATCTAATGTTTTCTTGTGGCAGTATATACGAGGTCTATGGAACACCACACTATTAACTGATGAATTTATAATATTTCTGTGAGACAATGTATACACATGGATGGTTAACCTGTGAAAGGATTCCCTTGAATTGTCGAAATAGCCGAATCGTGTGATGATTTTTGCTAAAGTTTTTGTTACATTTATTAATGGTTTTGTTGGGTAAATTTCAGCCGTTTGTGTTTCATGGGGTTTTTCTTCTATTGTTCCGACAGAAAACTTACCTACCCAAAAATACTATCAGAACCCTTTTTGGCATCTTTTGTGGTCCCTAAAGGTTCCCATTTAGGGACTTCATTTTTCCTAATTTTGCTCTTAAACCTACCTGAAGTATTCACTGAACGGATAAGCTGTTTAATGTTTGCTGATGGCTTGAAACTATTCTTAAAAATAACCTCAGAAAATGACTGCGTTCATTTCCAAAATGGTACCTATTGATCGACTCGTTATTTGGTTTCAATCCAACAATCTATCTTTAAACTAGGGATGAGTCGATTCCCGATACCGATTCTCGATACCACCGATTCTTAGGCATTGGTATCGGTATCGAGAATCGATCGCCTAAAGCCGATACCGATACCGCCCGATGATGGGCGTTCTATTACACCATACGGTACTATTGCAAACATCCAACATGTACCGTGCAACCGTTGTGTGAAGTTAGCAGTTGCGAAACATGAATTGTCCAATGCACAACTTACAATTATAACTTTGTTTACAAGTAGGCTTGTGTTATTTTGTTTGTGACAACAGGAGCATTAGACAAAGCTATGTTTTCCAAGTATAAAAGCGCAGAGCCAGTCTTATTTGGAAATACCTTACAGTTACCGACGAAAATCTGTGTGTGCCTCCTTCTACTGTTTTTAGAGAGATACTTTTTAGTACGGCAGGAAACATATGCGACCAGAAGAGAAATCGTCTGGACCCAGACAGAATTAAAATATTGGTCTTTTTAAACAAAAACCTTAAGTAAAACAGATGGAGAATAAAGGTTTTATTATTCATGTTTTGTTTTTATTTAAAAATTACCTCATTTGCAAATATGTTGGGTTCAATTTTTTGTAAGTATAAGTTATATGTTGTACAAAAAAATTTGAATATATTACTAGTTCAAGAGGAATTTTTGTTTTTCACCTACAGGTAAGTTAGGTATTATGCGCCGATGGTATCGGTATCGAGAATCGGGAATCGATTTTTTAGGTATCGGTATCGGGAATTGATAAATTTTGGTATCGAGATTTTGATAACTTCAAAATGTGTTTATCTTAGATTCCATTCGATAAGTTATTGCACTTTTATTGTTTTACATTGTTCCTTAAATGTACGAGTGCGAGTTGGTGAATTGGAAGGTTTCCGATTACAGCGGCGAAAAATGCAGAACTAGAAGTTCCGGTTGTAGAGGAAATATTTCATTGATTCAATAAACTCCTGGAACCATCGCAAGGGCTTTATTCAACAGTTCCATCCACAAAAGCCTTAGTGTTGGCACCGGTTACGCTCAATTATGCATAATATTGTCGCAGCTTCTCAGATGGAATAAAGAAGAAAGGGATATTTTCGCGTGCTTGTTCTTCCCTGGTGGGAACGCTACGCTTAGATGAGTATAACTTGGTTAATAGCTCGTCGACTTTCCTCGTTCATGGGATAACTTTTTAGAGCAATCTAGATCAAAATTGACCACAATTACAATGTGTTATGGGTGTATGTTGTAACAGAGTTACCTCCTGAGAGGTCCATCAAGCTCCCGTCAGAGCTCCAGAGATAGCGTTGTCGGCATCCCGTTGAGGAATCAATGGGAAAGACGCGCTGTTCTCGCTCATTCTAGACAGCTGGTTTGGCGTCGGATGATTTTCTGGTGACAGGAATATCAACCTTCCCCGAACATGGCTTATTAAAAGCTCATTAGTAGGGGTGGTATCTCTCTGACGGGATGCCTCTGTTACCTCCTCTACCTGATTTATGAGGATTTAGGCCCCCATTGCACCTCTGGGGGGGGGGGGGGCACCTAAATTCCTTATATGGTAGCAGAGCGTGGTTTGGATTATGCACGGCTGACGCCTAGTAGTCCAATCCACTATTTTTGGGGCGTTAATGTTTCAGAAGAAACATGGCCCGGGGTTCCAGAAGGAATTCCCATTATCACCCTTTGGTATATAAATAATTTCATTGGTCTTTGAATTATAATTTCTCTCTTATTCCCTTTTTATATTTTATATACCATTTCATATTTTCTTTCAACCATTTCATATTTTCTTTCAACCATTTTATATTTTCTTTCAATGATATTTTCTTTCAATTTTATGCCACCTGAGTGCACAATTTAAGTCCCCTAAGTTGGGCAAATTCATTTTATACTATTTTCTTTCAATTATTTCGCCACCTGAGTATTGCTATATGTCAATTACCAGGTTAGTGCGCCATTCAAGTCCCCATAGTTGGGCAATTTAATTTCTAAGTCCCCAATGTTGGGCAAATTAATTTCTATAAATATTTTGATTTCCTAAGGTATAAGTCTCCATAGTTGAGCATCCGTTTTGTCCCGATTGTTCAATGAAGATACTTCTTATGAAGCTTCATTGACAATCCAGTTTTAATTTCTATTCCCCCATCCAAAACGCCAATGCAGCTATTTATGATTGAATGAGCATTAGTTCTCAGCTATTCACTATTCCACCCAACTACCATACTTGATCTTCAATCAAGTATGTCTTTAAGGGGAGGAGTGTAACAGAGTTACCTCCTGAGAGGTCCATCAAGCTCCCGTCAGAGCTCCAGAGATAGCGTTGTCGGCATCCCGTTGAGGAATCAATGGGAAAGACGCGCTGTTCTCGCTCATTCTAGACAGCTGGTTTGGCGTCGGATGATTTTCTGGTGACAGGAATATCAACCTTCCCCGAACATGGCTTATTAAAAGCTCATTAGTAGGGGTGGTATCTCTCTGACGGGATGCCTCTGTTACCTCCTCTACCTTGTTATGAGGATTTAGGCCCCCATTGCACCTCTGGGGGGGGGGGGGCACCTAAATTCCTTATAATGTATATGGATTTTGTGAGCACTGCGCAGACTACAATTCTAAACCAATTCTCGTGACTATTTTATTTCCGATCCCAACTCTCTAATCTTGTTGTGCATCAAAACTAGAAGATTTTGAGTTTTATGACGAAAGGGATAAATTGAGTGGAAGGGGGGAATGCCGAAACAACGCCCCCCCCCCCCCCCCCCCTTAAACATTTTTCGACAATTTTCAATCTATGCCTATGATACTTATCTTTTTTAATCTTAATTTTAGTTCAGATTTTTCAATCTTGTAAATTTTGGATTCGCTGTGAGAGGGGGAATGTTGTGGTAATTACCGATACTTTTAAGCGCTTCCCAAACCACAATTCTCAACAATTTTTCATGATTCATTTCATGCTATGTTAAAAATTTGTTTTAGTTTCTGAACTTACGCCAGGAGTTTCAAATTTCATTAAGAAAGGAGGGGTGAATGGATGTTTTAATAGTGATAAATTGTGATGTTTTTACTATTCTCATCTGACGGCAGTGGCTGTTTTTTGGTTTGATGATTTCTGTCCATTTCTACAACAATTCATAGTAGTTTCAAATCCATTATTAATAGGATGGAAAGTGGAAAAATTCCTATAAATCATGACTTTTGGTTGATTTGGGAAAAATCGGAAATTTATTATTGATGGTGGTTTGTTTGTAAGGTTGGGTGATAAACGGGAGAAATAAACTATACTATTAGTCAATTCATTTTTGTTTTATTATTTTACTTTTTTGCTCTATGTGAAAGCATTCTCAGTGGAAATGCGGGGCGGCATGCTTTGGGCGCTACCCAATTTCACCAATCGAGAAAGTAAGGTAGCTGGTGAACTAGATAATGTAGGTTACAAGTAGTGCGGAGACCTAGACTTCTAGACTATGGAAATGTTTCAAAGCTTCGAAGGACCACCAGTATTAAACAGGGCACAACCTATAAGAAAATCATTAGATTGCCTTAAATGTAAAGGTAGATGTGGGAAAAGGCAGCGAGGTTGAACTGTAATGATACAAGTATCGAACGAAAAACAAGCGTTTGCAGAATATCCTACCTAATACCTATCTACCTCTATGGCCATAGAATAGAATAAGGAGCGGTGATACCGTATGCGATGACGACGCTCGAGTGGCGAGAGGAATCCAACTTCAGTGAGTAGGTAATGCAGTAAGCATGGAATCCAGACCTCTTTACCAAGTCTCAAACGCCAGTGACAACGGCTAGCGGGGCGGTGCGGAAACAGATAGTCACTGTAGATGTAAAAAAACTTCACTTCTCCTTGTATGCTTGTTATGATAATGAGGAATAAGCGTGGCATCAGTATTATATCCGACACCGTGAGCAACGGGTGGCGGTAGGTAGGCGGATTCGGCATGGACGCAACCGCAATTCAACGTGGAACACTTGTTAATGGCGATATCTACGGACTTCTTTTTACTTCAAGAAATAGGAGGTGACTAGGGTTTTCCGTAGGTTAGCGACTTGCAGGTGCGGTAAAATGCGTGCAACCCTTACGTCATCCAGGTGATGGCTGATAATTAACACACGATTGATCACCAGCTATTATCACAACATAAAAACTACGGTTGATTAAATATATTAACAAGAAACTACAATTCAAAAGGCAAAAATATCAATATTATTTCCGCAAAATTAGATCATCATATTCAGAATTCAATATGCGCATGCAATTTGGAAGGGGTTGGTACAGCCAACAATGGGCCAATCAGAATCCGCCAGCAGTTGACAAGTAGCTATAAACGGTTTGCAATTTGATAACCACACGAAAGAACGAACAGTATTTAAATGTACCTACCTAATTAAGTGCGGAACTGGATTGTGTCTAGAAAATGTGCTTATCAAAGAAAATACCAGACAGTGGTAATGAAAGTGGTATAGTGGTGGCGGTTCATGAGTCGTAAATTAAGTAACAGGTAACCCAATGCTTTCCACTCAGTAACGTAATCCTCCATGTCTATTGCCCTTCCTTTCAGGTCAGAGTGCACTGCGGGTCAATGTGATCCATGGACAATGAGACTCACAAACCGATTCTTGCCTATTCATATCTCCAGGTGATGAGTTATAAAAAAAGACCACGAAAAGTGCTAAATAACACGTTAATATTTTTCAATACATAATAGATAAATATTCGTCATTCTCAACTATAATGAACCTGTAATGAGGCTTCGTGTGGGATGCAAGCTATCGGGAATCATAACTCCAACAAGTCTTAGATGAGAATGGTATATTTGAGCGGCCCTCTCTGCTCTTTTATAGGTGCTGGCCTGGTGAGAGGTGACAAGCCCCAGGCCAGATAAGAGTGACATGAATCCACGGGTCCAGTTGTATACTACAGAACCTTTTCACAAACGACTAATTTGAAACGTAATAATAAGGACTTTCCCTTTATGTATTTTTTATTTTCATCTTTTTTTGGTAACTCATCGTTAAGTTGACAGCTCGTTTCTATGTTAATTATTTACAGCTAATATCACCACCAATATTAATAATGGATTGTTGACAAAAATATTACATTAGATTTGTTCAAACTAACAAAGTGTATTTTTGCATCGCACACAACCAAATTCACTGCTCAATTTGATGGTATTAAAATGTCATTGACTTGCATCCAATCTACAAAACATATCCAAATTGTATAACAGCTAATATCAATATTACATCAAATTGGTTTTACACTTAATCTCTCAGTTGCCATGATCCGAAATACAGAGACACGAAAGATATTAGTTCCCACAACAGTACATTAAGTACCTACTTGTACTATCGGTTTATATTACTCCCAAAACCTTGGTGTAAAATTTTACAACTTGTTACCTGAGTACTGTGGGTCTCTATGACCCTTATTGCATATCTTATGCTTGTCAAATGTGGGTCACACTGACCCGGTACTATACCGGCTTCCGTTACTATACTGGCGGCTCCAGCAGGATTTGTAGAAAAAAGTATGAAGTTACTGAGAGGGTGGGGCACGGGGAGAACAGTGGCGCCACATCCTGACAAAACTGAGAACCGCTATCATGGGTCATACAGGCCCACAATACACATGAAGCGTTATAATTTCATAGTTTTGGGTGGGGAGAAAGAAGAGAATACTAATATATTGCGGGAGGACGGGGGTTGCTTATAGCTAAGTCATGTTAGGTTATATAATGGAGGGGGTGTATACAACAAAATCATGATCTATTTGCTATTTTTACGCTATTTTAGGCCAAACAGACATAAGGAATGTCCCTGTAATTGATACATTGCTTACTAATATGTTTTATGAAAACCCTTAAAATTCAAAGTATTACCCCACGCCCATACGGTAACGGAAAATATTTCAATCAAATTCAAGTTTTGGAATTTTCCATAATTTTTCACTATATACATGAATGCAATAAAAGATAAATATACGATTTTCAAGAGGAAATTCGATGAAAAACCATTCTGGGCAGATCTACTGTAATAAGAATAAAAACTGTTGAAAAAAGGAATCTGTTTATGTTCAAGATGTTATATTTAAAAAATCAATGATAATAAAAAAGTAAAAATGAATACTACACCCCCTCCCGACTCTATTTAACTTTATTAGTTCACGTTTTAAGATATGTATCATTTAAAAAATAAAATAAATTAAAACGTAAATCCCAAGAAACTGTCCCAAAGTTTATGAATCTTGGATAATGATCATGCATGTGCGCTAGTGTGTGTTGCTACTTGGGCATCACTCTCTATATACCCTAAAGCTTGAAAACATTTAAAGGTTGACTGGAATATCGAGATCACTAAAACTTTCACAAGTGTTTTAGTCAATTTTTTAACACAGAATGTGTTTTAGCCATGGACTAACTAGCCGAAAATGGAACGCGGGATGGGAACGAAATGTGTGACGGATGATTTTCACGTACAACCGAGCCGTTGGTAGGGAAATGGAATTTCCGCCATTTTAATCGCACAGAAATCGTTCACCATTCGTTGGAAAGCTCTTGATTTATCACGAATTTATTTCGTATTTTTTTTCGTAGTTTCATACTATAACTATATAAATTGATGTTATAAATGAATAGTAAACAATGACGCTTGTTTGGTTGTCACTTGGTTGCGCGACAACGCAATTTTCGTAGTTTCATACTATAACTATATAAATTGATGTTATAAATGAATAGTAAACAATGATGCTTGTTTGGTTGTCACTTGGTTGCGCGACAACGCAAACACATTCTGTGTTTCAATAATTTCGTCCGAAGTATGTAAATAGAGGTAACCGGGGGTCCAGGGGGCTTGCTTTTTTTTTTTTTAACACAGAATGTGTTTTAGCCATGGACTAACTAGCCGAAAATGGAACGCGGGATGGTAACGAAATGTGTGACGGATGATTTTCACGTACAACCGAGTCGTTGCTAGGGATATGGTACTTCGTCGTTTTTCATCCCACAAAATTCGTTGACCATTCGTTCGAAAGCTCTCGATTTACCCAACAATATTATGTTAACTACTGCGAAGTGCGTGTCCAACAAACTGAGTTATGAGCATGGTTATATAAATAATTGTTTACACACAGGTGATCATTCTCAATAATTGATATTGTGAACATGATTGCAACCGCTTGTTAATTTCTGATGATTTCATTAAGCTTGTGTTTCGATGATTTGATTCATAGCAGGTGATCTGAGTATTACGAAAACGGTTTGATTTGTGAAGCGGAGGTTAAATAATTTGAATAGGTAATTTCTATACTTTACACTCTAGGAAGCTGTAATTTCGTTTGTAGCCTCTTTAGGACATTTACTTGACGATGCTCAGGGTCCGGATCAGATGTGTGGCTCTTAAAGCTAATTTCTATGCTTTACACTCTAGGAAGCTGTAATTTCGTATGTAGCCTCTTTAGGACATTTACTTGACGATGTCCAGGGTCCGGATCAGATGAGTGGCTTTTAAAGCTAATTTCTATACTTTACACTCTAGGAAGCTGTAATTTCGTATGTAGCCTCTTTAGGACATTTACTTGATAAATCGCTCTTGATTTATCACGAATTTATTTCGTATTTTTTTTCGTAGTTTCATACTATAACTATATAAATTGATGTTATAAATGAATAGTAAACAATGACGCTTGTTTGGTTGTCACTTGGTTGCGCGACAACGCAAACACATTCTGTGTTTCAATAATTTCGTCCGAAGTATGTAAATAGAGGTAACCGGGGGTCCAGGGGGCTTGCCCCCTGGCGAGGCGCGGAGCGCCGAGTTTTTTTTTTTTAAACAAATGAGAACTTTATTGTTATTAATATAACATTACAATTTCGCTAGCATAATTTGTATAGTAGGCCTAGAGACCTAATTAACATGGAATATGAAAGTAGGTTACGATCCACTGATTGTCCTACATGTATAAATACTAATAATAATAACAATTCAAAAAATGTAATAACATGCTAATAGATTTCGAAATAAATAAGTTGTACATTATTGGTAACGTTTCACTCCTCGGAAAGGAAGTCTTGCGGTCTCTTTCTTTTCAGACGCCGTTGATTTCTCGGTGGTGGGTTGTTGTTGGTAAGGTCCACTAGCAACGTGTTGGGGTGGTTTCTCATTGAGGAATACAGGTTTGAGTAAGCTTCGCGAAGGATGTCATTTACTTCAGGGATATCTATATCGGCGTGTAGGGTAGAGGTACGGACGAACCATGGTGCGCCCGTGATTAAACGCAATACCATGTTCTGAATCGTTTGTCGTCGCTTTATGTGTGTGTTTGAAGCCGAACCCCATATTCCGCAAGAGTACAACCAGATGGGATGTATTAATGAAAGGTAAATTAGACGCTTTGTAGACAGGCTGAGTGAAGAGTTCACGTGCAGTAGACTTCTGAGTTTGCGTATTCTATTTCTTATTTTTCCTACTAAATGGTCAATATGGTCTCTCCACAGAAGTTTTCTGTCCAATTTTCTATTGTTATTGGTTGATCATTTAAGAGTACAACAGGAGTGGGTTGTCTAAGTCGAAGGGTGAAATTAACTAGGACAGATTTAGCAGGGTTCATTGTGACTCTCCATTTTCGGCACCAACTTTCTATTTGTTGAATGAAGGGTTGAATGGTGGCTTCGGCTTGGGGAAGGTCTTCGGCCTTGCATAACGCAGCTACATCATCGGCATATTGTGCCAGGGTTAGATCTTCGTTTGTAGGAAAGTCGCTGGTGTATATATATTATATATAATAGTGGACCCCATATGCTGCCCTGAGGAACGAATGACTCGATGCCAGTTGAGCCAGAGACGGCACCCCTGCAGCACACCGAAAAGGTTCTTCCTGACAGGTATGACATTACGATACGGAAGTACGTGTCTGGGAGATGAGGTTTAACCTTAGATAGTAACCCCGGATGCCAAACCTTATCAAAAGCCTTCTCTGTGTCCAAGAACGTGCCAAGACATACTTTCCGCTCCTCATACGCCTCCATGATACAATCGATCACCCGATGGAGTTGCTGGGTACAGGAGTGAGCACCCCGGAATCCGAATTGTGTTGTTGGAATGAGTTCGGAGAGGTGGTACATGAGTTTCGGGAGGAGTAGGCGCTCAAGAATCTTTGCCAGCAAGGAGAGTAAGCTAATTGGGCGATAACTGTTGGGGCTTGTTTGGCTTCTTTATCATTACGATGCGGGCGTGTTTCCACGAGTAGGGAAGGTGGGTGGTTCTGAGGATTACGTTATAGATCTGGGTTAAGAAAAACAGGCTTTTTCTTGGAAGAGCCATCAGAAGCGGTTGGGTGATGCCATCATGACCTGGAGCCTTTTTAGTTAGGGATCGATCTATCACGTTTTTGACTTGAGCTGTGGTGACGAAGTCTTCAAAGGGGCTTAATAAAAGGGGTTCTAGCAACCGATCGTTGATTTCTTGTGAGAATGTGGGGTCGAGATCGTCTTTTGGCTGGAACTGAGATTTTAGATTGTTTTTGAAGATCTCACATTTTTCCAGTGGGGTTGAGTACCAAGATGTCCCAACTTTCAGTGGTGGTATATCCGAAAAGTCTTTTATTAGCACTTTAGTATGTTTCCACAGAGATCCGTCATCAGGTTTCAGATTGCCAAGTTTTTGTTCAGTTGCGAGGTCATTCAGTTTGGCCAAAGCTAGTTTGTTCCCTTGTTGCCCTGTTATACAAAGTTTTGTGTGCTGGATACCTAGTTGATTCCCATAGGCTTCTGGATGATTTTTTAACTGCGAGGAGTTGCAGGATATGTGGGTTTGGTTGATATCTTCCGCCGTTCTGGGACGGACGAGGGCTACGAGCTTCTCCAGCAGCTATTTGAATGTTCCGCGTAAACGTCGCAACCGCTACATCAATGTCGTTAGGGGTTTTTACGGGAAGATTAAGGACAGTCAGTTCCTGCATTACTTGCTTATATCGATCCCAGTCGAACGGATATTTAAGGAGTATACTCTCGGAGGGTGTGATCTGATTTGATGCATTCAAAGTTACCAACACTGGGAAATGGTCCGAGCTAAGCTCATGTACAACGCGAACATTACTCAATTTTTGGCCAATTTGTTTGCCTATGAAAAAATCTAACATATCTGGAGTGGTTCCGCTGTCCGTATAATATGTAGGCTAACGGAAATATAACGTCAAGATTATATCTGTTTAGAACATCACTCATAATTCTACCTCTAGGATTAGTCGTTTGAGAGCCCCAACGTGGGTGTTTGCTGTTGAAGTCACCCCCCAACATGAAGAAGCTTCTCATCTCGTGTATTATACCCAAGAAATCTACAGGACAAATCCTGTTCCTTGGTGCTGAGTAGAAAGACCCCACCTGGAGAAGGCCAGACGTTAGAGGAAGTTGAATTCTGCTTATTTGAAATTCTGGCTCTTGAATGACTGGTAATATATCGTGATTCAATAAATTCCTTATTATGATGGCAGAACCTCCTTGTCTAGTTCCACTAGGGTGATCCGATCGTATCACCTTATATCCTGCAAAATGTATTTGATAAGAAGGCACGAGTTTGGTTTCTGTTAGTAACATGATATCGACATCATACATACGTAAAAATAGCTCAAGTTCGTGAAATTTATTGTTTATGCCGCGACAGTTCCATGTACAAACTGTGATGGATGAGTGGCTCCTGTTATTCATTTTTATTTTTTAGTAGTGTTGGGATGATATGAGCGAACGTTTGAACAAGTGGTATAAGTAGCGAGATCAGTTGATCGATTTTCGATACAAGCGTATCAAACGTATTATTATTTGCTGGGTGATTGTCGATGACATTTGCATATGTTTTTCTTTCTTTCTGTGATGTTGGTGGAGTATTTTGTTGGGGCAGCGGCGGGAAAACTACATTGCTGTTGGTATTGAGCTGGACTGGTTTGTCGATGGGTTTTGAGGTCCTGCTAATGATTTGAATAGTTTTATTTTATTTTTTTTATTTTTTTTTTTTCGTGATTTATTTATTGCAACTGAAACATATACATCTCATCTAGCAATATTACATTTCATGTTAGGCTCACTAAGGGGGGAGGTTTACAGCAAAACCTGGCCCATACTTGTATCAAGTACAGTTAAAAGAACACTGGATTACACTTGCACTATTTGCACAGCACAGTTAGGTCCAGAGGTTTATTTCTCTTGAGTCGCCGAAGTTCTCCTTCGTTGTTTAAAACGTTGAGCATCTCCAGGTTCTCGTGTTTGTGGAGGCGATGTTCGTGCTTCCTTGCATATTTGGCGATAATTTCGGTGACCGTTTCTACCCTCAAGTCTCGATGAATATCATCATTCCGCATGAACCAGGGGGCCTGAACTATACTTCTCAGTATTATATTTTGTCGGGTTTGGATTGTTTTAATATTTGATTTTTTCGCACAACCCCAAAGCTGAATCCCATAGGTCCAGATAGGGCGCAGTATCTGTTTGTATATGAGTAATTTATTGTGTAGTGAGAGATGGGAGTTCCTTCCCATCAACCAGTACATCTTTCTGAACTTGATTTTTAGTTCCTGATTCTTTTTTTCAATGTGATATTTCCAGTTAAGTTTGGAATCAAGGTGCATCCCTAAGTATTTTACAGTGTCAGAGTATGGAATTTTATTTGAGTTGATCTCAACTTCTGGGGCTATGATTTTTCTATTAGTAAAGTTGATATGCACTGACTTTGTTTCATTTAGTTTCATTCTCCACATCTTGGTCCAATTGACAACCTTGTTAGTGGACGTCTGTAGATTGCGAGTTGCAGTTTCAGCGTCATCTCCAACAGAGAGGATGGCAGTATCATCTGCAAAAGTAGCTACAGTTGTGTTTTCCTGTTGTGGAAGATCTCGTGTGTACAGCAGGTAAAGTACTGGGCCCAGGACACTGCCTTGCGGTACCCCTGCTTTTATAGGCTTCAAGACAGAGTACTGGTCACCCTGCTTTACCCTGAAGTGTCTGTTCGCTAGGTAGGATTTTAGGAGTAAGTAAAACTGTTTTGGGAGATCCCTGTGCAGTTTATACTCAAGTCCCTTGTGCCAGACCTTGTCAAATGCCTGGGCCACGTCCAGGAAGATGCTGGCACATATTTTTTTACCTTCTAGAGCCTTTTCTATTATGTTAGTGATTCTATGAACTTGATCTAGCGTAGAGTGGCGTTGCCTGAAACCGAATTGGTGGTCTGGTATCAATTTTCTGTCTTCAATAATTGGTTTAAGCCGTTTGAGCAACAATTTTTCGAACAGTTTTGATAAGACAGGGAGGAGGGATATGGGTCGGTACCCCGTCTTCTCATTTGGTGATTTTCCTGGTTTGGAGATCATTATGACTTCCGCTACTTTCCACTGGGAAGGTACATGTCGTAACCTGAACGTGGCGTTGATGATATGAAGTAGTTTTGTAATAGCCTTTTCAGGGAGCTCTTTCACAATTCGACCGGTTATCAGGTCATAGCCTGGGGTCTTTTTAGGATTAATGTTGCCCTTAATTTCATCTTTGAGTTCTTTTAACGTAACGGGCCGAATATCAAGCTCATCCGTTTTTTCTATCAGTGTTGCGTTTTCTTCAGGTGTCTGCACTGGAAGAGGTTGAAAAGTTTCATAGAGATGATCTGCAAAAAGTTGAGCTTTCTCTCGGTTACTTCTGGCCCATGTCCCGTCATCCTTTTTGATTGGAGGAGAATGAACTTTAGGTCTATTTATATTTTTGGTTACCTTGTAGAGGGAGTATTCGGTGTCTTTCTCTGCAGTTAGGTTACTCAAAAAATGTTCAACTGATTGGTTATCTATTGATCTAATAAGATATTTAAGTTTGTTACCGAGTCTATTAAGAATAGTTTTGTTTTCAGGGGTTCTGTTATTCTTCCATTTCCTTCTGGCTTTACGTTTGGCGCACAGGAGATCCCTTACTTCTAACGGATATGATTTCGAATTAGTGTCATAGTTACAGTTTTGGTTTATTGGGGTACATAACCAGGCTGCTTGTTGTATGTTATTGATGAATAAGTCGAGTTCGTCTTCCAGTTGTTTAGGGGTTTTCAGAGGAACTTTAAGGTCGATCGATGTTTCCAATTGCTGCCGGAAACAGGACCAGCAAGTATTTCTATTGAATAAACTCGGAGAATTTTCACTAATGATTACTTTTTCACTGATTGTTATTATGACAGGCGAGTGGTCAGAGGGTAGGTCATCGCTGTCCTCTAGATTTATGTAACCACTTGAGATACCTTTGCTTATAAAGAAGTCTATTAGGTCTGGGGTTTTGTTAGCATCCGTGGGCCAGTATGTAGGCCTTCCAGTTGAGAGGAAGTCGCACTTGAAAGAAGCTGCTGCTTCATACAACTCTTTACCTTTAGCCGTGGTTAATCGCGAACCCCAGAAGGTATTTTTGGCATTGTAGTCACCTCCTATTATAAAGTTGTTACCAAGCGATTTAAGAAGGACCGTATAATCATCTTTCTTTAAGTTAAACCTGGGGGGACAGTATATTGCGGCTATACTAAAGCTTTTATTATTGAGTTGTACCTTGACCGAAGTTACCTGCATTTTTTCCTCTTCGATTTTTGGTTCTTCATGGTGAGTGATGTTAGCTTTAATGAGAATTGCCGAACCTCCTCTAGCTTTATTACTTGGGTGTAACGTATGATAACACGTGTATCCTCTTATTTTGATGTATGACGTCCGAGTGAAATGGGTTTCAGAAATAAGTAAGATGTCTATCTTGTTGGAGTGGAGAAATAATTCGACTTCCTTAATGTGATTTAGCAATCCGTTCGCATTCCATGTTGCTATTCTTAAAGTCGGTCCCATTAAATCAGTCCATGGCTAGTAAGTCCTTTTTCTAGCTTAGTTATTCTTTCAAATAACTGTTTATTGGTATGTTTTTTGTTCATCCAGTCTGTCCAGTATCTGTGCCAGCATTTTTTCTGTGTTCGACACATTAACCTCTTTTTTAGCAACGGTAGCATATGAAACCTTTGAAGTAGTTGCTCCTGTAATGGTTGAAGTAAGCGATTTCCGCCTATTAAAATTCCTCTCAACTGAAGCATCACGCTTGGTCTGTTCTTTCAGTTGGGGTTTAGTAATTTTGTTTCTCATTCTTTGTAGCTCCTTAGCTACCTCGCATCCTCGATAATTTGCTGGATGATTCCCTTTGCAGTTGACACATTTGGGGGAGTCCGCTTTGTTCAGGGTGCATTCAGAAGTTTTATGCTTTCCAGCACATTTCACACAAGCAGATTCCTTCCCGCAGTAGGATTGGGTATGCATGTATGACTGGCAATTCTTACATTGGGGAATGAGTTTAGAAGTTTTTTTCACCGGCTCAATCTTCACAATTATGTTGAGAATGGTCTTAATACTATGGATTTTATTTACATCCTCATTTTTGTCGAAGGTTAACATAAAGAGAGGAAGAGGTTTATGAATGGTTACAATTTCACCACTGTCATTTTTCCTTTTCTCTTTCTTGAGAATGTTGGTAACATCCAGGATGGCAAGACCTCGCTCCTTAAGGTCTCCAATAATGTCAGTTTTCTCACATGTTTCATGTAATCCTCTAACCATGACCTTAATAGGTCTGTCTGCTTTGTCTTGATATGTGTACCACTGTTTTTTATCTGAACGTAGTTTGTCTGTAATCAGTTTCCAATTGGTTCTTGTATCTACGTTTATTTTCCAAACGTTATTATTGAGAGCAGTGACCTTGTATTGCTCTCTAGGGATATTCAGTAACATATCTTTGAGGGCTGCGTAGCTCTTTAGCCCTACAACATTTATGGGTGGTGGAGGAGGGTCCTTTTTAGGCTTAATCGTTTCTACCTTGGTTACCTTGGTTACGTCCTTGTCAGTCTTAGTCGTGTTGGTAGGCCATTCAACCTCCGGAGAACGCCGAGCCTTACGCTTCTTGCGGGCCCTTTTTAAGATCCAGTCAGTTTCTCTAGCCAATTCGTCTTCGTCCGTACTGTAGGATGTAGGGACGTTGGGTTGAGTTAATTCCGATGTCCTTTGTTTTTCCTTTTGATTTTCATTTAATTTAACAATATGATCGTTAGCTTGACTGAGGTAATCGCATAAGTCAGTTATAATAGAGTACAGATGATTAAAAGCATCACTTACGTTGGGGTCAGCGAAGGCTCTTGTTGTTATGCGATGTTGCAATAACTCTTGCTTAGTTTGATCAACAATGTCCTGGAGCGTCGTCTGCTCGCCAGCGGCGTCCGCCTTGTCAGTCATCCCACTAAATAAACATTCCCAAACGCGAAGCGAAACATCAGTGTAATAAACCTTTATCGCGGGAGGTCGCTCCGATGTTATTCCAACGAGCTCTCGCACAAGACTGAATAGTTTTATGAAGGGAATTTTGTACGCTTCTGTGAACTGGGCAGCCTCTGTAGTTAGCGGCATGATTACCCTTACAATTGACACATGTCGGGGGCGTTTCAGGGGATTTCGAACATTTTTCGGTCGAGTGCACACCATCACACTTAACACACCTTGGATTTTCGTTACAATAATTTTTGGTGTGTCCAAACCTTTGACATTTAATACATTGTATAACTTCCCTTTTTGGTCTTGGAGGTTCGATCTTGATTTTTGCGTAGTATAGAGAAGTGAGCTCAAATATGGTGGGGTTTTTTGGGTTTGGCTTCAAATCCAGAAAAAAGAGTGGTAGTGGTTTTTTTGTCACTGGATGGTACACAGGTACCATTTGGACTGGTTCGTAACCTTTATTTTTGAGTTCCTCCATCATCAAAGCAGGGTCACTTGAAGGATGTAATCCGCGTATAACTACTCGGAAATTTCTTTCAGAACGTAATTGGAATGAGTGGAATTCTGCATTAGTGGATTTTAGGTAATTCTGAATTTTTCTGTAGTCTTCCACGGATTCTACCGAAATTTTAACCTTATCTTGATTTGTAACATGTTTAAATTTTTCTATGCCCAGATCATGTAGATTTTTGAGGATTCCATTTATATTATTAACATTACTGACGTAAAAAGGTGGAGGGAGAATCGGCTTTTCTTTGTGTGTCTGATCAATTTGCATTTCATCCTTATCTTGCTCTTGATCATCTTCGGCAAGAGGTTGAAATTTATTGCTTGTGATGAAAAGTGGATTGTTCAGCTTACGTTTTTTGTTGTTCAACGGATCACCCTCCTTTTCGCTTCCCATCGTTGATTGATATTGACGGAGGCCAAAGGCAGTCGGTCAAACGCAGTCTGTCAAAACCTGAGCGGATTAAAGTTATCAGTTACCGGTTCGCGATAAAAAGACGGGTGCGACAATTATTAAGAACAGAGCTTGATGTTATCGTCTCGAAGTCTGAACGTATACTTTTCGTCAATGATGGATTATCAAGGATGGAATATTATTATACCTTCATATCACCAAGTGATATTATCACTTCAAGCAATCTAATGAGACCACCCAGAGATCACGCTACGTTCTTCTGTTTTCTTCCTTGGACATTTAACTGGAGATAATAACGTAAATAGAAATGTGAGAGAAAACACCTGTATACCTACGTTGTAAAGGACTCCTCATATACTACGCCCATCTAAGCAGTTGATATAATTTATTTAATTAAGTATACTTAGATGTTTGATTTCATTTCATCAATTTTCTTCGATAGGTTACTAAATTTATTCATAGTTACACATGATAATTTCCTATTGTTATACATTTTCAACCTAGTAAAAACTACTATTATTATCTTTTGTGATTGATTTAATTTTTGTTACCAACACTTTTAACTCTGTATAAATTTCTATTTTCATTGTTTTCTGTATTTTCCATGTATTATTAATGTAATATTATTGTATATTGGGCTAACTATCCCGTAAAGAAATAAATAAATAACGATGATGTGATATACCAAGCAGATAGTGCAGTATTAACCAAGGTGATGGATTGAACTATTGATCGACATGAAGACGTCCAACTCCAGCGGAATCAAGATATCATTTATATGTATAGGAACAGCCTACCGATTTTCCACTAACCGAAACTGTCTAACAAAACTCGATGTCTGATCGTTCCTGAGTGAAAACAGCGATAAATAAGACTCGCGAGCCGTTCAACTGAAGAACGTTAAGCTTACTTGGTAGGGTCTCAAGAAATCATCTTCATTTTCCACCTCGCTACTCCTGACGAGAAGTCCATAACTCGTCCACCCTCTCCAGCAGTGTTCCAAATCTACCCCCTGAGAAGTTCTAAATCTAAACGCACAGCTAAGCTGTTCTGTCTAGAGAGAAAAATAGAACATACGAAATTTACGTACATCATATAAAAAACAAAATGAAATAAACACGATGCACATTATTACACAAAGGTCCATCACTATTTCCTTTTGTAAGTATCCGGTCAACGCTGATCTCTGATACATAATATTATGATACGTATAGTCCATTCAATGAAGCCCGAAAAAGGGCTCTAGACCCAGAGAGCTGAGGCCCTGCTTATTCTTTCACGAATAGGTGGAATAATCGAACAATCATCCACCCTTCATTCGAACTACCATATAAACATATCAAACGTCTCCATCCAACCCTAAATGGTGAGCCGGCAAAGAGGCCGAAACAAAAACGGTTTGTCCTATCAACTTTTTTATTCTTCAAAGAAATTTGAAGCTTGTTAAATTTCACACAACTTTGGTAGTAATATATGGGGTGTTCACGCTTTTAGTTACTAACCTCATAGGGGTCGATTCTACAACTAGGTAATTTGCAACAAAAAGTACCCCATAGAGTTTTTTTTTTTTTTTTTTTTTTTAGAGGCATTTTTTCGAGTTATTCACGATTTATGATTTTTTTCATGTTTTCAACCTTAAGTTTAAAAAAATCGGCAATAACTTCCTTCCATTTTGAGTAATTTCAAATTTGAGGACACCTTTGGAAAGATCGTTAAATTTAATCTCGGATAGGCTCCAACTACGTGTGAAAATATGCGGATTTATCAACCACAATTGACACCAAAGTGGAAAAATTGTCGAAACTTGAAAATCTTGTGTTTTTAAATCGCGGGACGGCATACATGAATGATCCCCTGAATCCCAGTGCACTTTATGGGAAAAAAATTGGCCCAAATCTCATTCGTTCCAGCGGTTTAATCAATTTTCATTTCACTTTGCTAATGGAAGGGGAAAATTATGTTTGTGTATTGAAAAATATGGTTTTTTTCCTGATGAAATTGAGTTTTTTTTGAAAAAATGACCCTCTAAAAAGTTTTGAGTTTGGGGCCGGTTTATACGCATTTTTCACGCTGAATCGAACGGCTACACTTGCAGATCTCTCCAAATCCATTATAACAGAGTCTTTTACTTTAACTGACTATTTTAAGCCTTTAAAACACATTAAATTGAGCATAACAAATTAACTGAAAAATTCGTGATTTAAAACGTTATAGTCTATTATAACGGAGATTGTTGGGGAGATCTGCAAGTGTAGCCGTTCGATTCAGCGTGAAAAAATACGTAGAAATCGGCCACATACTCAAATGGTTTTAGAGGGTAATTTTTCATGAAAACCCTCAATTTCATAGAAAAAACCACGTCTTTCTAGATACAACCATACTTTTCTCGTTCAATTCGGAATGTAAAATAAAACGAGTTTTTTCCCGTAACGTGCGCGGGAATTCAGGGGATTATTTTGCCGTCCTGCGATTTAAAAAATACAAGATTTTCAAGTTTCGAAAAAATTTTCAATCTGGTGTGAATTTTTGGCTACTAAATCCGCATATTTTCACACGTTGGGTAGCCTATCCAAGAGGAAATTCAATGCTCTTTCCAACAGTATCCTCAAATTAAAATTCACTCAATATGGAAGGGAATTACATTTTGTGATGTATGGTTGAAAACACGAACAAAATCGTAAATCGTGAATAACTAAAAAAAATTCCCTTAACAGAGTCTAGGAGGCACTTTTTGTTACAAATTAGTGTATAATCGAACCCTAGGAGGTGAGTAACCAAAAGTGTGAACACTCTGTATATACGTTTAACTCACTTCTAATTCCTAACAGTTGACGAGCTGCATGCCTCAAAGCGAATCTGAGACCAAAGCGACCCAGGAACACAGTTGTTGTGCATGTAGAGTTCCTTCAAAATGAATATCCCAATAAACAGTTTACCCTCACTGGTCGTATAGTTACTGCAGTAAGGAATATTTCGAGCTTTTGACTGCAAATGTGAAACATATTGGTAAGTAATACGTGCGGTTCTTAGACCGGTTTGTTTATGATTTCTGTGGGAATAGCAAGTAGATCGTGATTTTGCTTTATGTACCCCCTCCATTAAGACCTAACATGAATATGTTGCAAAAAGAGACGGCTTTTACCTACTGGTTGAGATCAGCATGATATATCGGTATCCCCCTCCCCACGATATGCAATTTCAATTTATTGAAAATGGTTCTACTCGGAGACCAAATATGTCGAGCACTCTTGCCGGGATGCCCAATTCTTTAGCACTTTTCCCGCACCACATGATTCGTGCGAGAGATCATCTACACCCCAAATGTAATTTTTTACCCATAAAGTTACATTAAGTTTGGTCTAGTAATTTTGGGGAAAAGCCCTACGGCGGACGGACGGACTTTTTGACATTTTCATGTCTTTGCCCTGGCACATTGCACAAAAAACTGTCACGTAACGTAACGTAAATATTTTGACGATTTCCGCTTACAACCGAGTCGTTGCTAGGGAAATGGTACTTCGTCGTTTTTCATCCCGAAAAATTCGTTGACCATTCGTTCGAAAGCTCTCGATTTATCCAACCATATTATGTTTACTACTGCGAAGTGCGTGGCCAACAAGCTGAGTTATGAGCAAGGTTATTTGAATAATTGTGTACACTCAGGTGATCATTCTCAATAATTGATATTGTGAACATGATTGCCACCGCTTGTTAATTTCTGATGATTTCATTGAGCTGGTGTTTCAATGATTTGATTCATAGCAGGTGATCCAAATATTGCGAGAACGGTTTGATTTGTGAAGCGGTGGTTAAATCATTTTAATAGGTAATTTCTATGCTTTACACTCTAGGAAGCTGTAATTTCTTATGTAGCCTCTTTAGGACATTGACTTGACGATGCCCAGGGTCCGGATCAGATGAGTGGCTTTTGAAGCTAATTTCTATGTTTTACACTCTAGGAAGCTGTAATTTCGTATGTAGTCTCTTTAGCACATTTACGTGACGATGCCCAGGGTCCGGATCAGCTGAGTGGCTCTTAGAGCTCGCATACGAGTCTGCAAGTACCCACGGGTGTCGGAACAATGAGTCAACACGATCGCGAATTCAATTAAGTACCCATGGGTGGGCGGTTTCTCTTATGGCCCATTTAATTGATTTGTACGCCCCGCCGTGCGATGCACGGGTGAGATCTGCCTAGTAATAAATACAATAAGAAAATACACATGAAAATGTCCCAATGTGTTGCAGACTCGTATGCAAGCATTTCAAGCTGCTTTGTCTTTCTTATGATTTTCACGTACAACCAAGCCGTTGCTGGGGAGATAAAACGTCTTTAGTGTTTATGGGACCAAAATCGTTCTCCATTTGTTGGAAAGCTCTCGATTTATCACGCATTTCTTTCGTACTTTTAACTTAGAGTAATAAATCAGCATTCCTAGACACTACAATGGCTTAGAGGTCATGAAATGTCGTGGTAAAATGAGAGCATTCCAAAAAGTGGCGAACGTTTCTTTTCTTTTCAGTTTAATTTTTCTTTACAATGTCCCCACCACTGTAGCCTTTCTAAGATTTGGTGACGCTCGACATAGGCTTTGGCTAGGTCAAAGAACAGACCAGACCAGAAAGATGTCCTGAATGTAACTCTCAAAAGCTGAAAGTTGGTCAACTGCTGAGAAGCGTCAACGAAAACCAGCCTGATACTGGCTGAAATGGTCTACATACCAAAAACATTTGAGTCAATTAGTTACTAAGTAATCAAGAGCTTTTATCATCCATTGGTCCGATTTCGTTCAAACACGGGGATTCGGTGGGTGTCTTATAGGTTTCTTATGCACCATCAACGCTCCACCTTTTTTAATTCGATTTTTGGATTCTACGCATCTTGAAACGTAATGCAACAAATATTCAGGGGAAGTGATTAATTTTTGTTTTCCTTGGTCGATTACAAAGGTTTATTATTGAAAGTCATAAACCAGAAGAAGTACAATTGCTCATGACCGCTGACCGCATTAGGCGAATTGAGCGCAGTGATATCATGCGCCTCAAAGCTAATCTCGGTAATTGATAATCCCCTAATTTATATTTTACAGTATATCGAATTTTAAGTTCAGTTAATAATTCACTGACCACACAAACCTTGCGTTCTCACTGTGGGTGTATCAAAAATTTACCTGCTACACTGAGTAACGTATACAGCCGGTACTAACAGATTAAACACATGGTTATAACTGATATATGTGGAACCACCCAACTAGATACGCCCCAAGTCTAGTTCCATTTATATTCAACAACGTTTCTGAATTTTAGATTATCCCTAGTCGACATCTCTGTGTATGCAACCTTTTGTTGTCGCATAGCTGAAGAGATAGAATATAATTTGAGATCGTACTGCATGTGTCACATGTTGTTGGACAGGATACCACCAGTTCATTCAACCGGTTATAATTAGCTAGGTCGTGTGATAATTGAACCCTCCGTGGAAACGTGAAAGCAAATATAACAGGAGGACAATAGCAGACCTTTATACGAATCTTGTACCAGCTGAAAGAGTTCCAATGAAATTGTTATTCCACGAAACCGAGTTTATTTTAATTTTTGTAGGATTTTTAACGACTTCTGAAACATACTTGTAGGTAGGTGATGGTGCTGTCAATTTTGAAGCCCTTGGGAAGAGTGAACGGATAAGCGAACAGTGATCCGGGTGGTTTCATGAGATTCTTTGGGATAATATCTATCGATGTCAACTGGAAAATCCATAACTCTTGCGTGAGTTATAGTTCAAGAGAAATCGATTTTTTAAATATTTCAACTGAGAGCTCAGTCCTAACTGGACCCTATTTGTGATTTTCTACCCAAGGTTTGCCAACGTCCGTCTTGAACTTTGCAAAAAAGACTATGGACGGTTGTCGGATGATTTTTTTAAAATTAGTTTTTTGGATTCTACGCATCAACAAATTTCGAGGGGGAGGGGAGAGCTTTTTAAATTGCCGAATACTAAGGTTGTCCATAATAATCAACATATTGGTAAGTAATGCATACATACAAGGGATATCCCTATGCATGGATTGCATACAATTTTGGGAGAATTAAAATTAGAGGAATAAAACAAAAATATCATGATTTCTCGGAATCACCCTTCCCCACATTCATTTCTGATGGTGATCAGTAAATCTGAAACTCCTAAGGTTGCATAAATGGACTTAAATTTGGATCAAACAAATGATAAAAACTGTTACGGAAATCGAATTAATATAGTTTCTGCGAGTAGGACGACTTCTTAGGCAAAAGCTAATGCACTTCCTAGCACCTCATTGGCGAGATCAAACCCTATTTCAGCTGGCAGCTTACCCAAGGCCGTATCCGCGACCAGGTAGAAGGGGAGTGGTGATAGAGGGTCCACCTGGCGTACCCCATGCCCAGTGACAACATACTGACTCAATGACCTTCATGGTAGAGACAGGCAACATAATTATGAGCAGGTGCGCACTCAAATTCACACAAACCTATGGTTTTTTCTCGGATTTCGTCTTAGAATGGTCTGAAACAGATTTATATGGTACTCGGTGAAACGCGTGGAACTCTCAATCGGGAGATTACCCCACAGTACGTTTTCAGGTGATGACAACATAAGTGGAGAACGCAATCCTTCAGAGTCCCAATCACTTGAGTGAAAGATGTAGGTACTAACTACATCACAATTGCTCGCAATAGTATAATTAACAAATTTTTTGACAAAATTAGATTTCATACTGAGAATTCTGAAACTGACACCATGCTAATACGAGAAGTAGGTAGTTAGTTTTGGCTAGTTCTCTCGACCCTTTGGGGCGTCGTAAAACGCATTCTGAAGTCTAGGGCTCCCCTATTCTGCTGAGGGAGATCCGGAACTAACTTCTTTGTCATTCAACCTATTAAGCTGAAACTTGGAGTGTAGAACGCTTGGGACGTGTAGTAACTAATCATAAAGTCTGAAGCTCACTAGATAATCTGAGCTGATTTCTTCGCTATCCAACCTGTAGAGATGAAATTTAGAATGGAGGCCCCTTGGGTTGTCTTGAAACGAATCATGAAGTCGAAAGCCACCGAGATCAGCTGAGTGAACTCCAGAGCTAACCTCTTCGCTATTCAAAAACTACGAAGCTAAAATTTGAAATGGAGCATGTTCCACGTTCCTTCACTGTTTAGCCGAGGCTCAAGGTGGAAGGAAAAGGGGTCCCCCCAGCAGGGTCAAGGGGCGGAGTTTTTCTCTCACTTGAGTTGCTCCACACTTCGAGGACTAATTTCAATAGGTCGTACTTCTATTGACGACAAAGCCTAGCCTCAGATGGAGGTCCGAATAAACTGAAATAAAGGCGTGGTGAATGGGTTTGATGTTCTGAAGATTTCACCTCCTGCGTATATTAATATTGCAATACAGTCAGACAAGTAGCTATTTATGTAGTTTATTCATGAAGGTGTTTGTGAGAGGATTGCACGCCACAATCATTCGCTTATGTGAATTTGTGGATGGTATTATTACTGTTATCTATAATATGCTTCAAAGAGAGGACAAATAAATCTATTAGCTTTTCGGTTGATCAATTTCATTTTATCTTAGTAAAAACAATTAATACGCTCTCATTTTTTCACTTCGTCGAAAAATATTGAAGTTCATTTCCATAAACTCATTTATGATCCAATGTTTTTCCATGATGTGGAGAAAATGAATGAAAATGATCCAAATTTCGTCCATGACTTTGATCCAGTGATGTTCGCGTTGGCCTAGGAATAAACTATTTAAACACTATGCTTTATTTGAATCTTAATCGTCTACCTGGCCTCAAAAAAGGTTAACCTCAAAGTTTCAGAATTCGTCATCTTCAAAACTTACAATTTCACACAGTCACTTGTTTCTATCATTTTACGTAATGTATAAATGCGTACTTTTATTTTACGTAATGTATAAATGCGTACTTTTACATCTAATAAATCAATAGATTTAAATCTTGAGTTAGGTTGTTGCAACGTCATTCCGAGTTTTACGGTATTATAGTTCGCATATCGTCGTTTAAGTTGCAACATAGCATATCTCAAAAAATGGGATATTGAGTTATGCATACCGTTGGATTCGTATTTCCGCGCCCGAAATGTTGATAGCAACAGTTCATCCAGCTGACACGTGGCTGCGCGGCAATCGAGGTCTTTGACAACATCGCACATCTAAAAACTGGCGGGAACACCACACATCTCAGGAGTTTCCTCAACGATATCTCAATATCCCATTTTTTGAGATATGCTATGTTGCAACTTAAACGACGATATACTAATCGTAATTTCATCCGAAGATACCTATCTACTACCGATATCGGAAAGTACAACATTTATGGGTTATATGGTTTCCGCTATTTTTGTTTTTGAAATATCAAGTGTTCTCAAATGTAATTGGATCATCTCATAAATTGATGGCCCTTGAGCTCGATGGGATAAAATGAGTCAGACTCTCTTATTACTGTAAACTTAGAGCAGTTCTCCACCAGGCGCTAATTAGAGACACAAATTAGCGGAGGGAACTAAATAGATACTCTCTCTCTCAGACATGGCAGGTGGAAGATATTTCCGCGTGCTTCATTCTGTTACTTCCAAACCGGATCTTAATTAACATTATGAATGGAGAGATATGCTTGAATTCTGTCACATACTACTTTAACTCAACTTAATGTATTTCGGCTTATCGTTATCAATAATGAACCTTTGTACTCGTCCAGGAACAACAATTAAAAGATGTTTAGAATCCATACATACCTAGATGTGCTATGAGGAATCGCCAATCCCCCATTCTCACCACAAACACACGTTAAAATAATAAATTAATTATCAGGAATTAAAAAGAAGACCTTACGAATTCCCGAAAATACTTAGTTTATTGTAATCTGGTCAAATTTTACTATATCGGAACATCGCACGGCGGAAAAAACTACGGAACAATGATTTTCTGATACAATAGTTTAGCTGTTGCTGACTAATAATGCCATCGTGCATGTCCAAAAATTGTAAGCTGGATAGAAGAAGTCCTAACTTTAAACACACGTTTTCTCACACACTCCCACCAAGCCAAAATTAATAGTGTCACTTGTCAATTTGGCTTCCAAAACGTTATTTATAAATCCAATCTTTTGGGTCGATCAATCATTCTGCCTCCACGAGTCTTCAAAGGTTGGGATTGGTTTATTGGGTTCGGTCTGTTGGATGACAGTTTTGCATTTCATCATCAATCTCTTGGTGTAAAATTGAACGAAGGTGATCTGAAACATTATCGCCTTGTTCTAATTGAAAGTTCAGATCCAACGGATATCGTTTTTGGATTGGTCGAGTCAAAACACTACGAGAAGTTCAACTTAACTACTCTAATAATCCCATCTGCGTCTGTAATGACATCAGTAACTCGCCCCAAAGGCCAATCGAGACGTAGATTATTGTCATCAACAATTAACATTATGTCACTAATCGAAACGTCTCTAGTTGTGTACTTGGAGGATGTTAACTTGTGTTGTCTTAGATATTCATTTCTAAATTTATTTCGAAGCGTTTCAATTAAACCCTGCCGGTATTTGTAACGTTATCGAAGATCACTGGCTTTAATGTCCAGATCTGGTGCTCCGATCTCTTCTACATCTTGAAGAAACATACTTGGGGTTAGAGGAGCTAGATCATTCGGATCATTCGGCAAGTACGTAATTGGGCGAGCATTGTGGACAGCTTCGCAGTCACATAGCATAGTCTGCAACTCTTCAAAATCTAGGGATGAACGACCCAAGACTCGCTTCAAAAGCTTTTTGAGAACACCAATTATCCTCTTTCAACATCCTCCCCACCACGATAAAGCAGGAGGATTGAGTCGCCAGTCAATTTTCCTCACTGAGCTGGACCGAGAAATTTCATTCCAATCGAGATTTTTCAAAGCATCGTTGAACCCTAAGAAATTTGAGTCTTGGTCGCCATGCATAATCGAGGGACGTCCTCTTCGACTCATAAATCTTCTTAAGCCTTGAAGAAACCTATCAGTGGATTGGGATAAAAGCAATTCCAAATGTACAGCTCTATATACAGCGCAAGTAAATAGGCAGCTGTACGCCTTTTCTCTAGACTCATTCGAAGTTTTAAGATACAATGGCCCTGTCAAGTCGACGCCACTAACTTCAATATTTCGTGCGTTGCGTACTCGAGGCTCTAGAAGAGGTATTGGTTTGCTCTCATGACGTTTGACAGTATAATGCTTGCATCGAATACATGAATTGATCTCGTTGCTCCTCCGTCGTCCTCCACATATAAATAACTGAACTCCAGCGTGACAGTTCTCGACGTGTATATCCATTATTAAACGTTCAACAAAAGGGTGTTTGATTGACAAAACAATAGGGTGACGGAAGTCGTTATCATCAGCTCGGTACGAAATTTTCGTCATTATCCTTACCGAACCATGTTTGTCAATAAATGGAAGGAGTGTGGACAACTTAGAGTCAAACACACCGTTCAGAATTTCTTCTCGGACCATTGATAGAATCTTGTATTCGGCAAATATAAATTCTACAGCGTCAAGTCTGGATGTATTCGCTGATCGTTCTTTATTATAGCGTTATTTTTATATCGATATGTCAAACCAATGGTACGTGTACGATAATTTTTAATGGGAAAATCGCTGGTAGTACCAATTGTGAGTCATAGCTGAAGTCATCATTGACAAAACTACACCCATTCTCGTTTCTAAATTGATTTCTGCTTCATTAAACTCCAAGTAGCTTGAGGGCACATATCAGGAATGAGGGTATTCCCACCCACGGTGGTCCTCGATCGGATTTGACCTCAAAGTGCTTGCCCTTCAAATTTTCTTTCGAAATATGATTGGGGAATATGTTAGGATTATAATTCAGCAAAAACTGAAATCAAATATTGAGCCGTTTTTTTAAATTTAGTTTTTGAATTTTTAATTGATACTTTGATCTTGAAAATACGCTACAATCGCCAAAATTCAGGAAAAAAATATTATTTATGTGTCATTATTCAATAGAATCTTCATCTAGTTTCATAGTTCTGACCTATTTTGTGATCAAATATATTTAGAAAAACAAAAATAACAACATTTTATTGAACAAAATAATGATTATATTTGCATGAAGCTCTACTTCCACATGAAAGAAAACCGTGTGAACTTTTGGAGTGACTGGAAAATCCAAAGATAAATAAGATGCTTTGAATTCATTGATGTATTCAATGAATTTTGGATCTATCCTGACTGAGAAAGGTGCTTTGACATTTTTCATTGAACTTCTGGAAAGCATCAACATACTTTAAACAACCCATGCTACAGTTTGAACGCAACAAATCAAGTTTCTGTAGCAAAGTGCGGCAACTACTTTCTTTGAACGAATTCGTTGATGCTTTCCAGAAGTTCAATGGATTTGTCAAAGCATCTTTCTCAGTCACGCTGGATCCAAAATTCATTAATACATCAATAAATTCAAAGCATCATATTTATCTTTGGATATTCCAGTTGTTTAAATTGACTTCATCAACATCTACTCGACTTTTGTTGTACCTGTTTGTAGCCAGGCAATTTGGTTGTGTTTGGTGCTTTCTGTTTTTTTCCAAACAAATTTAGTATTGTAGTTACCGTTTGTAAAACTTCTGGAGAAATATACCGAGATCTTCTGTTCACCCGTGGTGTAAGTGGTTTTGTTCTTAGACAGTTCCTGAATTTATTTACCAGTCACTCCAAAAGTTCACACGGTTTTCTTTCATGTGGAAGAATTTGGTACCAAACACGGAAATGGCCTCTGCTTTTACAGTGAACAGGCTATGGAGAAGGTGCATCATAATTTTTCTGCGACGTGGGGCAAATACAAAGTATTGCGAATCAATTCTGAGTGTGGACAACGTTTATTAAGATTCTGTATGCGAATATAATTCTCGGTATATGTAAAATGCCTTTGTTTATTTTCTATTCAATTTAGATATATTTATGTTAAAATTCATATAACGAATCATTATAAACTCACACACAAGCGTACACATAGACACACACGCACATACTACACGCATACTTACAGGCATTTATCCAGAGCTTCATGCAAATATATAATCATTGTTTTGTTCAATAAAATGTTGTTATTTTTGTTATTCTAAATATATTTAATCACAAAATAGGTCAGAACTATGAAACTAAATGAAGATTCTGTTGTATAATGACACATAAATAACATTTTTTCTGAATTTTGGCGATTATAGCGTATTTTTATGATTAAAGTATCAATTAGAAATTCAAAAACTGAATTTAAAAAAATGGCTCAATGTTTGATTTCAGTTTTTGCTGAATTATAATCCTGACATATTCCCAAATCATATTTCGAAAAAAAATTTGAAGGGCAACCACTTTGAAGTCAAATCCGATCGAGGACCACCGTGCACCATCTAGAGGCGAGGAACTTTCTAGGGAACATCCAAGTGAGAGTAAATCTGCCGGGTTTTGGATACCTGGCACATGCCGCCACTCACAACCGGAAGTGAATTCACGAATTTCTCTGATTCTGTTCATGATGAGAACGTCCCACGTTTTCTTTTCTTCTTCACGATATCTGCGTTAAATCCAAGCTAAAATAGTGGTGGCATCAGTACAAATAATAGTTGTTACATTGAACAGGTTGTAGTCTTTTACTACAAATGCGTAAAGACGAGCTCCAATCGACGCTGTTAACAAGACCAGAAGTTTGATCATACTCTTGTTAATTTTATCATGGGTGCCACTTTAGCCTTTGCAGCAACAAGTTGTCCAGTCACATTCCCTTCAGTTTCGACTCGAAGAAAGATGGCAGCTGCATATGATGTTTGACAGGCATTCGAAAACACATGGAGAGGCCAATTGTAGTATGTTGTATTGCCGTTCGCCACCCAACAAGGAATCTTCACTTGAGGACGTTGGAATACTTCTTCAAACCAATACAAAAAATTTTTCTTGGCGTCTTCATCAACTTCTTGTTCCCGGTGAGTCCGAGTCCCCACGTTATTTGAATCAGAAGCTCAAGATTTAAAACAACTGCACAAAACAAACCGATTGGATCATAAATTCGGTGCGCTGCACTCAGCATCATCTTTTTTTGTGATTGTTTTCTGTGTTGACTGAGAGCAAGCTGTAAAAATTCAATGATAATGCGTCCTCTTCTTTATACCTCAAGAGACCTAAGACATTGGATGAATTTATTGATCTCACCTGAAATCTCCCACCCTCTTAGCTTAAACTGTCGATCAACCATTACTTTAGAGGCGACATCCATGAAAGCATGAGCTCGGTCTTCATATTCAAGACTTGCAAGGCAGTTCTCAACACAATAGCTGTTGGCGAGAAGTTTGATGAATGAAATTGGCCAATTGGACTTTCCTTCTTCAAATTGAGTCATGAGATTAATAAGGTGACATTTTATGGAATATTCCAACAAGAATGGGATTAGTGATACACCGAAAATCACACGACGATGCCTGAAGTGCTTCAGTACTCCATCACCATCAAGCCAGAGAAATCTCAAGAAATGTCATACACAAATTCATAGGAAAGCCCGCCTTATACCACCAACTAAGTACTCCTACTTTTTTTTTTAACGGAAACTTGCTGAGACTGAGGGAATTTTTTCAAGTAAATTTGGCCCTTTTCCCAAGCACATCTTGAGACTGGGATTCCTATTCTCTCGAGATGAGGCATCAAACACGGGCCGAACAGGGGTAGTAAATTGGGTTTAATGACGTGTCTGTGTGGCAGATAGTGACAAGGAAATTCATTTCATCCGTTGGCACTACTTCAATCCGTTGGCACCTCTTCTTCCAGCCATTCGTTCAGGAGTCCATGGTATGATTCGTAATACCCTTCAGCTTTCAATTTTCCAACGGTGGTGTGAAGTGTCTGTACAGAGAGTTGACAGTTGTTAGGAAGTTCGGGATGGTTCTCTATCCAAGGAAGATGTACTTCAAACCGTCCGTTCTTAGTGACTGATACTGTTCCCACAAAATATTGTTGAACAGCAGCTTCTACTCGTATTTCCATCTTGGATGACTTCTCTGATGGATCCATTATTCCTAGAGTGTCCAAAGTCCACAAGTCAGTGATTTGATAGGCCTATTTTTTAGACATTTTGTGTTTGAAGTTACGGACTTTTTTATCCAGCTTAAAATTTTTGTATATGCATGTTGGCATTATCAGTCACATAGTAACAGCTAAATTATTGTACTAGGAATTCATTTTTCCGCAGTTTTTTCCTCCGTGCGATGTTCTGATATAGTATGATTTGACCAGATTAAAATAAATCAAGTATTTTTGGGAATTGGTAAGGTCTTATTTTTAATTCCTACCATTTGGCCACCGTGGCAGTACCGTGTGGAAAGCTAATCTAGTCAAAATTGGTTCGTGACGCGTTTTTGAAAACATTCTCGCGAGTTTTAGTGATCGTTCGTGAACTGAATTATGTCGGATCTTAGTAAGCTGAAGTTTGAACGGTAGAGGATTTGGCGTTCTTTCACTAACATCTGTAAAAAGATCGATGTTTTGCTGAAGAGGGAGATTAAGGAGCAGGATGTTAATGAATTGACTTTGCTTCTCGAGCTACTCACCATTAAAAATTCGGAAATGGGAGAGAGAAATGGGCTCATCATGACAGCATTAGAGAGTATTAAAAGTACGAGAGAGTCAGATCTCAATGATGAGCAGGATAAAATTGATGAAATTCTCTTAAGTTATTTCAAGTATAAGTGACTTGTAGATTAGGTCGTGAACCCTCCTCAAGATGTTGATTTCCAATCAGTACAAGGTAGTGTAAATTCAGATGGTTCTTCAGTAAATAGAAGTAAATGCAAGTATAAATTACCTATATTGCAGCCGAAGAAGTCTTGGAAATGGATTTATATTTAACACTACTATTTCGCAATGGAAGAAAAAAAAAACTATATCCGACTTAGATACAAATTAGATTCTATTTCTTTTAACTTTTCGACAAGAACAGGAAATTACACTTATTGGTTTACACAACATTTCCTGGTTAACAACACATGGTGTTCTTTAAGTTTCTGTGAAGTGACCCTATTATTCAGTTCGGGTTTTCACACTCCCCCTCACGAACACAAACTCAGTTTCCCTGCTTCTTCGCAGTTGTGAACTCCACAAGTCCTAGGTTATTCCGAAACTTGACAAACTTCCGACCTGTCAGTGCTTTGGTCAGTATATCGGCGTCCATCTCTTCCGTCTGCAAATATTCAATTCTTGAGCTCGTCATTGGATTTTCTGCCATGCTTTTAGCTGATTGGTTGTCTTCGTATATGGTTATACATCCCAATTTTAAACCTATATCTCTCCCCAACTGTTGTAAATATATGGCTTCTTTTGCAGCATGTGTAAGAGCCATATACTCTGCTTCGCACGATGACAATGCTACAGTTTGCTGTTTCTTGGATTCCCAACTCACAGCAGCTCCCCCATACTTGAAACAATATCCGGAGTACGAGTGGTAGTCACTTTTGTCACTAGCCCAATCCGCATCAGCCATACCTACAAGCTCTCTTCTTGTTTTAAAAAATTTCAGAGCCAAATGTTTTGTTCCCTGAAGGTAACGTAAAACCCGCTTCGCAGCTTGCCAATGCTCTTCGCCGAAACAGGAGTTGAATTGACTCAAAAAGCTCACTGTATGCGCAATATCGGGCCTTGTTGCCATTGCAAGATACATTAATGAACCAATCAAATTTTGATATGGGTGATTGGAATTCGATCCATTTCCCCCCCTTTTGAGCTTCAACCCTGGTTCCATCGGGTTTACGACTGGCTTACAGTTCTCCATTTTAAATTTCTTCGATATATTTAGTTTGTGATACAAAAATGGCTCCATCTTTCTGTTCAAAAGCGATCCCCAGACAATAATTTAAATTTCCCAAATTACGAGTTTCAAAGGCCAATTGGATTTTCTTTTTGAATTCTTCCAATTTCGTAATATCTGAACATCCAATGATAAAATCATCGACATACACGGCAATCACTAATTTGTCTTTACCTAAATTTTTGGTATACACACATGGATCTGCATGTGATGGCTTGAGACCCATTTCTTTCAATTTTTCATCCAATTTACAAAACCATTGCCTGCTAGCTTGTTTTAGTCCATACAGTGCCTTTTCTAATTTACAAATTTTCTCATTTTTTGATTTCTTTATATCTTCTAACATTGCTTTGGCTTTCAAAAACATAGTTTTGTCTTCATTTCGACTTTCTTCCAAAATTATATCAGTCAAACATTTTTCCAAATTGTCTGGTTTTTTAATATAAATTTCTTCTTTAATGTTACCGTTTAAAAATGCAGTAGACACATCCATTTGGTGTAGAAATAAATTTTCTTCAGCAGCCGTAGCCAAAAGTAGCCTCACTGAACTCAACTTGGTAACTGGTGAGTATGTATCAACATAATCCAATCCTGGACGCTGATTAAACCCTCTGGCTACCAGGCGTGCTTTTCTCCTCTCTAGTTCACCATTTGCCTTATATTTGTTGGTTAGTACCATCCTGGAATCTATGACGAACTTTCCGTCAGTTTTGTCCACCATTCTCCAGGTTCCATTTTTAACATGTGCCTTGATTTCCATTCGAATCGCATCTTTCCATTCATCAGCATTTTCGCTTGACATGGCTTCTGCAACGGTCAACATTGCATAGTCATCACCCATGTGGTAATCTTCAGTCCATACTGGGGGCCTAATGGTTCGAACAGGTCTTCCTGCGGTCTCCACGGTGGTTTCCTCTTCAGATTCTTGAACCTCTTCAAGTTCGACGTCTTCGTTTTCCGCTGAATCTTGTTCATATTCCAATTCTGTTCTGTTGTTTTCTTCGCGTTTTCTTGTTGGAATCTTCACATCTGGTTTTCCTGATTCCTTTTCTTCTTCTGGTATACTGTCTATCATAAATTCATTGTTCAGATCAATCGTTGCGCTTTCATACATCATGTTCAATACTTTCACGTCCCTTGTGACTTCAACCTTTTTTAATGAAGGAATCCATACACGATATGCTTTGGATTGATTTGAATATCCTACAAATATTCCTGTGTTAGTTTTTGATTCAAATTTATTTCTATTTGGTCTCTTTTTCAATACATGAGTTTTCGACCCAAACACGTGTAGATGCCTTACTGATGGCTGCCTCCCTGCCCATTTCTGAAATGGTGTTTCGCCATTTATAGAACTGCAAGGAAGTCGGTTGCATAAATAGTTTGCTGTATTTACAGCTTCTGCCCAAAAATTTATTGGCAAGTTAGCTTCAATCAGCATGCATCTGGCTTTTTCAACTAAACTCCTATTTTTCCGTTCAGACATCCCATTCTGTTGTGGAGTGTACTTAGCTGATAGCCTTCGTTGAATCCCGCATTTCTTCAGATAGTTTTCAAAATTTCTGTTGCAGTACTCAGATACTTCGTTGTCGGTTTGTAAGTACTTTATTTTATTTCCTGTTGAAGTTTCTGCCATTTCCTTGAATTCTTGAAACATCTCCAAAACTTCATTCTTCTGCTTCATAAAGTAAACCTGACAATACCGAGAGTGTTCGTCAATGAACGTAACGAAATAACGAGCACCTCCATTTGATTCCATTTTCACTGGACCAAATACATCGGAGTGAATTATCTCCAATATTTCCTTCTTTCGTGGACTTTCTCTCTTTGGGAATGGAAGTCTAGACATTTTACCCTGAATACATAATTCACAATCAGGTATGGAGGTTGTAGGATTAAACTCTAAACCCTGCAACAATTTGTTTTTCAATGCCAATTTCAAGTCTTGATAATTGACGTGCCCCAATTTCCTATGCCAATCGGTCATCCCATTGTCCTTAGCAGTTTTTGCTTGCTCCTGTTTATTTATTTTATTACTTTCTTCTTTGTCAGGAACGACATAATATAGCCCATTTTGTCTTTGAGCTACCATAACGATGCTTCCATCACGATCTGCCACTGTAGCCTGATCCTTTTTGAACAACACTGTATATCCTCTGTCAGTCATTTTTCCAACCGACATCAGATTTGTCGACAGCGATGGTACATATAAAGTATGAGTAAAATTGGCTACTTCTGTATCATTCAAATTCACTCGCACTTTTCCCATTCCCGCAATTGGTGCAGTCTGGCTTTTTGCGGCCAATTTCAAACTATTTTGTTCACGGTTGCTGAACTCAACAAAATCTTGTTTATTTGAGCACATGTGACTGGTACTTCCACTATCCAGACACCATACAGTCATTTTTGGACTGTCCTCTTCAGAACCTTTCAGAGATTGTTCTACT
Source organism: Adelphocoris suturalis (assembly GCA_030762985.1). Lineage (NCBI taxonomy): Eukaryota > Metazoa > Arthropoda > Insecta > Hemiptera > Miridae > Adelphocoris > Adelphocoris suturalis. Next base: position 14,645,253 of record CM061040.1, read on the forward strand.
TTGTAAGTCCTCTCATTCCGATTTTTATTATCATCCCTTCCTTTAGGGCAATCTCGGATTTTGTGACCTATTTCTCGACACCTGTGGCACTTAAACTTGAATTCAGAGTTCGAAGTTTGTGGTTTACTCTTTATCCATTTTTTCGTATTTTTACTTCTTGAGTATAACGCACCCTCAGCCTCTGATTTGGTCGAACACGTCCCTCGAGCTTGATTTTCCTCAAAGATCTTGACTTTCAATTCTTCCGGGGTTGGTAACTTTTCACGTGTTTCAATAGCGACCCGAAAAGTTTCATAACGCGATGGTAAACTGTATAACAATATAACTGTTAACAAGTTATCGTCCAATTGTATCGACAACTCGAGCAAATTATCTACAGTGTTCATGAATCGGTTTAAATGATCCCGCACATCGTCGTTCTCACCCATTTTAAGAAGAATTATTCTTTTCAAAAGAGCTGCAATCATAACTTCCAATCTCTTTTCAATAAACTGTCTTTGAATTTTTCAATAGTTCCGTTCACATAACCCCACACACCGTTTTTGATAAGTATGGGTTTCGCTTGAACCTTCCACGTATCATAATTGTTCCTATTTAACGGTTCAATTCTATAATGCGAACTCATTTCTACTTATTTCTAATGCTACTTATTGTACTTGGAACGGACTTACTTTTACGAAGAGATACTGGGCCCATAACCTCTTGGAAATGGATTTATATTTAACACTACTATTTCGCAATGGAAGAAAAACTATATCCGACTTAGATATAAATAACATTCTATTTCTTTTAACTTTTCGACAAGAACAGGAAATTACACATATTTGTTTACACAACATTTCCTGGTTACCAACACATGGTGTCTTTAAGTTTGTGTGAAGTGACCCTATTATTCAGTTCGGTTTTTCACAAGAAGTTTGGCGGGGGATTTAAAAGATCGGTTATCCTTTTGGTCCCAGTTTTCGAAATTTGACGAGGATTTTACCATGGATGTCAATGGCAAGCTTGGCTACCTAACCCAATGCATGATTGAAAATTCGTCTGCCAAGGAGCTAGTAGACAGTTACCCTGCTACAGGAAACATGTACGCTTATGTTGTGAAGTCCCGTAAAAAGCGTTTCGGACTTGAAGACCTGCTCACTGAGTTTTATATTCGAGAGCTACTCAAACTCATTATTCAAAATACGGAGTGTAGAGAAAAACGTGGTGTGTCTATGTTGTATGATAGGTTGCAATCTCACCTCCGTAACTTAGAGACTTTAGGGGTCACATCTGAGAATTGTGCCCCAATACCTACTAATTCCCCTTGTGCCATCTCGTTTACCTCAAGAAATGCTCAAAATATGGGAGAGGAACTGTGCACCTAACGTCAAGAAAACTATTCCTGAAGTCACATTAAAGACCGTATCACACTTGCATTTTTTCAGCTTTTATTTTCGCATTTTTTATGCTCGAACGTGATGAAGGCAAAGCGCTTTTTTCCAAGGTCAGCTTTTTCGAACATTGCGTATCCTGGAGGAGCATTAGTAAACTCACTTGGGAAAATTAGAACATGTTCTGATTTTTACCTCAACGCAAAAAATGCTAAAACGTAACCCTTGGGAAGGTAATAATTCAATCTAGGAGCCCTTACCTGACAGAATTAATAAAACTGCGTTCCTCCAGAATGCGCTGTTTTTGCACTTATTCCTCTTCAGTATTTACAGCTTACCTTGGAAAAAAGCACTTTGCCTTCTTCACGTTCGAGCATTAAAAAAGCGAGAAAACAAGCTGAAAAAATGCAAGTATGATACGGCGTTACCGGATTATCTCGAAAATGTGTTGTTGTTCCTACAAGTGGACGTGGAAGGAGAACAAAAGGTCGAGTTGGCACGTACTGGTTTTGGATTGTTACAATCAGGTCATGGAACACGGATATAGATAGCCATGTGCACGGAATAAAGGAAAGGGAGTACAGATCTACGGCTACAGATTCACTAACGGCGACTAAACCCAATGGCACTGTTAGCTGTAAATTTTATATTGGAACTCACAACCCTCAGGATACCAAAGATGCACAAGGCATGACTCTGGAGAAAATATGTGAGAGAGTAGCTAGTTCTAAAGCATGCTTTTGTTACGGTCAAAGAAATCTGCTAATCGGTGCAGAAATCGACCAAAATGCATGATTAGCAAAATAGGACATTTTGTGTTGATGTGTAACAAAACACCAAAAGTCAATAATCTCGTTGATTCGAAACATACTCATCAGAATGTTTCAAATTTAATAACAAAAGGACGAGACCCTCGCTGCTGTTGCGAATCACTGTATCGTGCTTATGCAAACTTTGGTGGTTTCAGTGAGGAGTAAAAATGGATGTACTCACACAGCTCGCATACTGATTGGTTCAGCATCTCACCGATCTTACATCCTTCCTTCATTAGCAATGGAAATGGGTTATACGCTATGTCGATAGGAAGCAATCCAACATTCATTATTTGATGGAGCGACAATTGGAATCGTTAACCATAACATTTCTCTTTTGTACCTTTCGAAGTTGGACCAAACCTACCACAATAATTTTGAGGTTTTGAGACAACCCGTAATTTTAGGTTGATGGTCATTGGATTCGTGAACTTGCAGATCACAATGTGGTACTTACTGGCACAGGCATGGCTACTGACATTGTAATTTTGGTTGGTGCTGATGTGGTAGCGAAACTTCGGACTGGTAAGAGAATACCATTGAGGTGTGGCCTGGTCGCCATGGAAACTAACCTTGGATGGACCCTGTCAGGAAGAGTATCGGATTCACCCTCAAGATCAAATCAAGTAAAACTCAAGAGTATGAGCTGCTTTTACAAATAGATCGAAAATGTTACTGTATATCGGTTCGGTCTCCCTCTATCACTCCCAAAGGAAATAGTTTTCGTATTGTTTACATAAACGTAGCGGGTAGGGAGAATGAAATCAGTAAGTAAAACATTCGTCGTGTACAGCTATCATAAAGTTTCGGTAGGAGGTCATTCATTTCTTGAGGTTGGGTTATGAGAATCGACGGAAAAAGGTGTCAGAGGAGGCGGGAGAGCATTGTTGTCTTTTTCAACCTACTTGTACAACAACTTTATCTGAAGATCTTGACTGCTATTCAAATTCGTGTGTTAAAAATTTGGTACCTATGGCTGGAGTAAAATGTCAAATGATCTTTAGATACAGTCACTGCCATTTCGACCTTTTCCTGAAACTGGGAAGATATGTCCTTCGACAACCCGAACGTTGGAAAAGGTGAGAATCGATGGACGTGTTATCTAGTGTCGACAGAAGCGTTATTTCGGGATGGCTGCACATTATCAAGCAATGAAAATACCTAATAGCAAAAAATTCAATTGATGATGCCGTGCGAGAATTTAATAATTTAAAATCGCTTGGTAATGTATTTATAACCTCGGCACCTAGGTTATCAATCTAATGATACCACTCGCTTTATTTGTTTTTTCAGCAATTTGATGCAATATTAACTAGTACAATTGAAAGTGGAAATAGAATTTTAAAGTTTAATAATTTATTACTATTGCAAATTCGTTATACTTTTTTTAAAAGTAAATACGTACCAATGTCGAACCAAAAATATTTTCTATCAATTTTCCTCCCCAATCTAGTCGTTGTCCGACTTCTTCCCTTCCACCGTAGTTGGTCTTGAAAATCTATTTGTGAAATATATTTTAAGTTAGAGAGAAAATGTCCATTTGATGTGGACGTAAATGTGACTTGCTTAATCTTGGTACGCCTCTCTGGCTAGAAGTACAAAAAAGAGGAGTCTAGTTCTTTCATCCTCCGCCGGGAGCTTGGAGTTACGAATCGTATAGACATAAACATAGCTGTTGTTGTTTCTGTTTTGTGCGTATTTGATAGGACTGCTGACTGTGGAGCGGGAGGTCTCAGGTCATACTCGATAAACTGCCAATTTTCATATTTCATTTTTTTATTGGGTTAATGCGAATTCATACGTGCCTGTTTTGGCGTAAGTCTAGAGGTTATTATCTAAAACCTAGAAGGTTATTTCCGCTAGTAGTGATAGCAAAATTATCATTCACATACCTTTCGGAGGAGACCATTGTAACTGTCAAGTTGGGTACCGGGGCGAGAGCGTTTGGTGTAAAGACATCAACATCAGGCTGTCAAAACATACTCACAATACTTGGGTGACGACACCCCACTTACCTATGGCAGAAATATAAGTAAACAGCCATTCGTCCAGAGGGTTCAGACTCCAACTTTCCCATGTAATGCAATTTTAATTTAGAATAATGTGTCCCTTCAGTAAACTGACCGATCCACTGCAACACATTGGGACATTTTCATGTGTGTTTTCTTATTCTTATTGTATTTATTACTAGGCAGATCTCACCCATTCATTGCACGGCGGGGCGTACAGATCAATTAAATGGGCCATAAGAGAAACCGCCCACCCGTGGGTACTTAATTGAATTCGAGAGAGGCTACATCACCTACCCCAGTAGCGTTGTTGTTACCAATACACAACAAGGTAGTGAAGTAAGGTTGTTAGTTCATGTACCCAAGAATCAAAATAAGAAAACAGTTGATTGTTCTCTACGCAACACAGTGAGTCTATTTTATTTATTGGTATCGCGTGACCAAGTTTTCGTGACGGTTTTTCAGTTTACGTGCCAAAGCAATGACATGAAAATGTCAAAACTGGATTCTAGAGCCACTCAGCTGATCTGAGATCGGTCAGTTGCGTTCAGAAGTCCCTCAAGGGGCTACATACCTAATCTCAGAATCGTGGGATCATTAGGGAAAAAACTGGATTCTAGAGCCACTCAGCTGATCTGGGATCGGTCAGTTGTGTTCAGAAGTCCCTCAAGGGGCTACATACCAAATCTCAGAATCGTGGGATCATTAGGGAAAAAACTGGATTCTAGAACCACTCAGCAGATCTGGGAGCGGTCAGTTGTGTTCAGAAGGCCCTCAAGGGCCCACATACCAAATCTCAGAATCGTGGGATCATTAGGGAAAAAACTGGATTCTAGAGCCACTCAGCTGATCTGGGATCGATCAGTTGTGTTCAGAAGTCCCTCAAGGGCCCACATACCAAATCTCAGAATCGTGGGATCATTAGGGAAAAAACTGGATTTTAGAGCCACTCAGCTGATCTGGGATCGGTCAGTTGTGTTCAGAAGTCCCTCAAGGGGCTACATACCAAATCTCAGAATCGCGGGGTCATTAGGGAAAAAACTGGATTCTAGAGCCACTCAGCTGATCTGTAATCGGTCAGTTGTGTTCAGAAGTCCCTCAAGGGGCTACATACCTAATCTCAGAATCGTGGGATCATTAGGGAAAAAACTGGATTCTAGAGCCACTCAGCTGATCTGGGATCGGTCAGTTGTGTTCAGAAGTCCCTCAAGGGGCTACATACCAAATCTCAGAATCGTGGGATCATTAGGGAAAAAACTGGATTCTAGAGCCACTCAGCTGATCTGGGATCGGTCAGTTGTGTTCAGAAGTCCCTCAAGGGCCCACATACCAAATCTCAGAATCGTGGGATCATTAAGGAAAAAACTGGATTCTAGAGCCACTCAGCTGATCTGAGATCGGTCAGTTGTGTTCAGAAGTCCCTCAAGGGGCTACATACCAAATCTCAGAATCGTGGGATCATTAGGGAAAAAACTGGATTCTAGAACCACTCAGCTGATCTGGGATCGGTCAGTTGTGTTCAGAAGTCCCTCAAGGGCCCACATACCAAATCTCAGAATCGTGGGATCATTAGGGAAAAAACTGGATTCTAGAGCCACTCAGCTGATCTGGGATCGATCAGTTGTGTTCAGAAGTCCCTCAAGGGCCCACATACCAAATCTCAGAATCGTGGGATCATTAGGGAAAAAACTGGATTTTAGAGCCACTCAGCTGATCTGGGATCGGTCAGTTGTGTTCAGAAGTCCCTCAAGGGGCTACATACCAAATCTCAGAATCGTGGGATCATTAGGGAAAAAACTGGATTCTAGAACCACTCAGCTGATCTGTAATCGGTCAGTTGTGTTCAGAAGTCCCTCAAGGGGCTACATACCAAATCTCAGAATCGTGGGATCATTAGGGAAAAAACTGGATTCTAGAGCCACTCAGCTGATCTGGGATCGGTCAGTTGTGTTCAGAAGTCCCTCAAGGGGCTACATAAGAAATCTCAGAATCGTGGGATCATTAGGGAAAAAACTGGATTCTAGAGCCACTCAGCTGATCTGGGATCGGTCAGTTGTGTTCAGAAGGCCCTCAAGGGCCCACATACCAAATCTCAGAATCGTGGGATCATTAGGGAAAAAACTGGATTCTAGAGCCACTCAGCTGATCTGAGATCGGTCAGTTGCGTTCAGAAGTCCCTCAAGGGGCTACATACCTAATCTCAGAATCGTGGGATCATTAGGGAAAAAACTGGATTCTAGAGCCACTCAGCTGATCTGGGATCGGTCAGTTGTGTTCAGAAGTCCCTCAAGGGGCTACATACCAAATCTCAGAATCGTGGGATCATTAGGGAAAAAACTGGATTCTAGAGCCACTCAGCTGATCTGTAATCGGTCAGTTGTGTTCAGAAGTCCCTCAAGGGGCTACATACCTAATCTCAGAATTGTGGGATCATTAGGGAAAAAACTGGATTCTAGAGCCACTCAGCTGATCTGGGATCGGTCAGTTGTGTTCAGAAGTCCCTCAAGGGGCTACATACCAAATCTCAGAATCGCGGGGTCATTAGGGAAAAAACTGGATTCTAGAGCCACTCAGCTGATCTGTAATCGGTCAGTTGTGTTCAGAAGTCCCTCAAGGGGCTACATACCAAATCTCAGAATCGTGGGATCATTAGGGAAAAAACTGGATTCTAGAGCCACTCAGCTGATCTGGGATCGGTCAGTTGTGTTCAGAAGTCCCTCAAGGGGCTACATACCAAATCTCAGAATCGTGGGATCATTAGGGAAAAAACTGGATTTTAGAGCCACTCAGCTGATTGGGGATCGGTCAGTTGTGTTCAGAAGTCCCTCAAGGGGCTACATAAAACTTGGGACAATTCTTAGGCTTGAAAAGTTTTTTTTTTTAAATATAAATCGAGAGCTTTCGAACGAATGGTCAACGTCATTTCTGATGGTCATAATCATCGTTGTGGCCACTTGGGACAATTTTCGTGAGCAAGCAATTTTCGTGACGATTTTTTTGTTATGTGCCATATGAAAGACATGAAAATGTCAAAACGATTTCCTTCGAACTATTTGAGAAGATTTTGGGAAGAAGAAGAACAAAGGATTTTAGATGGGCTGGATCAATTATTTTTGTAACATACTATAGTATGATATAATACACTAAATATACTAGTGTGTTCAAGGTAGGTTAAATGTTATATGGGGTAAAAGTAATAAAATATAATATAAAATATATATTATATCCGTTCCGATACGCCCCGGACGCCTTTCTGCTACTCCCCAGGTTCCGTTCCATTATGCCCCTAATGCCGTGCCCCCTTCAGGTTGGCGCGGCGTATTATATGGGTATAACACGTAAAAGTAATAAATATCCATTCTCCTACACCCCTCTGCTACGCCCCTGGTCGCCCCAGCCCCCACAAGGTGCCACGGCGCCTCCTCTCACTCCACCCCCCACTCGACCCCCTCACCACCCACCGTGATCCGCTGCCAAGCGTGCCAGGCGTGCGCGCGTGCGTAAGTCTAACACCCAAAGTCTCGAAAAATACACTTTTTCGCCCGTTTTTGGCCCATAGCATCTTAGCGAGTTAAGCGATCGGGATGGTTAAACGTTAGGACCAACTAGACCCCAAATGGAGTCTATGCGCGAAAGAACTGGTTTTTTGTAAGTCAATTCTTAGGCCTTTTATGGCCCGGACGGCGAACGGCAGACATTTCAAATTTGGGTTCTACGCACCTTGAAACGTAAAGTGACAAAGTTTGAGGGGAGGTTATACAAATTTTATCACATAGGCTTATTATTGGAAATAATAAACCAAAAAACGCTGGTGATAGAAGATAAAGGGGACCATTGCTCCCCGGGGGATTGTAAGAACTGGGCTCCCCTTTTTTTAACGACGAGTGCCTCTCAATAGAGAGTTTTTGATGACCACTAACGTGCCCTTAATGTTAACCTAACGTTCGTGACCTTGAAGAGACGTTAGCAACTTCGATCGTTGGAATGGAATATTTAGCGTTATCCGTTTGGGAATCTAAAGGCACACGTTACATGCCTAACCTTCCTGTAATTGTAACACTACACACTACTGGTCACTTCTAAATTACACGAATATCTACTAGGTTGTTTTTATTACTGAGTTTTAAGACACTATCTAATTTTTCGCATCAGTTTTCTTAGATTGGCTGATCTCTCAGCTGTTTTCTCGGGCGTGCGTGTTTTCTTGTTGAAGTGCGGCCTCCAGTGATGATAATCAGGCAAATTCTTGGTTCATTGTCATAGAGATGCATACTTTTGCTTCCTCACTACCGAAGGTAGGGAAGCTTTGTGTTCGTGATTGAAATTGAAAAAACTTTTGTTTTCCAAAATCAAAATTTCCACTTAAGTTTAGGGTTTCAGGGCTTCCTGATCAATTTTGGTACCGTGTCTGTCTGATGTCTGTCTGTCAGTCTACGGTAAATCCTTGTAACGCCCAGAACTGTACCAAGTTTCAGTCCGATTCCAATGAAATTTCCAGGGATTGTTCTGATCAGTTCTTAGACGGTACCCTATAATGTTCAATACCGCCCAATCAACTTTAGTCTGTGCGCATGAGCAAACGTGAATTTTTCATTATCTTAACGTCGATTTCTCATCATCTGTTGGTCCCCTTCCATTCAAACTCGGCAGGCGATTAGGTATATGTTCTAGAAGAATTCTCTATTTTTATATTACAATTGGTAAAGTAATAACCATTGCGCATGCGCGAAACTAATATCGATTGGCACGGACGAAACTCCGAATCTAATAGAACGATTATGATGAAACTTTCAGGGATTTCGCGGGATAGCCTCTAGACTGTAGATCTTCATTTACTATTCCGGTCTGTTTTTATCTGACTCAGGACCCATGTGGAGGCTCACAGAGATGGCCGAGGCGGTTGTGGAGGCAGTGACGATTGCGGTTAGAGGTCGGGCATGGGATCAAGTGACCATGATTTGTCTGTGACTACCGTGCGGCCATCAGGGACAGATCGTTTGCCACCCTTTGTATTTTGTGTGACGCTACTGAGTAGATGGTAAGAAGGAGTACCTACATTGAGGAAAATGCCAGGTACCGTCAGATTTTTGAGCCAAATAGGAAGGAATTTCATGCTGGTATAAGTACCTGCAAAATTTTCCAAGGTGGTGGATGCCGGATAACTTTTGGGAATTGGTGAACTTGATGCAGTCCTCGCAAATGGAAACATCCCTACTTGTTTATGCATGGATTTCATTTCTTTATTATGAATGACCGGCTAAAGTTCCCTCTCGCATTACTGGAAGCTTGAACTATCTTTCCCCCCCAAATCACACCAGAACGCTGAATGAACTAGTTCAAGTTAGTAGTATTCCGTTTGCCGCCCGTCCGAAAGTGCCCTATCGAATCTCTCTATATTTTGCTCCTTGCAGCGCCCCAATATAAACGTTATTTCGCGAGTTAACCCGCGCCAACTTTGTGTAGCCACGAAGAGAGAAAAGCGACGAAGACAGACAGACCAGGGCGCCCTGAAGTAAGGAATAAGAAGACCTATCGGTAAGCGTTTGGTGTTTCCTTTGTCTAATTTCAAGCTTCCGGCATTCTCCCTCCTTTTTGTTTCTATGATTTCGATTTTTACATAATTAATTTCATACCTAGTTTGGGTTATAACACTACTTATGGATAGATAGTTTGGGAATTTCCGAGCCCAGTGACGATTGAGTTGGGTCGTTCTGATGGTGTGCGAGAAGGATGGACCATTTTCCATGTCGGAGCTGAAGCATATAATGGCTAGAGCAAGCGACATTAAGTCCCCAGGACTTGATAGAATTACATATAAATTATTTAACAATGCACCTGTAGAGTTCCTCGAAAGGGTTCTTGCTTTATTTTTAACCATACTATGCTGACTGGTGAGTTTCCTGCTAGCTTTGCTTCCACCATTGTTTTCCCCTTATACAAGAAAGGAGATGTTCATGTAGCAGAGAACTCCAGGGGTCTGTCCTCTATCAACTACTTCACCAAGCTTCTCTCAGGGCTTTTGTTGATGTGTCTGGTATCCAAGAAGCAGGTACTGACCTAGAGTCATACGGGTTTCTGTAGAGGATATACCTTACCTATACCATACACGCAATTTTCTCCTTGGTTAACCTGACCCACCATCAGACATGAAGGGAACCTAAAATGAAGCTCTTCCCATTTTTGATGGATTTCAAGGCTGCAATGCATTCTTTTTTTATCGAATCGGAGTAGGATAAACGAAGCTGATTAGAGATTTTTGTATCTTTGATTTCGTTAGTATTTTGTTTACGGCCCAGCCGCCAGTCCTTGTCACGTTCACAGCTTGATTTTTCTTGTTTTTGTTCATGACTTTTCGAATTGTTATGAGTGTAGGTACGATGAATAATTCAGAGGAGTTCATCAAACAACTATATCAGTCAGTAGAAGAAAAGTGCAATATTTGCAACATTGCCTTTTGCCGTCTCTGCCTGGACTGCTGCAGACATTGAAAACAAAAAATCATATAGACTCGTGCCGTAAGATCAACACCGAATATTACAAAAAGGTAAATTGTTATTTGTGGGATTAATTATTTCGAATTTTCCATGTCTATTGTACGTATTTAATATCGTTTGTAACTTAAAGATGACAAAGTTTCCAATATATTTATCCTATTTGCATATGGCTGAAATTTATATTTCACTGAGAAAGCACCTCTTCTGTCCCCTTCGCGATAGACCATGTTGATCTCTGTGAGTGCACCCCCCGAGTTTCCGGGCAGGAGCCGCCACTGACCAGTGATTACTATTAGACTAGGATCCATATTAAATCATACATTTTTGACAGGTATGACTATACGGGCGTCAACCAGTATTAGAAGTTGCATATTGATCGTCAGTAAACGTCAGGTGGTTACAATGTTAATCTATTCCATTAATAGCACTTTGGTGGCCATTGTTGGGTTGAACTCAGAGCATTCAGAAGGCAATGCTAGACTATGTCTAAATGATGGTTGATATAGTGCCGTTCTTTTAACTGCTGTAAAATATTGGCGTATATCACGTAGCTTCGCTTTGAAAAGAGGCAGAATCGGAATCCAACAATTGGTATGAAAAGGTAATCACCACTCCACGGATTATTCGAGATGTAGATTTCGGTGATGTGAATATCGGTCTATACGACGAAACGATACAATGCATCAGCCAACGATGGAGCATTACTACTCAAACGAAAATAACTTCAAATCCACCGTTACAGTGAACAGGGTTGAATGGGGGGATTCACCTTCTACATGTACACTTCGACAATCATAGTGATTATATTTATTAAATTTCTTATTTCTCTATAATCTATATTTATGTTTATTGAATAGGTTTATTGATGGTTATTAAATAACATCATTCGAGATCCGGGTTGAAGAAAATTCGGAAGCACCAAGATTCGCCTCCCCATCTAGGTACTACTTTTCTTTTGCCAATTCTCGCATTAGTATTACCCACCAACACCACACTCAGATTTCTGATGGCCACAGCTGAATGGCCACAGCTGGCCAACATGAATGTTCAAAATCGCTATCCCACGCATTACAATTCCAATACACAGGAATCATGCAAACACGTTCAGATCCAACTATAGTCGGCCAATGTTCAATGTCTCCATTTCGGATACATAGATCACATTTACTTTCTTAATTTTTACGAGAATACACATAGGTACATTCATACAAGCAAGTGTCAAATTTAATAAGTGACAAAGTTAATACAATAGCTTCTTTTTTTTTTGTTGAAGAAAATGCGTTAAAAATTATGTGGACGGCGTAATTTTGCGTTAATGTACAGATCATCAATAAGTTTAGGTATATTTTTTAATCTCATAAAGCATATTTGGGGTGTTCAGTTTTCATCTATTGAGCTGCCATTTCGATCCGGAAAGAGGAGTTATTCATGAAAAAGGGGGAAAAAAAACTTGATAAATATTTTAATGTCTCAGATTGTTGTATGAGCCCCATCCTTCAGGAAACCATGCAGTACATCAAGATTATTATAAACAATAGTTTTTCTATCTACTCTCCTCCACCTGGATTGTGTTTCATTGGGAAAGCAGAATCTGTGAAACGAAAGACAATATTCCGTTTTTTGTCTGGAAATTTCCTCCGAAACCAGGCAACCATATAGTTTCCAAAATGCAAATGTTGTAAGCTTATAAAACGTTGTATTTCACCGTAGGTATATTAAAAACACCTTTTTCCAACGTCAATAGTCAACATGAACTTTATTCTAGTTAATCCTGTTGTTAAGCTTGCATGGAAACATTATTGGCCTGAGAAGTATTTTATAATAATGAACGGACGTTCGTTACAATAAATAAAAAAAAATAAAATAAAAATAATAAAAAGTAATTAAAAAATAAAAATAATTAGAAATAATTTAAAAAAATAAAGAAAAAATGTAAGTGTTGCCGAAAAGTAAAACGGGTTAATAATATAGATGCGAACAGTAATGCGAAATCCCGTTTGGTCACGATAAGTAAATTAAAATGTTTTGACAAAGTTGTTGTTTCGAATTACCTAATTAGTTGAGTTGATAGAAAGCCATAGAGCTGCGTTTTAATTCGATGGTATAACAGTTTGAACTCAAACTCAATTTCCTGTCCTAACCCTTCATCTGATCAACCAAGTATCCGGATAAACTCTGATCCAAGTTAAAATAACTTCTGGTTTCACGTAGGAACCTTCCTTTCTCCTTTCATCGAGGATCGTCGACTACAGGGCGTTTCCCATAACTTCCTCTCAGTTAGGAAGTTGGGTCTTAAGTTCTATAAATAGTTGTGACCTGATCAACAATGTTCATTCCATAGGAGTGGTAACATTACAGCGAAATACTTGACGAATCCGACAAAATTATTATGAAACTAATTAGGTACCTAATGCAATGCAATAATGAAACTTATAAATTGTTGTTAATAATTGTACACCCCACGTCAGCCGAACTATTCAAAAGTCAAAATTAATAACTAACAGAATGTTAATTATTTCAGTAAACCAGAAATAGATAAAGGTGAATTTTTTATGGCTATGTTGCTTACAGGTCTCAAAATAGTCTATGATACTGGAGCTGTAAATTCAGACCTCAAAGGGCATCTCCCGCAAAGAAATAAATCATACCCGCAGAGTACCTACCCGACGTTTTAGAATTTATTAACCCTTTCTGCTTTGTGGGGCCCCGCTATTGTCTAGCTGAGAAAGAGAACTAAATCATTCGTCTTCGGAACTATATTTATAATTCACTGCGAATTCGGCGTATAGCGTCAAAATTTTCGTTAACAGAATTCCAAAGATTTTCGTCAATTCAGTTCACATGTAACCCTCAATGTGCCTATTTCGGTATGATTTTTATTTAGATAGGTTTTACAAGTGAAAGCAAGGAGTGCTACCTGCGCATTCATTTTATAATTTGAAATAAAATATATTCCATTTCAGAAATTTGACACCATCAGCACTCACCTACAATGAGTTTTTTTACAATGAGATTTTTAAAATTTTTCTGAACTAGTGACGTCACGCTGGTTAGGAGGGGAAGGGTGTTTATACGTCATCAGTGCCCAAAACTTTTGGAAATCATAGAAACAACAACGCCGAGCGAAGTAGTGATTTGGCAACAATGAAACTTATAGAAGACACACTCTAGCCCACGCATTCCCTGAAATTTCCGTTCAAATCGGAAGAAAACTGTGGAAATTAAGGTCGTTAAAAGGATTTAACATTGGCGCATGCGCTGTAGCTATAAATGATAGGTACAGTCATGTTGAAATTGATGTGGGATGATGATCAAATCGTTGTCCCCCAACTATTCTTCAAATTTGAGAGAGATTGGACGACTAGGGCGTGCAAAAATGGAGCATAATCGAATTTAAGAGAACCATATACAGTCTAACCCGCACATTACCAGAAAATTTAATCGAAATCGGATGAAAATTGTGGAAATTGATCTCGTTACAAGGGTTATGTACATATTCGTGCATGCACAGCAGCTACTATTGGTGCAATAATGTTGAAATCGATATGAATTAATCGAATTGTCTTCCTCCAACTATCTTCTGAATTTGAGCGAGATCAGGCGACTAGGGCGTGAAAAATTGATGCTTGATATAAATTTCGTTTGCGCATACGCAGAGTGAAGTACTGATTTGGATACAATGAAACTGAAAGAGGACTATCCGCTGCATAACGTACACATTTCCTGAGAGTTTCATCATAATCGGTTGAAAATTTTTGAAAATTAACTTGTTACAACGATTTCACATTTGCGGATGTGCAGAAGGTACTAATAGAAAGATCATGTCCAAGTTGATATGGGTTGATTAGATCGTTTTCTCCCAACCATCTCCCAAGCGAGATCAGATGACTGAGGCGTGAAAAAAATGATGCTCGACGGAATTCGTTTTCTCATACTTAGAGTGCGGTATTGATTTGGGAACAATGAAACTGATAGGGACTATTTACTCAATAACCTGCATATTCTCTGAAATTGTCATGAAAACCGGTTGAAAACTGTCAAATATGTAAGCTAGTGTCAAGGTTTTGCACACACACACACACACACACACACACACACACAAACTGATAGACAGGGAACGAAAGTTGATCAAAATGGTCTAAAACGGAATTTTTTTTTTCCAAATTCATAATAACTTTATTACATAAAAATGTATAAAAGTTTAGTTAATAAGTACGGTTAATAAATAAATATGACATGTAACATGTAAGGGAGTAGAAGTCCAGTGACTTTCTCCCACTATAAGGTAAATAACAATGCGTTATAACAATGATATATAAGTTCTTCTAACTGATCCGAGAGGTATTGTTTATTATAATTGGTTGCTTCTGTTTATTGTCGTTGAGTTGTGGTGAGCAGGTCTGTGTGACTTTTTCTTTTTAATCGCCTATTCGGACGGTCGGGAGGAATTGCATTTAAAATGGCTGCTGCTGATGGGTTTGGGTGGTGCTGAAGTCGTTGATGGAATCGTGAGTAGCAGCTGACCAAGATTTCCGACACAGTTTGCACCTCGATGTCCTTGTGTATATTTTTGTTTCTGATGTACCAAGGTGCATTGGTTATCATTCTCAAGGCGCGGTTTTGGAAAGTCTGGATCCACTTGATTTGAACGAATAATGATGAATAATGAATATTTTGAATGAATTGGTGTGGAATCGGCATATTTATTTACAATGATGCGTTTTTACATTAGCGATGTGTTGATGGAGGAAAAATTACACCATGATACCTTGATACACTATCTTGAAAGTAGACGTTCAGGTACCTACCAAATGTGCTCTGGGGAGAATATATATATATAAATCAGAAATTTAAATTTCTTACAACACAGATAGGGTTTCTTTATAAATAATAGGTACCAACTGCAGTACATCTACATCCACTTGTGACGATTTATATTGAAACATTGTCTGACGGTTTTCATCTGTAGACAAATAAATTATCTGCGGACACATTTGCTGGCGCCCTTCTCAAAATGAATTGGTTCTGAACACTGAATAACAAAATCCAAACGCAATCAACCGTTCATCACATTTCAACCATCCCTTACCACTCGAAACACCACCACTATCTTTCGTTTTGAACAAAGATTGTAATAAAAATAGGTTATCTAAGCAGATAGGTAGGTTTATACACATAGGCCCATGACCAGCGCAGGGAAGCTATTTAATGTCGTAAATTAGGTGTTACCATTTGCAAATTTTATAATTAAATTTTTGAATTTACGTCAATATTTTGAAACGTTGACTAAGCTTTTGTGTGTTTTATTTTCTTATTGTTTCGATCACGAATTGAATAAACCAAAATAGTGTTGTTAGTTTAATGAAAACATGTTATTTTAGTTCTTCAATAAGCATATTTACCAAAAAAATCTATAGATATTATATATCTCCAAACAATTACGTCAGTACAACAGCTGATGGGTTTTGAATTGGTAAGAATGTTGTAAGTAAAAACCACTGTTCTTAGGGCCGGGATTGCCCATTAGTGTTCTTTAATTTTTTACTCGAATCATGGAATGTCACTGGGCAACAATCTATATCTATATCTCTACTATTAATAAGAATGAAACTCCGTCTGTCTGTCTGTCTGTCTGTCGTGTCTATGCACGGCCAAACGGCTGAGTGGGGGGAGTCTACGAGTGGGGGGATCTTCATGGGATTTTCCGATAGGGGGAGCGAGCAAATTTAAAATTTTCTAATCCCAGCCGAACCATGGGCCGTAGGGCGGGAGGGGGGTCGAAGTGAGAATTAATGTGCGCTTTTTGGACTTCCCCGCATCCTCTACCCCTCTAAACGGCCGTCGACAATTCCGGAAAAATACCGGTTTCGTAGGTTTTTGAACGAGGAAGACGACGGCGCGATCGGATCGCGAAAAAAGTATCGGGAAATGCGTCAAAAAAATGCGAGAGTACGGACCCGTTTTCTCGAAAAGTCCGCCGAAAAACTTGGGTTTTTCCGATTAAAATATACCCCATAAAGGTACGTTTTTCGGAACGGTTTTCGCGGGCGAAATACAGCTTTGGGTCCGCCGAATCTGAATCCAAAATCGGATATCGAAAAAAGTGACGAGAACTCGGTCAAATTGCGAGCAGAAGCGAGCAAAGCGATTAAAATGATTCTGCCGTGGACGAGAGAAGGCTCAAGAATTGACGTGAAGGGTTCGATGTCACAACATTGCGAGGCGAGCAGGTATGCCTACATAGGTACCTACCTTGCGAGCGAAGCGAGAGCCATTTCAAATAATAAATACGGACTTTGTCCTACACATATACAGGTATACCTTGCGAGCGAAGCGAGCAACATCCCCGAATAAACTTTTCGTGGTTCCACGTAGTTTTATAAGATTTAATTTGTTTGTAATAATTCCCAACTGAAAAAAACGTCTGCCAAGTTGGGTGGGCAGTATAACTCCCTCAAGCGAGCGAAGCGAGCAGCATCCCCTACAGAAGTTAAACCTACCCTTAGAGATCTACCGTTTGCGAGCGAAGCGAGCAGCATCCCCTACAGAAGTTAAACCTACCCTTAGAGATCTACCGTTTGCGAGCGAACCGAGCAACATCCCCTAAATGCCATACTTTGCGAGCGAAGCGAGCAACATTTTCTACATGCCAGACTTTGCGAGCGAAGCGAGCAACATATCCTACATGCCAGACTTTGCGAGCGAAGCGAGCAATATTCCCTACATGCCACACGTTGCGAGCGAAGCGAGCAACTTAATGGGGGGTCCGGGGGGCTTGCCCCCCGGCTGGACGTGGAGGCGAGCGTAGCGAGCCGGAGCGGCTAGTTATTAATAAGAATGAAACTCCGTCTGTCTGTTTGTTTGTTTGTCTGTCTGTCGTGTCTATGCACGGCCAAACGGCTGAGTGGGGGGAGTGTACGAGTGGGGGGATCTTCTTGAGATTTTCCGAAAGGTGGAACGAGCGAATTTAAAATTGTTTAATCCCACCCGAACCATGGGCCGTAGGGCGGGAGGGGGGTCGAAGTAAGAATTAATGTGCGCTTTTTGGACTTCCCCGCTTCCCCTACCCCTCTAAACGGCCGTTGACAATTCCGGAAAAATACGGGTTTCGTAGGTTTTTGAACGAGGAAGACGACGGCGCAATCGGATCGCGAAAAAAGTATCGGGAAATGCGTTAAAAAAATGCGAGAATACGGACCCGTTTTCTCGAAAAGTCCGCCGAAAAACTTGGTTTTTTCCGATTAAAATATACCCCATAAAGGTACGTTTTTCGGAACGGTTTTCGCGGGCGAAATACAGCTTTGGGTCCGCCGAATCTGAATCCGAAATCGGATATCGAAAAAAGTGACGTTAAGTCGGTCAAATCGCGAGCGGAAGCGAGAAGAAGCGTTTAACATCAGAAATTAATTTTGCCGTGTTCGCGAGAAGGCTCTACGAAGACGTCAAGGGGTTTGTCAGGTATTTCACAATGTTACCTGCAGGCCTATTTCAAAAGAATAAATACGGGTTTTTCCTACCTATATACAGGTATACCTTGCGAGCGAAGCAATATACCTTGTGGTTCCACGTAGTTTTGTACGATTTAATTTGTTTGTAAGAATTTCCAACAGAAAAAAACGTCTGCCAAGTTGGGTGGGCAGTATAACTCCCTCAAGCGAGCGAAGCGAGCAGCATCCCCTACAGAAGTTAAACCTACCCTTAGAGATCTACCGTTTGCGAGCGAAGCGAGCAACATCCCCTACACACGTTAAACCTACCCTTAGGGATCTACCGTTTGCGAGCAAAGCGAGCAACATGCCCTACATGCCACACTTTGCGAGCGAAGCGAGAGCCATGTCAACAGAACCTGTCAACCTACCTGCAGGCCTATTTCAAAAGAATAAATACGGGTTTTTTCCTACCTATATACAGGTATACCTTGCGAGCGAAGCGAGCAACATCCCCGAATAATCTTTTTGTGGTTCCACGTAGTTTTGTAAGATTTAATTTGTTTGTAAGAATTTCCAACAGAAAAAAACGTCTGCCAAGTTGGGTGGGCAGTATAACTTCCTCAAGCGAGCGAAGCGAGCAACATCCCCGAATAATCTTTTTGTGGTTCCACGTAGTTTTATAAGATTTAATTTGTTTGTAAGAATTTCCAACAGAAAAAAACGTCTGCCAAGTTGGGTGGGCAGTATAACTCCCTCAAGCGAGCGAAGCGAGCAGCATCCCCTACAGAAGTTAAACCTACCCTTAGAGATCTACCGTTTGCGAGCGAAGCGAGCAACATCCCCTACACACGTTAAACCTACCCTTAGGGATCTACCGTTTGCGAGCAAAGCGAGCAACATGCCCTACATGCCACACTTTGCGAGCGAAGCGAGAGCCATGTCAACAGAATAAATTCGGATTTTTTCCTACAAATATACAGCAATACCTTGCGAGCGAAGCGAGCAACATCCCCGAATAAACTTTTTGTGGTTCCACGTAGTTTTATAAGAATTAATTTGTTTGTTAGCTTTTGGTTTTTCACGTATACGTGTAGAAATACGCGTAAAAATCACGTGAAGAGCTAGCATCTCCAGCTGCTTGCTCTAGACGCTGCTCTACACGTCAACGGGAGAAAATCTTACGGGAAGAACAAAAACTCTCTAATTTGTTTGTAAGAATTCCCAACTGAAAAAAACGTCTGCCAAGTTGGGTGGGCAGTACAACATTCCCTAATAAACTTTTCGTGGTTCCACGTAGTTTTATAAGAATTAATTTGTTTGTAAGAATTTCCAACAGAAAAAAACGTCTGCCAAGTTGGGTGGGCAGTATAACTTCTTCAAGCGAGCGAAGCGAGCAGCATCCCCTACAGAAGTAAAACCTACCCTTAGGGATCTACCATTTGCGAGCGAAACGAGCAACATCCCCTACATGTTTCAATTGTAATACATCGCATGTATACAGCCACATTTTGCGAGCGAAGCGAGCAATTTAATGGGGGGTCCGGGGGGCTTGCCCCCCAGCTGGACGTGGAGGCGAGCGTAGCGAGCCGGAGCGGCTAGTCTTAAATGAATTCCAAGAGCATAAGGAAACTACATACCTACTTAGAAACTCGTAAACGAGCTCCACTATCAGCTTTACAAGCAGATACCATGTTACATGGATATGTATTTGATTGGGGATTTCATAACGGTTGTCCTCGAGAGTTGTGAAAAAATCCTTCAACTTTGGACTGTAGGCGACGAAATGTAGGATAAAGAATGTATTATATTATTCTTGGAGACACAATAAGCATACTATACATACTATTGAAGTTATTTCTCCAATACAGGCGCTATCATTTTTATGTTCATGATAGCATGATTTTTCATTAATAAATGAAATTATATCATTTATGGTCTCGTTCTCTTACTGAGGACATCTTCAGATCTTGCTTTCTTGACATTGAGTTGACTTGGTGAGCCACTGTTTTATTTGACAAATCCGTTGTATTCGGGTGTTTATAAATTTTTTCCTGGACACACCAAGATCTGAAGATGTCCACAGTAAGAGGACAAAACGTTATAAAAAAAACAATAAATGAAATAATTTTATTTATTTTCCCTGGGCCGCATCCCGACTAATTCCAACAAAACAACGGTTTACTTACTTATAGAAATGTTGAAAATAACTGTGGAGAGAAGCCACTACAATAAGTTGTTGTTTACAGTCGACTGTTGTCAAGAGGATGATAATGTTTCCTATGGAGTGGAGTAAATGATGCTATTGCTTTATGTTAAGAATATTGTAACCGGCTTATTAAAATTGTTTATAGTCCAATCAACTTAGTTTAGGAATGTAGCCAGGTACGTAAGGAGGGGAAATTGGTAGCTTGAGATGTGAACATTTATCACATAAATCAAGCGCTTTCCAACGAGTGGCGAACGATTTCTGTGCGATGGAAACTACGGAAGTTCCATTCCCCTAACAACGGATTGGTTGTACGTGAACATCATTAGAAATTGTGACATATTTTTGCGTCACGAAAATTTTTGGTTGACCCCCCAGAGCAAAGACATATCCATGTTAAAAATATAATGCCAATGTCAGGGTTGAATACTATAACATTTGGTATATTCCACAGTCAAACACATTAATGACAACAATTCGACTAATATCCATCACATGACAAATATAGAATGTCTCATTTGAATAGAGACAGTATTTATCAACCAAACGGTTGTTATGTAAATTAAAGCAGCCACAGTAGTGAGAGCTGGAATTAGCCTTGTTGTACCATTCACTAAACAAACCAGTTGATGCGGTAATAACTAAAGCTGATAAGGGAAACGTTTACGTAGAGAGGCAGTCGTATAGAGCTCAGTGAGCCGTGGCCTTAGGTAAACCGCGAGATCAGCGGTCCCGAACGTGTCGATAACGCGTCGACCGAAAATGTCATTGGCAAAGTGGCTTGGTTTCAGAGCTAAATCATCCAACTTTGACCCTTAGTATCTACATAGGAAAGGACTGATGTAATTCCTCAACCAACATTTTGTTTTATTATTCGGAAATAAATATCATAATAACATAAATATCATCACAAATATTGAGATAGATTTTCGTCATTATTTTAATGACGAACCGTTTTAATCGACCAACAATATATTTTTAACCATAGGTACCTCAGAATTTTTTGCAAGTTTCAAGATGCGTATGATCCAAAAAACGCTGCAAAATATTACGCAAAGGTTTAGTAATTCTGCTTTAGATACCCCTTCTAAGCAAATCATTGGTCTATAATTATTAAACCCCATAAATAGTATATATCATCAAAATTTGGCGTTTTGCAGCCCCTCCTCTCCCCCCCCCCCCCCCAAATTCAAACTACTTCTCCAAATTTTAGGGTTTATAGTAATTGTAGGAAAACACGGGGAAAATGTCGAGAACAAAAACGTTACCTCGCTAGAAAAGGTGAGAAATTATCCTCAGGGCCTTGGCTGATGAGAGATCCTCCAAACTTTGTAATCATATTCTAGATGTCCCAAAGGAGATCTATTTCAGCATTCAGTACCATAGATCTCTTAAGAGAGAAATTAGGCTCAGAAGTCCCCCAGCCGATCAATGCTACTAGTTGCACTATAATTCTATCAAATCTCAAATGTATCAGCTCCATAGGTTGATTAGGAGAGAAAGTTGCTTCAATGGCCCTTTTGCGTAACGACCTTCATGACCGCCTTGCTCAATGCCATTTCGTGGTGGTGGATCGAACGGCTGACAATATGTCTACGTGGGTATTAGCATCTACAGAAGGAAAATAGTCTACACATTACTAGTAACCGTGATCTAAGCATAACGACATTTAGGAGTTACACCTACCAACTGAAAATTAGTGAGAGTGGGGAAACACCAAAAAACTACATTTTAGTACGCTTTATGCTTTGTGGAAATGCGTAAGGAACGGTGCACATTTTCACTTGTCAATCTTTGTCTCGCCAAAAACTATACCAAGTTTCAGTACGATTCCAATGAAATTTTCAGGGGTTATGCCGGTTAGCTCCAAGACAGCTCCCTATAATTAGCAAAGCCCTCAAATCAATAGTAGCCTGTGCGCATGCGCAAACTTGAATTTATCATAACATTGATTTCTCATCATCTGTAGGAGCGATTCCGTTCAAACTCGGTAGTTGATTGGGTATATGTTCTAGAAAAATGATCTATAAAGTATTTGGCAATGGGTAGAGTATTAACCATTGCGCATGCGCGAAACTAATCTAACTAATAGTTGACACTCCGAGTCTAATGTAACGATTTTGATGAAATTTTCAGGGATTTTGTGG
Source organism: Adelphocoris suturalis (assembly GCA_030762985.1). Taxonomy (NCBI): domain Eukaryota; kingdom Metazoa; phylum Arthropoda; class Insecta; order Hemiptera; family Miridae; genus Adelphocoris; species Adelphocoris suturalis. The sequence continues at coordinate 14,667,724 of CM061040.1, forward strand.
AATAGCGTCCAGGCGTTCCCCTATCACTCTCATTGCTGCCACATAAATAGTAGTCTGCGCGCATGCGCAAACGTTAATTTATCATTGCCTCGATTTCTTATCATCTATTGGTCTGATTTCGTTTAACACTTTGCCTGGCAAGGCTAATTTTCGAGTTTTCTCGAAGCTTCGATCTGAGGCCATGTGTATACATTTGATGCACAATAGGTAGCTACCCTGAGGCCATGTGTATCAAATTGATGCATAGGTACTGACTTCGTATACGCCTGATACGCACTTCTGGTGCATTTCAAGGGTGCTTTGACCTTGGTTGGCCTCAGGGTAAAGGGTCCTGGAGTTGGTTTTTGAAAACATTTCTCGGAAGGAATGATCATGACAAAGAAGGAAAACCCACGATTTCATAACTTTTGTTGTTTTTTTTTTTTCGTGCGATTTTATGCTATTTGACGGTTTTACGAATATTTACCTGCTCTGTGATTTCTTCGAAACTTGAACCTAATAAAAGAGCAAACCGAAGAAGAAGAAGGTGACAACAACAACTACAACAACAACAAAGTGAAGTGAAATTTCTGTTTATCAGTTTGCAATGTTATTGTATGTAGTATTGTGCTTTTTCCCGTTCGTTTCGTTCTACTTTCAAACCGTCGTTTTTGTTTCAAAACAATTTCGACAAATTATTTCAAGACAATAAAAAAATGTTTGGGTGCACTTCACGTATGATTTTTTTATAAATACCCATTGAATGAACACGTGTATCAGATTTATACGCATGGCCTACGAATGAAATTCCATACGACGAGGCCATTTCTATAAATCTGATACACACAATTTACAATATGTAATTTATCCAAAAATGGTATAATAAGTCGTGTAACCGAGGTCTTATGATTCCACATCAATTTTTGGATGAAATACTTGCTTGGCCTCAAGAAGTAAAACTCGACTATTGGGCATGGCATCAGTAGAGAGCCCAACTGCGCATCAATTATATACCCATGGCAGGCAGCGTGTTAAACTCGAGGAGTGGATTAGTAGGTATATGTTCCACGAAAATTTCCTATGGATTATATTGCAATTGGTGGAGTAATTACTATAGCACGTGCGCAAAACTAATATTGATCGATACTGACAAAACTCCGAGACTAATGGACCGATTTTCATGAAATTATCAAGGATTGTGCGGTTCAGCTCTTAGACGTTTCCCTATAAATTCGATTGCCATTGGATCAATACTTGTGTGTACACATGCACAAACGTTAATTTCTTATAATGTCGGCATATGTAAATAATTTCGATTCGTACTTCGTTTTTCAAATAATTCTATACGTCCATGATATAATATGTGAGGAAGCCCACTGAAGAAGGTAGACGTTTTTTGTAAGGATCTCAAAAATGAAAAAATTGCGCATTGTGCACTTAAGCAATAGACACCAACTTCTTTTTTTTTTCAATGGAACACCCATTTTTTTTTGGTTGCATACATGAAGAAATGACGCACCACTCGATTTTTCCAGTGCGCACTGACGGGCGCAATTCCACCCTAATATTTCAGTATGTTTTATACTATGTGGAAATAATTAAGAAAATTTAGATTCTGGTTTATTTTCCGGTGTTCTCTCAAGTTGGTGTTGAAAATATCTATAAATGAACAGCATTTCAGCACGAAAGATTACCCAAAAATCGTGTATTACATGTAGCAATTGAATGTCTTCAAAACTCAGCAGGTATTTAAAAATCTTCGCATTTAGAGCAAAATCTGCATTAATTAAATGGGGGTTCCGATCAAAAAAAAAAAAAAAAAAAAAGATGATCCCAATTGTGCACGTTTGGTCCATAAATTACGATTCTAGCAGGAGGAGGAACGTTTTTGGGACACCCTGTATAAAATACATTGTATATACAATTTAAAATAGATTGTACATAATAGATGTACCAATTTATTTATTTATTGATTTATTTATTTTTTGAGATACTCTCATTAAAAGATATTTTCATCAACTATGACTTACCAAGATTCGGAATCTGGCCGTACAAGGTGACGAATAGGCTAACGGAGAACGTTAGCTGGATCAAGCCTCTCGAGAAAATCATATCTGAAATAAGTAGAAAGGATTAATTATTTAATTAAATAACCACAATCCAACATCGTCAACATTTATTGGAAAGTCATATTACCCGTAAATTTCTATAACATCCCATTACAGTTCGTTCTGTCCTCTGGAATAATTAAATTAGTCTTTGAAGTTCTAATTAAGCACCTGTACATTCCATTGTCTTTGATAAAAAATACAACCGTTATTGTCTCTTACAGTTCATATTATGCTATTTGTTTTTAATTACATACATTGTTTCTTAGTGGGTGATTTCAGACATCAATAAGCTAATAATCGATTTTCAATTCACTTATTAAAACATGATAAGTACGTAGATACTTCGAGTTGTTATCACTTGAATCATCATTTATTTTATAGAGATGCAAGATACTACAACCAAGGATGCAAGGAACTAGGTAGGTACTCATTCTCGATTCCCGCAGGAATACCTTGACCCATGTCATAAGGTATGAGTATTGCCTCATCTAGTCCTTCTTACGCTAACGGCAATAAACAAATCCGTATAATAGTGTTTGACGCCAGTATTCGCACACCATCTGGTAGTTAAAATGACAAAAATTACAGGAATACATGTCCAGCATTGTTATAAACATCAGACGGCACACGTTTGTCAAACCTAGGGACCTTGTTAAAACGTTTAGGCAGATTTTGGTTTCTCCTGAATATCGAAAGTTTCAACAAATCGTCTGGCGTATCAAGCCTAGTGATCCCTTAAAGTATTAATAATTGTACATCGTTACCTGTGGACTAAGGAGTTCTCCTTTCCAGGCCCAGAGAGTTCTCAGACAACTAGCGCTGGACGAAGATCATACCATTCCTACTGCTACTGCTGCTGTTTTATAGGAAAATACTTATGTTGACGATTGTGCGTTTGGATCAAACTCTTTTGAAGAAATCTCTAACCTTTTTTCCTAGCTGTCTTACATTTCCATGTTTAGAGTTTCTGTTAAATGTTTTCTTAATCACTGTCCTTTCCGAATGAACACAAATTCCAGCAAAATGATTATCTCTGTCACAAATACTACGTTTTTGGCCTTGTTCTGGACAGATGCTACCATTGTGCTATTCAAACCCGCAGTTCAATCAGAATTCGGAAATAATTTCGAAATTGACCGTTCCTTCATGTTTCCTGCCCTGGATACATTTTTCACGAGTGCAGCCATCGCTCCCTGTAAATCGCTTAGTATTTTTCTTTGCACACTTTCTCTCTCCAAGCCCAAAGCCGTATTTTCAACTTTGGGTAAGAATGAGTCGTTTGAAGAGTGGAGTCTAATAAGTTCTTCTTGCCATCGCTCATAATTTATCGCCACTACCAGTTGGCCTCTCAGTGTTTCCTCGAGTGTACTCCAAACTCACAAATACCTAACCAGTTCTCGCAAGCAGTTCAAAAATTTTTTGTCTCTCCATCCTGTCTGACTTGCGACATCAAACCTTTTCTCTCACCGAAAATGCAAGAAGGATTAGTATAAAACCGGAATAGCACAGTCTTGAGCTTCACGTAAGAAACTGCATTTATTTATCTTGGGCGAAACTAGTCGACTAATACCTTGGCTAACGCCTACAGATGATAAGACCAACGTCGCACTGACAGCTTCTGGAACTGAAATCTCGTAGCATCTCCTTCCAATCTCAACCTCAAGCCTACTTGTGTAGGATTCCCATTGTTCATTTTCTTCATAAAATTTGTCCAAACAAAATGCACCTACTATTTACTGTTACATTAAGTTAATATGTACTAAAATGTTGTTCGAGTTTGGATTATTACTGCAGACACTATAAGTACTAACTTGGTGCTAAATAGGTATCTTGTGTATTAAGTTGAGATTGTTCTTTAATATTGAATTGGCGTGCGTTTCGAAGCCGATTCCTTAACGTGAATTTATTCAACATCTGACGAGCTCGGATTCAACAGGGTGTAACGATGATTTTTATGATTTTCTAATACCTGCTATAGAGGTTTCATTTGCGATCTTACTATCGCATTGACATTGTTATTCATTTAAAGCAGTTTGTAAACTAATAAATTGTGAAGTCTCAAGAATTTTCCATGGAAGATTGAAATTGAGATAAAAAGAAAGTTGAAATAAAAACGGCCAAGTTGGGTGGGCAGTGTAGCTTCCTCACATATTGTTACAAGGACTTATAGAATAGTTGAACAACAAAGTACGAGTCGAAATGATTGATAAGTCAACGGTATAAAAAAGAATGTTTGCGCATGCGCACTAACTACTATTTTTCTAATGGCAATGAAATTTATGGGGAAACGTCTAGGATTTAAACCGCACAATCCTTGAAAAATCCATTAGTCTCGGAGTTTTGTCAGTGTCGGTGAATTTCAGTTTTTCGGATGCTTTATAGTTATTACTCCTCCGATCGCGATATAATAAACATGGAATTTATTTTCCTAAATTAATTTTCCTACTCCCCGAGTTTGGCCGAGAACGGACCAATAAATGATAAGAAATCGACAATATAATAAATTAACGTTTGCTCATGCGCACGGCATTTATGTAGCAGCAATGAAAGTTTTAATGGACCGTCTACAAACTATCCCGCACCATCCTTGGAAACTTCATAAAAATCGTTCTATTTGACTAGGAGTTTCGCCAGAGTCAATCTATATTAGTTTCATGCATGCGTAATGGTTATTACTTTACCAATCCCAATATAATTTGAAGGACATTTCTTTGGAAAACGTACCCCCGTTTTTTGAACCAAATTGGACCAACAGATGATGAGAAATTCACGTTTGCGCATGCGGACCGTATAGGAGCCAACACGCACAACCCCTGAAAATGTCATCGGAATCGGACTGAAACTTGGTATAGTTTTGGGTGTGACAAGACTTTACCACATACAGAAAGACAGACAGACAGACACGGAACCAAAATTGATCAGTAAGTTCTGAACGCAAAAAGCTAGTGAAAATTTTAATTTTGGAGGACAAAAATTTTTTCGAATTAAATCACGAACACAAAGCTTCCCTAGCTTCGGTAGTGAGGAAACAAAGTTACGTTCATACAAGAACGTAACGTTTTGAATAATACAATCGTACGTTACTAGATATATTTATAAAACTTTCAACAAGTTGAATCACTGGACAGAAGATTCCACATAAAATTGATCAAAGATGGCAGACTACGATAAATTCTATCGTTCCGGGTTTCCTTTCCAAGTCCCGTATTTCCCTCATCGATGACCTCGGGGTCTTTCCTGATGACAGACAACCAAGCTTCCAAGTAATCCCGAAGATCCAATCTCACTTACCAAAGTTGCTTTCCGCAACTCCTCTTCAAAGAATCTGTGGTCAAATGGCCGGGAAGTCTCCAGTTTTGTCGTCTATCAGAAGTCCCCCCCCCCCCCCCCAACACCACAATCCATCATCAAAAGGAAGTGTAATTAGAGATGAGGAATTCGAGAGAATGAATGTTGCGTTGGAAATGATAAGGAATCACCTAACCACAACACGGTAGCCCTTCACCGCCATTTCGAAAAAACTAATGACCTGAGGGAGGAAGAAAACAACTCAAACAAACTACTTACTTATTAGGTGTTTTAATTATTTTTCAGCTCCATAATAAAGATTTTTTAATATTATTTTCAATAATGAAGTGTCAACCGAAAAAAAAAAAATAAATAAAATATTCAACCCCCTCAAAATTTGGTGATTTACGTTTTAAGATGCATGGAATCTAAAAATCGAATAAAAATAGAAATCAATGAATCCGTCAAAAGCTTTTCTGTAAAACTACTGGACCAACGTTTACGTAATTTGGCTGAAAAATCATGCATCGGCCGGTTATGTGCCAGTAACATTGCCATCAATTTCGATCAACTCTATAGAGTAGTACCTAATTAAAGGTTGAAATATTAAAAAATCGAGATCTTGAAAACTATTGCGGTAACTGTTATGTTTTTTAAGTTGTCATTTACATTCAGGTATTTTCCCGACAAATCTAATGAAATCTTCACGAAAGCTATACTATTTCCCTTTCTCTAATTACAAGCTATACTTACTATGATTTTTTGTTGTTTGTTGCACAACTAAAATAAAATTGAGGTCGAACAAACATAGAATACGGAATTGTGTTGTGAATTGTGGCCTGAGCAGCGTACACAATATTTTTCACATATGTACACATACATTCACACACACAGGCACACTCACACAAATATAAACCAATGGTATCTTCACGAATTCCGTCTTCGGATGGTCCAAAAAGGAATTGTATTCGGTTATTTCTTCTCATGCATGGGTTGTCCCACAACCGCCTGGATGAATTCCAATAGTTCTTGTTTCACCGAATCGGCGATACCTTGCTTCTGAGGGACGCTCTAAAAAGCACTAGGTTTTTTCAAGTAAGAACTGGGAAAAAATGAATTGGAACGGGGAAACTTAAGGTTCAACGTCCTTGGGACCCTAGGATAAATGAAAAAAACACACAACTTGCCAAGAGCATGATGGAGTTAACCTGCCTAGACTATTCCCACCAAAGGCTCAACTTATTGCTTATTTAGAGTTCCGAAAGTTCGTGGGACATTGGGTCCGGACTCAACGTTTAATTTTTAATAAAAGTGGGCCTTAGGCGCTGAGTAGAATAGAAATATATCTATGGACTTATGCGTGCCGAGAATACTAATATGTGTTGGACACATCAAATTGAACCAATACTGAACCGAAACGCTAACAGGAAAAAGAAAGAAGTGTAAATATTCTAAAGACCAGAGTACAAAATTTTAACTGAACACTGATCTGTGATGATTGGTCATTATGATATGAACTGAACACCGTTACTTATGATCACAGTGATAAATCTGTCCTGTTTGAATCTATTGGCGTACATTTCTGTGATGACTGTCAACTCATTGATTATTTATCGGAGTTTCAGGTCTATTTCTCACTGACTTTGTTGAAGGACGGTTCTGTATTCATGTTTGTTGACTCATTTTGAATATGGGGATTTGAATTGAGCAAAATGGGATGAACTCACATACATACAGCCTCAGTCAGTTGAAAAACGCCTTTGTCACTTCTCGGATTCAGACGGTAATAAAGTGACCTCGGTCGAAGACCTCTCAATAAATTTTTTATTCTGATGGTAAGTGGCTATATCAAGTGAAAGCGCCCTTTTACTTCAATATAACAGCCCACTAAATACCCGTTCGGCTTCCCCGTCATTCTATCAGTCTCTCTCACTCTAACTCGCTCTCATCTCCTTCTCCTCTCTCGTTCCCTCTCTTTCTCCCTCACCGAGGATTCACAGGCCATCCAATTTTGTGGCTCCTTCAGTTTTATTCTTTCATCCGGTTTAACTACCCTTTCATGTCTCCAAATAGTGGCCCTCCTTTTAATTAACGCCTTGTTTACTCCGTCTTTGACATCAAACGTTTATGAAGGTTTATTGAGAGTTCAAGAGGTCATGTTAAGGGCTCAATTCCGGCAGTCCTCTACGGCCAAAACGAGTAGAAGAATATTATCGAGCGAATTTTTTCCACCTCGCGTTATGAAGGTTTTTTCATGAGTTGGTGTTCATTTTACCCAATCACCCTTAAAAGTGAAGAGCATAATAACATTTTTAAAATTAGTGATGATCCCATTTATGTTAGTATGAACCCAAGTCAGTAGCATTGGATAGCTTTTCTAGATGAACCAAAGGAAGGAAAACCGCTGTTTGGCCACTTTTGATTTGGACGATTTATTAGTCGACAAGTACTTCTTCTTCGTACTTGAGCTTCGTACTTCAAGTTCGCAATACTGAACATTTTAACTACTTCATAAACATATTCGGATTTTGTATAGTACTGTAGGCACCCCTCATATTTATGTATAAATGTAATTTAAAAAAAGTTAACGTAAGGGAATATAGTTTGTTTGTGTAAATAGAAAAGTTATTAGATAATATTTGGATTTATGAGAGATATTTTCTCCGTTTGAAGAGATATTTTAACACACAATGTGTTTTAACTTTGGTATCTCCAACCAAAAACGTTTTGTGTTAACGAAAATGTGTTGCATTTATGTGTTGCACTTTTGTGTAATGAAAATTTGTTGCAACAATTTACTGATGATTTAACCGTGTATTTGCTAGAGAGATGGTACTTCGTCATTTTTCACCCCAAAAAATTCGTTGACCATTCGTTCGAAAGCTCTCGATGTATCCAACCATATTATGTATTGCGAAATGAGTGGCCAACAAGCTGAATTATGAGCATGGTTATATGAATAATTGTTTACACTTAAGTGATCGATTTCAATAATTGATATTGTGAACATGATTGCTACCGCTTGTTAATTTCTGATAATTCATGTTATATGAATAAATGAAAGCCTATGACGAGAAAGTTCCAAGAACCCTTCCCGGGGGGGGGGGGGGGTGGTGTAAAATATGCGTTTTTCATGTGAGGGCTGGAATGAAAGCTCTTGACGAGGAGGTTTCAAATATGGCGCCTCCGGACCCAAAACCCATCAGGGTGGGTGGTGGTGGGGGGAGGGGGGTTAAAATACGCATTTTTCGTGTGAGGGCTCAAATGTAAGCGGAGATTTCAAATATGGCGCCTCCGGACCCAAAAAAAAACCCATCGTGGGTGGGGGTGGGTGGGTGTGAGGGTGCGGGGGTGTAAAATACGCATTTTTCGTGTGAGGTCTCAAATGAATGCTGATGATGATTCGGACCCAAAAACCCATCGCGGAAGGGGGGGGGGGGGTTTTAAAATATGCATTTTTAGTGTGAGGGCTCAAATATAAGCAGATGTTTCAAATATGGCGCCTTCGGACCACGAACCCTTACGGGGGAGGGGTGTAAAGTATGCGTTTTTCATGTGAGGTCTCAAATGAAAGCTTATGACGAGGAGGTTTCAAATATGGCGCTGGTGATAAACAAATAAAACAACTTGACATAGTAGTGATTACACTGCAAAATCTGAGTCATTCTTATATGCGAGTTTCACGGGTTTATGTGAAACGCATGAGCTAAAGCACATTTTGTGTTTCAATAATTTCATTCGAAGTATGTATATAGAGCTAACCGAGGGTCCAGGGAGCTTGCCACCTGGCGAGGTGCGGAGCACTAAGTTTCTCCGTTATTTAGTTAATAGGTATGCTCATTTCGATTGGCTCATTTAATGAATTATTGATCGAATGAATGAATTACATCAATTATCGGCAAAGTTAACAAAGGTTGTAAAGCTGGTTTAAAATGGATCGACTTGCCTATTGCTTACTTCACAAAGATAGGATTGTTTGGGAACGAATTCAATATTTCACAAGCGATTGTATACAAGAATGAATGTCTTTTTCTTATCTTTAATATGAAGTTTCCAGTTGAAGTCTTCTTCAAAGACTTATTCAGTCTTAAAACAGAACATCCTCTGGAATCGCTCCTCTTGAAGAGAACAATTTTAAAACATCAACACTTTGAAGGCCCAGGTGAACAATGAAGGGGATGCTGTGTTGATTTGAAGTGCACTGAAACCGAAAATTTTGAACGGATGCTTCTTGGGACGTCTAAAACGAATCATGACGTCTAGAACCCCCCCATCAGATGAGTGAGATACAGAGCTAGGTTCTTTGCTATTCAATCTATGAAGCTGAAATTTAAAATGGAGCGAGCTCCACATTCCTCCACTGTTTAACCGAGGCTCAGGGTGAAATCGAGAGGGGCTCTGGGGTAATGCCGCTTTTAGCATCTCACATAATTTAAACTTGATTGTATCATCAATCATTAATAGCTACTGCGCATGTTTCCAATTTGGATGAAATTTTCAGAGAATGAGTGAGCTACGGTGTAGTCGGTCACCTATGTTTCATGGTTACTGCCTCAATACGAGTATATCGACTGCCTCAATACGAGTATATCGCATGCGAAAACGTAAATTACCAAGCATCAATTTCTTACGCCCTGGCTGTCCGATCCCGCTCAAATTTGGATGATAGTTGGAGAATGACCATTTTAGCATCTCCTGTCAGTTTCAACATGATTTTATCATTAATAGCTACTGCGCATGCGCCAATGATAAATCCTTATAGCACGGTTAATGTCCACAGGTTTCATCCGATTTGGATGAAATTTTCAGGGAATGGGCGGGCTAGGGTGTAGAAGGTTCCCTATCAGTTTCATTGTTGCCGAATCAATACTTCACTCTTCGCATGCGCGAAAGTATATTATTATGATCCTTTTTTTCACCACCTAGTCGTTCAATTTCGTTTAAATTCGGATGGTAGTTTGGAGAAGACGATGTGATTACCCTATATCAATTAGGCGACAACAAGCATCCTTGCTTTACGTCGATGTAAGTATTGAGATAATCCGAAAGTCTCTCCCTTGTCCACACTCCCATTTTTATATCATCGTATATCAAAAATATCTAAGTTCCAGCCCCTAGTTCAATGGTATTGACCCTCATAGTATACATAATCTGCGAGATGGATTGCCTCTGATCGTGCACCTGAGCGAATAACCTATCATACATTTCTGAAAAATTTGGTGTAAGTTCTAATTTATATTATTGAAAAATACTATGGCAGAGATATCGAAAACCAGAAATACATACACCCTCGTGTAAAAAGTAGAGTTTTATGTATTTTTCAATATGCTCAAACAAAAATTACAATATTTATATTATTCTGTGAGATGTATAACGCCTGCCAAAAGGATAATATTGACTACAAATTTTTCTAATTGAATAAAAACTCGAACGAGAATACAAACTTTTAATCGTTCCGTTACGCCGAAGTAAACTACTTGAGGATCAATTATTATTAACAAGCAAAATCCGGCACCCCACATACTTAATGTTCAAACTGATTTCCAACGCATTTGTTTGTTCACTAAAAGACTCAATGTAACATCCTCAAACAGGGTTTTCTGGTTAATGTCGCTGTTTTGAATTCTCGGTTATTTGAAGCGACCCGCATATATTTTCCGTATATTCGCGAGAGGGCTCATGCGTTTGTCGAGTGAGGGAAAATCAACACTATCAATTGATATACTCTTCTTCTTCTCCTCCCTTACAAACAAACCGTGCACCGCTACCCTTCTCCAGCTCCTCCATACATCCCACACGGTCTGTTTTCCATATCACAACACACGAGAAGATTCTGCCTACACAGTGAATATTTCACCGAAAGTCACTTCGCACCTTTCATACTCTTCCCAGTAACCGTTAAACGAAGCGTTGTTTTTACACTTTAAACATGACAGAATCTTGAATACAGTAAATAGCTCAAACATTAAAACTGCCTTGAAAAAAAAAAAAAAAAAAAAAAACGAAATACCGTTTGAAACCATCACAATATACCGGTACTTTTTGGAGTTAAAACTTGTTCCGACTAGTGGCTATTTATGTAGATGATTTATGGATTGCATCAAACAAAACGGAATGGATAAAAGAAACGAAACAAGAATTGATGAAGGGTAAGATTCATTTTGGACTTGGCATAGAATTCACCCATGATCGAAACGAGGTGAAGATTTTTATGAGTCAGGAAAAGTACACCAACGAGCTGATCAAGCGTTTCGGTATGGAGAATTCAAAAACTGTGAAGACGCCGATGGAAAACCTTCTACACCACCAACAGAAGGAGAAATGAAGCGTATACCTTACCAACAGCTCATCGGCTCATTGTTATACCTATCAGTTTGCACCCGCCCTGACATTGCTCACTCAGTGAATTTTCTGAGCCAGTTCAATAACTGTTACAAAAAGGAGCATTTGTCTGCCGCTAAACATATCCTGCGTTATTTGAAAGGAACATCAAACTATGGATTGACGTTCAGGAAATCAGGAGATGTACTAACGGGGTACGCTGATGCCGACTGGGGTTCCTGCGTAGATGACCGCAGGTCTTACACAGGATATGCATTCATCTTGGGAGGGGCCGCCATAACGTGGGAAAGTCGGAAACAACAAACAGTTGCTTTGTCAACGGTTGAAGCAGAGTATATGGCAATCTCAGGAACGACAAAAGAGGCACTCGCAATGAAAAATCTGATCGGAGCAATAGGGTCTCCTGTTTGTCCAGACACTATCGTGATTCATAATGACAATCAGGGAGCACAATGCCTAGCGAAGAATCCGACACAACACTCACGAACAAAACACATTGACATTAAACACCACTTTATCATATCCCATGTTGAAAACAAGAACATAAAAATTAAATATCAGAAAACAGAAGACATGGTTGCGGATGTGCTTACGAAAACGTTGCCAAGCGCGAAGCATCATCTATTAACCAAGTTACTGGGAGTTGGACAATTGGAAACAGGTTGAAGGGGAAGTTTTGGAGTTAAAATTTGTTGTCAACCTGTAGCCTACAATATTTATATCATTGTTATGAACGTTATGCTTTTATGTCATGTGTTTTGAACGTTGTTGTGTTGTTGTAACTTATCTAAAAAATATATTCTCTTGCTAGTTTTCCTACAAATATCTACTGCGTAAATTCAATTCACTTTAGTACTTCTGTCTTCCCGCCTTTATAAAATAATAATTAACTGAAAATGATTCTGCTGGGAGAACAAATACTTTGAGCAACATTGTAGAATAATCAAGAAAAATTCGAGGTTCCGCTCCCCCTTAATCCACTACTCTTTCCAAAAATCGGTCATCCAAAATGAAATATCCGATTTTTAGCACATTAGAACCGAAATATTACAGAAAAAAAGAAAAACAACAAAGAAAAATGGATTATAAAAACCAAAATATCACGTATCCCCTCCATTCTCCCCTGCCATCAGTAAATTTGAACCTTCCAAAATTCGTTGAATAACTAGACTGATATCTCGATCGAAAAAGAAAGAAAAAAAGGCCAACAAATCAGATGATAAATAGTGCTTATAAATTATCACTGCTACGCTCTCCATTCACCACCTTCCAAAATAAATTTAGAAACTCGTGAGACATATTTACCAGACCAATTTTTGAATTGAACAACAAATGAATCACTAAAATCAAATGCGATTGGTGTGAACATCAGGATTTATCAGTATAACCCTACCCACTCAGCCCATTCTATTTATTACTCTACCCATTGTCTGTCTATTATTATTTTTTTATGACTTTTTTAAAATAAAGTTCTTCCATAAAATTGCATGGCTGCATATTCAAATTTGTGCTAATTTGATCATTTGGGAGTAGTTGAGTTTGTATTTGTTATTTGGCTTGTTTGGTTTTGACAACTGTTATGCACATATATGTGTGATGGCAAATAAAACTATCTATCTATCCATGATCATTGGTCCACATTGATTAAGCTCCATGTATATTGTATCACCAAAATGTGGCGCTTCGCAACTCCCAAACGAGTTCACCCATTTACAGCTCCTGGAACCCTCATTTTTATGCTTTTCAGTAACAGTCGACAATTTTAGAAAAAGGTCGACCATGTTATTGAACTGACTATACGACTATTCAGCTTATTACCGCGGTTCGATCGGTTGGGTTCAATGGGTTTAAACTCAATATGGAATTTTACTTCCTACACTCCAGTAATTTGGTATGAATGTGGTGCAGAAGAAATTTTTCTGCAGCGTTTGAGCACCGGGAGTACACATACGAATCGGGGCAGCGCTTCCCTTTGGGTGAAGCTAAAAATGTTCGAAATGAAAACCCCGCAGCATTCTTAGATTAAATTACCCTTTCAGGATTGAGTGGAGTGGTGGTGGTGGGAAACTGGGCTGTATCGGAGCACCACGTGGTATAAAACGCGGTCGGTCTCTCGGCAGTAAGCAACACACACACACCACTCACACTTTCTCGTGGAACGGAAGAGTATTCCTTGAAACCGGATATGTAAGTGGGCCTTTTCTCCCTCGCACGTCCTATTTCTCCTTCTCCCAACTCCAGATAATAGTAGAAGAGACGCAGGGGAGAAATAGAAGAAAAAGGCAGAAAAAACGAGGAGGAAAAGTAGAAAATAACAAGGGAACGAAGGAAAAATGACAAGTAGGGACGGAAGAGACCATTCTGTTTGTGAGAGCCGGCCGGAGTTCGAGCGGATTGTTGAATAGGTGCGTTAGTATAAGGGAAGCACAAAAGGCTAATGGAGTTTACAAGCCTAGGAAACCAACACCCAAACCATTTCTCGTTGCTTGGGGCCTGTGAGTGTTTCATTAGTTCCATTGTAGCACGGACTGTGTACTTGGAGCCTCGAAGGGATGTCTTGAATATCCTTTTTTGTTGATTCACGTACGTCTTCACCGGGACGTAAGACGCTTTAATAGCGTGGTTTTATAGTGCTGATGAATTCCGTGGAAGTCGGTTGCAACTAACACATTGTGACGCATGGATTCATATCACAAGTTGAGAACGATCGTTGAAAGCTTCGGATGTGTTCTCAATAAAGGAATTTTTTGCTAATATAATACTAAATGCCTAATACACATTCGGTAATATCAAATCTGTGAGTACCTATCCATGGAGCTATTTGGATGGGGGATAGGGGTTTCACTCTCAGTTCCAAAAAGCAACGGAGTTCAACTTCTGGCCGTCCCCCAGTGGTGTGGCGTTTCGCTTCCGCTACTGTTAGCGGCAAGGGAGTTCGAGTTTTTGCTCCCAACTCCAGAGAAACTGTTAGCATTTGTAGGAATTACTGTCAGATTATATACTTTGAACGAGGTTTAAAAATATAGGTAGTTGACACCATATTATTTTATTAACCATTAATTTATAACATGATTTCAAGAACAGCTATTTTAATATTTTCCCTAAAAAGCGATTCGCTAGTAGTCGAATCTATTAGCTTCATATAACATTCTTATGACTATTAGACATTAGAAGGCATTGGACATGGATTTTTCAAGTTCCTTCCTGGGTTAGTTACTTTTGTTGTATCAGGATCTAAAACCAGAAGTATACTCTAGTTGATTTCCTAGAAAACGATAATCATCAGTAACGCGAGCATCCGAGCATACGAGTCTGCAACACATTGGTACATTTTATGTCCTTAGTTTCAGACTCGTGAGTGTGGCAGACTCGTCTATTAAAATGATTACCTATTGAATGATTTAACCTCCTCTTCACAAATCAAACCGTTTTCGCAATATTCGGGTCACCTGCTATGAATAAAATCATCGAAACACCAGCTCAATGAAATCATCAAAAATTAACAAGCGGTTGCAATCATGTTCACAATATCAATTATTGAGAATGATCACCTGTGTGTAAACAATTATTCATATAACCATGCTCATAACTCAGCTTGTTGGCCACGCACTTCGCAGTAGTTAACATAATATGGTTGGATAAATCGAGAGCTTTCGAACGAATGGTCAACGAATTTTTTGGGATGAAAAACGACAAAGTACCATTTCTCTGACAACGACTCGGTTGTAAGCGGAAATCATCAGAAAACCAACCGTAACGCTTTTTTTAATGCTTTTATTTATTAACGCTTTTGACATGGATATATCATTGCTCTGGGGGGTCAACCAAAAATTTTCGTGACGCAAAAAATATGTCACAATTTCTAATGATGTTCACGTGCAACCAATCCGTTGCTAGGGGAATGGAACTTCCGTTGTTTTCATCGCACAGAAATCGTTCGCAACTCGTTTGAAAGCGCTTGATTTATGTGATAAAATAAATGTTCACATCTCAAGCTACCAATTTCCCTCTCTTTACGTACCTGGCTACATTCCTAAACTAAGTTGATTGGACTATAAACAATTTTAATAGGCCGGTTACAATATTCTTAACGTAAAGCAGTAGCATCATTTACTCCACTCCATAGGAAACATTATCATCCTCTTGACAACAGTCGACTGTAAACAAAAACTCATTGTAGTTACTTCTCTCCACAGTTATTTTCAACATTTCTATAAGTAAACCGTTGTTTTGTTGGAATTAGTCGGGATGCGGCCCAGGGAAAATAAATGAGATTATTTCATTTATTGTTTTATTTTATAACGTTTCATCCTCTTACTGAGGACATCTTCAGATCTTGGTGTGTCCAGGAAAAAATATATAAACATCCGAATATAACGGATTTGTCAAATAAAACAGTGGCTCACCAAGTCAACTCAATGCCAAGAAAGCAAGATCTGAAGATGTCCTCAGTAAGAGGACGAAACGTTATCAAATAAAACAATAAATGATATAATTGCATTTATTAATGAAAAATCAGGCTATCATGAACATAAAAATGATAGCGCCTGTATTGAAGAAATAACTTTAATATTATGTATAGTATGCTTATTGTGTCTCCAAGAATGATAGAATAAATTCTTTATCCTACATTTGGTCGCCTACAGTCCAAAGTTAAAGGATTTGATTACAACTGTCGAGTACAACCGTTATGAAATCCCCAATCAAAGACATATCCATATACGAGTTACATGGTATCTGCTTGAAAAGCAGATAGTGGAACTCGTTTACGAGTTTTCATGCTAAATGCGAGTTAGAGTGAAGATTTTTTTAACGCTTTTTTCGATTATGTGCCAAAGTAAAGACATAAATAATGTCAAAATACATTCACTTTCTAACTTTCGCACAAAATATATTTTAACAGTTTGTACTACCGCTATGAATTCGTAAAGAGCTTAGTAGTTGTGGGCTTCTCCTTGGCTTGTGGTGTACCAGTATAAAATTCTCCTATAATCTCCCTATAATATTCTCCTATAAATGTTTTTCTAATTAACGACTCCCCGTGATTGTGTGATTTTTATCTATATTGTAAATGTATTGGTATTGGTAATTTTGATTACATTAGGCTGATCGCCATATTTATTAGTAATTAAAACATCCTTCCTAGTATTTCAAAAAACTATACTCACTAATTCCACATATTATGTGATATTGCTGGATCACCTGGAGCAAACCACGGGTTTTTCTGAAGGCCCGAACCCCTGCCGATCAATTGTCGGGAGCGAAAATTAATTCTGAGTGCACCGCGTCGGAGTGAGAGCCAAAACTTTTCAGTCGGAGTGAAACCCAATGGAGAAAAACCCCAGCCACCAATTAGGGTAGGTACCACATAGACAATGGGTCCATCCGCCCAGATCCTGATCACTTGCAACCTCTGTAATATCTGTAGCAACCTTTAATTCCAAGCGGATTCCAACATTTTCTGGAAAAGTTATTACTGAAATTGACGCCACTTGTATTCCACTATCGCCAGATTCTCCAACACTTTTTGAATGTCTCGAGAAGGGCATTGCTGACACCTTGCTAAGATGCATACATTCTACATCAACTTCAAGTGGTTGAAACGGACGCTTCAGATATTGCCGTCACAGGTTCTCGTTCATTAGAGTAAATGTTGGTTCAATTTAACTGATCCCGATGACAAGGTTTGGTACAATTTCACTGATCCTGCTGACAAGGTTTGGTACCCATCTTGTAAATTCAAGCGCATTGATAGTTCCAGTGTTTTTTTATCTTTCCAACTACACAAATCCTTTATTTGTCGACCAATATGCTTAAAAAAAAAAAAAAAAAAAAAAAAAAAAAAAAAAAAAAAAAATGTAATGAGAAGAAAATAGATAAGGTTATACGTGTAGTTACCTATTAATGGTTGAAATGCTTGTAAAAACTATCTCTTTCATTTTTCTGTACGTCACAGATACTCAATCGTTACATGCTAACATACCGTTTGAAAGAGATTTTGTTGAAACTCATAGAAGTAACAGTTTAAGGTGGTTTTGTTCCCTCCTTCAAAGAATGTTTTTGTGGAACATCGTTAAAAAAATAAAATGAATATCTTTGTTTCAATTTGACACATTCTAGAGAGTGCAAATAGCTGTAGAAAAACCTAAATCGGTAAGGTTCATTCATTTATTGCTCTCGGCAGTTGAAAAATAAAAGAGAAAATAAAAAAACCTATTTCTTTTCGTTTTCGCTGGACAGAATGGTACTCGTGTATTTGTAGAACCAGGTGTGCTAAAGACCACACGGGAGAAGAGTAAACTTCTATGCAGATTTGGACATTTCTTTCCACTCTATTGGGATGTTGGGAAAGTGGACAGGTTCCGCCCCCGGGCCCTCGGTAACTTCCCGCCTTAAGCCTTTGGCTAAAATGCTAAAACATGGAACATGCTTTCTTCCCGCTAATTCGTAAATGTAGGTAAATAAATTTAAAACTACGACATAAATGTTTTAAAAATCGAAATTAGAACAGAGTAACTAAGTAGGTAATTTTCTGTTATGGTGCGCGTCTACAATTACTATAAGCAAGATTAACTTCTCAACCAAGTGACAACAAAACAAGCGGTATTGTTTACTATATCCATTTATAACATAAATAAATATAAAACTCCGACATGAATGAGTGGTAAATCGAGAGCTTTCCGAAGAACGATTTTTGTCCGGTGAAAAATAAAGAAGTTTCATTTCCCCACCAACGGCTTGGTTGTCAAAACAGCGTGACGGAAAATGTGACGTTAAAATCATATTCATACCCCGCTAAATTTTTCGACGCGGTGCGCCAATAGAACTTTCCACTTCTAAAATTGTAGTCATGTAGGGGACGAATTGGACCCCACCGATTCGGAACTGACCGAAACAAAATCTAAATTCAAAACTAATTTCTTCTTCCCCGCTGCAAAAATGGAATATTCGATTGATAGCATTAAACTAGAAGCTTCTTACTTCAAGAAAACAGACTCAAATTAGAAATAAATAGATCAAAAGAGTACAGGGAATGCAAAAGGTGATGAGTTTTGAGAAGCACGGCAACGTGAAAAAAGTTAACATCTCTCTTGGTTTTTGCTTCTCCTCGAAAACAACGTTTTTATACTCATGCGTTTTTCTCAGTAACCGCTGATCCGATTTACATAATTTCCTTTTCATTGTGTTCAGGAGGATTGAGAATAAGATCAGTGGATGTGAAATTGGAAATCTGATGAACGAAAAAAAAAATTAATAAATAATGAAAATTGGTTGAATGAAAGCTGAGAAAAAGGTATCAGAAAGGACTTTATTGCAGAAGGGGGTGCCCTTAACCTTGAAGTTCAACAAATATGCTTGTTTAAAAGACAGAGAAAGTGTGGCTTCAGGTTACTGAGTGTCGACTGACTAACGAGATGTTTTAAGCAATTACCGGATCCCAGGGAATTGAGGATTAGAAGAGTGATGCGTTAAGGGGGGACCGATGACGCCAGTTTTCAAAAACACATGTGAAATAACAAATTTAGCAAATCAGCCTTATGTGCAACTATTTTTTCTTATTGATCGGGTGGTACAGAGCTCAAGATCTATCATTCCGAGTCACGCCCTAGTGACGTATAGGTGTGAATAATGGACATTTTCTGCTAAAGTCGTGAATGCCCTTTCGGTTTTTGAACGGAGAATTCGGCGACGCATCTTTGGAACCAAATGTATTGATGGTGTTTGGAGGATCCAGAATAACGCCGAATTAGATCAACTGATGGGGAGAGGGAATGTAGTGCGGTTCGCGAAGGCACAGTGACTCAGGTGGATAGTTCATGCTCAAAGGATGCCTGAAAACAGGACTCCTAGTATAGAATGATGAAAAAAAAAAAAAAAAACAAAAACCTTGAAGAAATAAAGAGACGAGGAATACCTCGAAAACGATGGTTGTGTGATGTTGAGGAAGATTTGAAATCAATGCAGGTACGAAATCGGAGAAGAGAGGCAGATTATAGTTATAGTCTGATGAAAGGAAATTGTTCGGGAGGCCACGGCTCATACTGAGCTGAAGTGCCGAAAAAAGAAGGAGTAGGTACCTATAGAGTCATTTACGTTATTTTTTGATAACGAGAATTATTTGAGTCCAAAATTTTGAAGCATTCAAATTTACTAAGAACGAACTTGTTCTATGCTTACGATGTTTTGCTATATGACCAAATTCTCAGGATTAAAGCAATTTTACCAAATCATCTTTCTGTTGGCAATATTTTATTTTGGTTCGTAATGTTTCAGTAAATAATTTAGGTATCAACCTCTAATTTGACTAGAGGAGGCATTCAAAATTGATGTAATGAAAGCTGTTGTGTGATCTGAATAGTGAGATGTTCTTCTTAATATATATATATATATATATATATATATATATATATATATATATATATATATATATATATACAAATACGAACTGAAGAAAAGTGCACATATTTAAAATCTACCTAATAATATTGAATCCTGAGCCATCACATTGTCAAGGATCAGATTCCCTGTTCCACCTGTCTCAATCGACGTAATTCGATTTTACTTGACGTAAATAGACGACAGTATTAAACTCCTCTTGGATCTAATCTCTCCTTCTTCTTGTAAGGATTAGAGGGCACTGTTCGCTTGAAGGGAACGAAATAGGCTTACGAAGTTTACCGATCTGAGAACCTAACGTCCAAACAGATTCTTGCTGCTTGCCCCTGTGAGTGTTTCTTTAGGTCTACTGTGGTCGGAGCTCTGTTGTCCATAACGATGTGGTGACTAGGATCCCCGTGTAAATGGATCCTTACAAGCATTGAAATACATTTTGCGCACTGAAATTATGCATGGACTTATATACTAGACACGTAATTTTTGTCCAACCGACGAACGCGCTGCAGCAATTAGTGTTATCTGCAGCAGATAGTCGTTTTAACTTCAATTTTGACATGAATATGTATTATCCCGGGAGGTTATTCTAAAAATTCTGTCACCCGCAAAATTACCACGTTTTCTAATGATATCAATGATGAATAATTCTTTACTGATAACAATTTTAATGATGGATAATTGTTTACATAAAGTTGATCCTTCTCAATTGATTTTGTAAAGATTATTTCAACCACTAGTGGGACTTCCTAGTTTGAATCGACATATTCATGATGTATTGCTTTTCCCAGTTTTCCCAGTAAGGGGAAAGTTTACGATTCGTTGGAAGAAGAGACTTCACCAAACACTCATTCTGTCCCCAAAATCAAAATTTACACGTTATAGACCATTCTGAGCAACTTTCGTACCGGTGTGAAAATCTTGAAACAAGAGTGTTTTTAACAAGCTTGATTTTCACTATTTCCAGTTCTATGGGACATCAATACTTGAAATGACCTGAAGCCTAGGCTGTTCTTGGTTCATTATACATTCGAAATCGTGCTATATTCATATTGATCAAGTTTACACCAGTCAGTCGGTTGTGAGTTCCGAATCTGAAGGGGTGGTAAAAAAATGGATGTCTTTTGGCTTCTAAATTCATATTTTCAAACAAATGTACACCACACACAACATACCAGTATCAATAATTTATTCAAACATAATATGATACAAACCAAATTATAGCCTCATAGAGTGAATAGCTGAGAAATTAGCCTTAGAAACCCGATAACTAGGGGAATGTAACGCTGTCAGTTTTCCATCTACAAAAATCGTTATTCACTCGTTGAAAAGCTCTCAATTTATCCGACTCGTCACTGCATATCACGCTGCCAATTTCTCCCTCTATTCACCAATTTAAACGTTACATTTTTCGAGTTGAAAGAAATCTCATGAAATGTAAGCACTGACCCGCGGCCAAAAGTCATATTCTACTTATTGACAATTTCAAAAATCAGAGAGTAAATTGCGAGGCCGCGGGTGATTATTGTCAACTAGTATAGTTTTCTCACTCACTTCGATCGTTCGGGGTGCCATGGGATGTTACTATGGAGTCCATCCCGAGTCCGTAAGAAAAACTCAGCTGAGATCCGACGCTTGCATACACAAAAACCAAGTATTAAATGGAGATCCCCCCTTCCTCTCACCATTCAGCACGTGAGAGAAATCGACCTGCCCTTCAAGACCGTTCGGTATTGCGGGTCGTTGCCTAACGTCAACAAACTGAACCCAATCCCCTCCTGCCTTCCAGCCCAGGGTTTGTGTGGGGGTAGAACTTTTTTAAATTGCTTATGCACCATTTCGGACGAATCCAAGAAGATCCTCCACACGTAGACTTGCCTTTTGGCCGTGCCGTGGACAGACAAACAGACGGAGTTTTATTCTCATTAATATTAGATTAAGATTAGATTCGTGCCTTAAACGTCAACGGACTTGTGCTTTTCCCAGAAACACTTACCAGTTTGCTTCCTTCAGAATTGATGCTAGTAAGAAAATAAAAATGTACCTACTGAGGTTTTCAAAGATCATTAATTCAAAATATAGTCTCAAAGTTTGATATTTGTCATTTTCTAGACGTTCAGAATTTCATTATTAATAATACAGTGTGATATAAATACAATTCATTCAATTCCTTGGAAGTTGATATTTACGATTTCCATTATGGAAACAATGTGGTTGTTCGGAAGGTTAGGGAAGAGCTGCGTGAGAGGGAGTTCCAGAAGTGGACGGACATGAGGATGAGAGGGTCTGACGCCGAGAAGAAAGCCATCTATCTGCCAACGATCCAATATTATAGATAAATGTATGGGCTGGAAGATATTGAGGTCGTTGGTCTGCTGATTGGGGGAAAAGGAACAATTATGGAGAGGTTAAAGGCATTCTGCACCAGATTCGGTTTTCTGGCCAGCTTTCAAAAACTCAGTGGCCCAGGCAGCACTTAGTGGTTCGATAGCCATTCTTCGTCAGCAACTTTCCGATTAATGCCGTATCGCACTCAGAAAGACTCTCTCACTCAATTTGTACAACAACATTTGTGAGGTCAATGAGGTAAATTCACAAATAATTCCCAATGAGACTTGTGACAGAGTTCCCGTCATAGAGTTCCCGTCGGGATCTCAGAGAATGCGCTGTCGTCGCCCCGTTGGTGAACAACGGGCGTCGCACGCCTTTCTCGTGTTTTTGAGAAGCTGAGTTTGGCGTTGGATGGGTGATCCAGGTCCCTGGAAATCCAATCTACTCCGAACATAGCTCATTAATGCTATTAGTAGGAGTGGTATCTCTCTGACGGGATACTGTCAACCTCCTCTACCTTTTTATCGAGGATTTAGGGCCCCATTGCACCTCTGGGGGGCTACCTAGATCCTTGATAGACTTGGACCCGACAAAATGAAATGGTATCCTTTTTCGGTTTCGGCAGCCTGTTGAAGGGCAGGAAGGTGGCTTTGGCTTAACAATAATTATTTATCATGGCTTATAATGCAATTTTTCTTGAACGCAGCAATCATTGCTGCTCACGCCTGTTTGCATAATTCAAATAGCTACGTGAGGTTAAATTCGTTCATAAATGTGAGTAAATTCAGTAAAATTATATGGATTTTATGAGTATATCATATCCATTGATTATTTTATAGGAAACTAATGTTTTTTTAATGATTTGTTGTAAATTCATTTCCAGCCAGGATATTTGCTATAGATACATAATGTAGAAATAGTATTACAGTTGGTAGGAATGCAATTTATTGTACATTTGATATTGTTCGTAATAGAGCTCAATCGCAGACGATGGATTGACATTGAAATCGGTTTGCGTGGTGGAAAAGCACGTTCTTCTTTTCAATCCATCTCGTTTTCCGCCTTTCCGTAATCCCTTGCGTGACCCGACCAATGTAACATGACTGCTTATTATAGACCTGGCGTGGATACAGGATCGCATGACATACTATTCGAAATTAATTCAGTTGGCCATCTCTATTTGTCGGAATGATCGTCGTCTCCCAACCTCAGTTCTACAGTCCACGTTATTATAATCATTGGAATAATGTCAATTTCCTTTCCAAAATGATATAGTAGGTAAGTAGGCACATGATTTAAAGTAAATAGGTACGATAAAAAAAGCTTAGGTATCTATATCCTATTTTGATATACCATTTTCAATAATGAACCATTGTAATCGACTGCCCCCCCCCCTCCCCCAAATTACCAAATTAGCATCTTGAAAATTAGTTGAGTTACGTGTATGATCAAAAATTGAGAAGCATAAAAAAATATAAAATCCGCAGGCGGTCCGGAGCTTTTCCAAACTATAGCACCATTTAAGATGTTTCGGGTTTCTTGAGGGTTGGTCAATGAAAAGTCTATATTTCAGGCCTCAATGAAAAGTCTATATTTCAGGTCTTAAATTTAACCCTGTGGTCGAGATAACCCAGCCTGATTATAGCACCATTGTTATGAAACATGAGTCGAAAATAAAATTTAAGGTCTAGTTGATCCTGTATTAACGGCATCACTTTCGATCTCTGAAGGGAAAAAATGTAGAGTTGAAGTATTAAAAACTGGAGATATCAAAGATCTTCAAAATAAGTATAATATTTTTCTGATTTTTATTGATAGAGATTACGGCAACGAATCAAATGAATCCACCTGGATCGCTATACGGTCATCCGTTTGTTCTTCCCAACTGGCTGGAACTTTGACTGGATAAGAAGTTCCAGTCATGCAGCATGATCGTATGAGCCAATTTGAACTATGAGTGCAATGAAATTGTTTCCTCCCAATTTTATAACAAAATAACTCATGATAAATGATATTCTGCAATTCAAAGAATGTTTGGGATTTTTTTTTTGTTAATTTTTTTTTTTTAATTTATTTATTTATTTTTGACAAATATTAATGAAATCAGGGTACATTTCGCAGCACAACATTGTACGATTTTTTAAAATTTTATGTCTTTACTCTGGCACATGGACTCGAAAATCGTTACTTTATAAAAAAAAAAAAAAAAGCTTTGCAGTTGATTTATAACGATTTTCGCGTACAGCCAAGCCGTTTGTGGGGGAATGAAAATTCTTAAGTTTTCAACGTACAGAAATCGTTTACCATTCATTGAAAAGCTGTCCATTTATCACGATTTTTTTTTTTTTTTTTTTTTTTTTTTTGTACTTGTTCTTGGTATTTATGTCGCGATTTTATATTTATTAATGTAATTAATGGATAAAGTAAACAATGCTTTTGTTTTGTTGTTATTAGTTTCCACGTCAGAAATCACATTGAGAAAACGCCAAAATGAAGCCGTGGGAAGAGATAATTGCTTTATCACAAGAGTTTTTTGAAATAATTAAAACTGTTACAATTGTAATGCAAATTATTGTTTTGAACATCATTGTCAAAACTATTTGTTGAAATAGGGGGGTGGTGGTGGTGGCAACTAAAGACATAAAATGTCCCAATATGTTGCGGACTCTTATGCAAGCGTATTCTATTTCGACGGGCTTTGAATAAAACATAGCTTTACAATACATTTCTATAAAATGTTGAGTCGAAACCGATCAAAACTTGGTGATACCTTACTACCCAAGATCAAGACATCTTGGAATAGCATCGACTTTCATCAGGAAGAGAACGTCTGCCCAGTTGGGTGGTTTGTTAGGTTTGCAATCTTTCTTCCTTCTGGGACGGTGTTCTTAGTCCTTCCTAATTCCAATGTTGGTATATATCCATCCTCTCATCTACCAGGAAATCTATGGGGATAATGCAATGACGTTTATGGACGGGGCCAAAACAGTGAGGTGCCTATACGCTGCAGATACATAAGGCCTAGATAACTCTGGCATCGATTTTTTCAAACGTTCTTTTCCCAAATTTCTGCAAAAAATATAAATATGACGTTTTTTTATTGCTTTTTTTTTCAGTAACCTTTTTGAAACTTGACCAGTGTATATAATGTGCTCAAAAAGTGCGGGCCAACGAATTCATCCTTTGATTTGAAAAGCTTTATTTTTTGGCGCGAGAAGTCAATATTCATCTTAATCCTAAGAAGAATTATCGTCTGGAATGATAGGTACGTAACCAAGTCAATGCATATAATGGCAATACATGTTCATAGCATATGTGTAGCAATAAACTCTAAGCACTGTTTTAGAATACCTAAAAACGGATTTCAGTGAGGTAAATTTTCGAAAAGTTTGATTTTAATATTTCGGAGCCATTGCAATAGCTCCATTTTCGACTAAAATTTTCTAAAATATCATCAACACGAGTATGAGTCAGAATTAGTGTCGACAATCGTATAATTTGCTGACTTTTGTAATTAGGAAAAGTGATAAAATACAACTGAAACAAATCACAGACACTCTATATTTAGTATATATAGAAAGTCAATTGCAATCCTAACAACAGCGCCTATGTAATTCATGAGAATAAATAATTTTAAATTAAGCTGGACAGGTCAATGGCATCTAGACGGAGCGGTGTTGCGTTCGGTGGATTTTACTCTTTGAATCACCACCTTGACCTGAATTTTCTTCAATTTGCTCCTTCGGCGGTTCAATGATTCGTTAGTGGCTTTTCTCTCTGAGAGAGAGTGTGTGTGAGAGAGAGAGAGAGAGAAAGAAACAGTACTGTTACGGCCTGATGATGATGTATTTGAATCAAAAGCGCTCACCCCAGGTACTCGACTTACTAGAGACAAGGGATTCCTCCGAAATGTTCGTAAATGATATTTTTACTATTACTACTACGGAAATAACCATGTAGATTCAATACGATAAAGAGACGTTTTTCTTGGGGGGGGGGGGGGGGGGGGGGGGGATTTGAAACGTTAGTCTACACAAATTTGTTCATATTACCAGGTAGCATGACTGTAACTTTTTATATTGTGTTTAAAAACCTTACTAACAAAAAGCTTAGCAATGTTGTATTTTGAATGTCAAATTTCGACCATTCAACCCGAACTCTCCACTTTGAAGGAAGGTATTCCCCACACTCCCATAGCCCCTGGTGGCCTAGTGGGCCGCTCAATCAAAGATATCCTGAATCTGCCCCGATATTCATTTTCTTATTTTCCATGGTGACTTCCTATTTCCTACTTAGGATATTGGATTGGTCAAATTACATTGTTCCAATTTTCTCTCAGATCTGTGTCAAGAATGTTTTCGATTTCGGTACAATCCTTTCTCTTGTTATCAGCGAAGAATGCTCATGGAGATCAACCCGTGAATAGCTTCAGAAGCGCCTATTCAGACCATGTAAATATAAACGATTTTGCGTAGGAGGAACCTTCTGATTAGATAAATAGGACCAGAAGAAAGAGGACCAAGGAAGTATCTACCACATTATCTGCGTAATTTAATAAAACATGAAATATTCTTCCGGCTACACTAGAGGTTTTCCGTTATTATTACTTCACCTCCCTTGTAGTGGTTGGTTCGAGGTAAAAGCCTTGTCATAATAGCTTCCCACAAAAGCGATCTGGTTCGTAAAGTGCATTTGCCTGGAGTCACCGCTTCATCGGATAAAGTCTATTCTGGTTCTGATAGTTTGATCAGGCTCTCCGAAGGAAACGGTTTTAAAATTGCATCTCTCCGATTAGAAACAGCAAGCTATCTCGAACTCAATAAAACCGGTTTCAAATATTTATATTGCTTGAATTTAACCAAAAAAAAAGCTGCACTAAATTAAACGAAGGTTGATTGTATTTGTAATTGATAGTCCTTTTACGGAGGTCACTGATTTAGTAGTAGTAGTAGTTGTTGTGTTAGCAGTAGTAGTAATGTTTGTTGTGAAAAATCACAAGATTATAACAATAGTACATGATGTTCTTCAATAACATAATCCCAAACTTCCATAAGATTCCAAAAGTATAATTATTTTAGCATGGAACATGCTTTAGCCTTGGACTAACTAGCCGAAAAATGTCACGCGGAATGGGTGACGCGGGATGGGTGACGCGGATGGGTGACGAAATTTTCTTATGATTTTCACGTACAACCGAGCCGTTGGTAGGGAAATGGAACTTCCGCAATTTTAATCGCACAGAAATCGTTCACCATATATATATAGCATGTTCCATGTTTCTCGAATTTTAGCCGCAGGCTCCAAACGGTAAGCATCCGGGGGTCCAGGGGGCTTGCCCCCTGGCGAGGCGCGCAGCGCCGAGTTTGCCTAAAACTGCTGATGCTGAGTAAATGTGAATGAACTACAAGTACGAACCGCGGTTTTTTCTTGAATCAATTATTCACTGATTTATGGGTAATATGAATATGGAAGTGGCACATACCAAAATAACATTAATCAAGTAACAACAGCAAAGGAACTAAATGAATTAAGAGTATGATGATGCGGCGATGCAAATAGTCGAATCTACCCCGCAGCGACTCGAGCCCTGGTCTCCCCCGTGGTATGCGTGTGCGTACAATCACTTCTGTACTGTCAAGGCGTTGCGTGTCAGGCAAAACATTTGAATCTTATGCCTTCAACAGGGTTTTCCACAATTCTGGTCCAGGAAAGATCCCCTTATTAGGAACCAATGGAAGAATGTGCAGTAACCCAAAAGGCCTCATTACAATAATTTAAATGATATCCGTTAAAGTCAGTGAAAAAATTACCCTAAATATTTTGAGATATTATATTATTGATTTATAAGCAATCCTCAGCCGATGTATAATTTCTGAGCCAACTTTTGTAAACTTTGGACGGACGGATTTTTGAAATTCAATTCACGATGCTATGAATTTAAAATCGGATGAAAGAAATCCGTCCGTCTGCCGTACGCCGTCTAGAGCTATTCTCCAAAACTACTGAACCAATGTTCATGAAATTTGGGTGAAAAGTCATACATCGGCCTGGGATGTGCCAGTAACATCGGCATCAATTTTGAATAAACCTAAAGGGTACTATGTAAGGGCTGAAAATCCCGTACTGTAAATTCGGAAAGCTGAACGGTTATTCATTCTCTTACTACAAGATGTAATGGAGCAACGACGCTATGCTTTTTCGTGGGAACTAATGTTTCATCAATGACCACTATATAGTGTTGGCTTGCAGCAAGCGAGCTGGATTAACGTGGAATACACGCCCAGCACCGCAGTTCTGCAAATTCCCGGCTCTGCATCATCAGCTCGTGCAAAGAAAGTTAAGGTGTGCCATTTAATTTGATTAATTTCTTTTCAGTAGGCGTCTAATTTCTTTTCAGTAGGCGTCTACACTTATGTAGACACGTTAGATACCTACCTAATGATTCGTTTATTAATACATTTTGCTTTGCAACTATAATTATGATCTCGAAGAATCAATTAAAACCATCAGCATCGCTGTATTAGTTTGATTTATCTGAGGGCAAAAACTTTGAAGAAATACCTTTGGATTTTTATAAGCGAGAACACAAATAAATCATGCACAGCTAGCGAATCTATTGATTAGCCAATCAATCTTCAAATTCTTTCAATGATCGCTAGAGAGTGCGATCAGAAGACATTGAAATCGTCTTGTAAATATCAGCAGCTAATTTTTATTTTATTTATTTATTTTCTGTTTTTTTTTTTTTTTTTCAATTATTATCATTATTTGTGTGTGTGTGTGTGTGTGTGTTCACGTGGAACTGAAAAGGTGTAAACCCATTTGGTAAATAGGGTGTGCCATGTTCTGATCATATAATATCTGTCAACAGGGTTTAATAATTATAGACCAGTGATCAACGTAGAAGGGCTATCTAACACAGAAATAATAAACTGTTCTGTAATAATTTGAAGCATTTTATTATAATGTTTCATTACTTGATATAAAGAACAAGAGACACTTACGCAGTTTGCGTGAGCTGAAACAACTTTTCGAATAGAGATAGGTAGAATGTAAGTAGTTCAAAAGTATTTAGAAAACTTATATTTTTTATAAATCATTAGAGAGAAAACATTATGAATTATGAAAAATTACGAATCATTTGCCAAATAATATAAATAAGAAAAAGTTCGCAATTGGCATACGCGAAAGTCGTTTCACTGAACAAATTTCGGTGATTATTTGACGCTAGGTGAACCGTGGTTGATAATATTTATGTCTTCATCGCAGAAAATTTGTTCACAAAATGCTTTCCTATTTACGTGCCGCTGGTTCGCGGAGCATGTTGCAAAACATGCAACGCGAAACGGTCAGCTTGAGCTCAGGGTGGAGCCTGTAATTTCATTCATCCCTTGATGTCCTAGAGAGGCACCCTATCAAATTTAGTAGTAATCACAAAGACAGCCTAACTTTAAGCACACTCAGATGATCTGGATGGAGCCTGTAAGATCCATTCGTCTTCTGCTGTCCCCGAGAGGCTCCCTGTGAATTTTAGACATCCTCAGGCAAACAGGAGAGATCTTAGCTCACTCAGCTGATCAGAATGGCGCCTGTAAGTTCATTTGTCTCTCGTTATCTCAGAGAGGCTCCTTATCAATTATCATTGTCCTACGGTGAATAACAGAAATTTGAGCAAGATTTTCTCATCATTATGATCGATACCGCGGCTCCTGGTCATCCGATCCTCACCAAAATCAGCAAGGCACAAGTTCCGAAATGGTAATACCTCCATCATATCAAAATTTGGTCCAAATCGTACCAGCGATTTCGGAGAAGTAGTGAGCACAACATTTTGTCCATAAATACATATAAAGAAATCTGGAAATGAATGACTATTACAAACGTGTTCTACACCCTCTGAAACTCAAAGAAAATGCATCCCCACCCCCAAGTGTCGCCGTGCCGACGAGTGTAATAACGCCTTTTATACAAAGGTTTTGGTAAAAAACCTTATGCGGAATCACCGCTGTTTTTTAAATCAATCATATATTATGTACCTATTTGATTTGAAGGGAAGATAATTATCTCGTTTCGTTTAAATATGCGTCAATTGCATATCATGCACTATTGTGTTTAGTTCCTGTCATGATTTGCTCATTTATTTTGATTTATTTATTGACATGGATAGGCAAAAAAGCTAACGAAATCTGGGACGAAATGTGGGACGAAATCTGTAACGACAACATTCTGATGATCTCCGTTTACAACCGAGTCGTTGCTAGGGAAATGGTACTTCGTCGTTTTTCATCCCCCGAAATTCGTTGACCATTCGTTCAAAAGCTCTCAATTTATCCAACCATATTATTATGGTAACTACTGCGGAGTGCATGGCCAACAAGCTGAGTTATGAGCATGGTTATTTGAATAATTGTGTACACTCAGGTGATCATTCTCAATAATTGATGTTGTTAACATGATTGCAACCGCTTGTTAATTTCTGATGATTTCATTGAGCTGGTGTTTCGATGATTTGATTCATAGCAGGTGATCCGAATATTGCGAGAACGGTGAACATATAAATTACATGAAACGTCTAACAATATAATGACACAGGTTCACAAAATAAAAGTCGTGTTCCGTGACGGAGATCTCGTTATCAAATTTAGAAGTTCTCAAGTGTGCTAAACAGGAATCCGAAGCCTGGTTTTTTTTTTTTTTTTTTGAGATGAGGGTTTTGAGATATTGTCAAAATTTGTCAAATTTTGGCCCGATTCCTCCATTTCTTCAAGTTGTTGTATGTAAAGAATGTGAGGCCTCGTTTCCTATAGTTTTAATCTCCAGAATCGAATGAGACCAACGGCAGGTCGCTACGATTATTATATAAGGAGCTGGATCACTCTAATGCCTGGGTTTTTGGCCAAGGAGAAAACACGAAAAACCAAATTTATGTACTTTAAAGTGTTTTAGCTCCGTGACAATCAATCGTTGAGACCTGCGATTCGATTCAGGAGGTCAAAAACTGTAGGAAACAACGCCTCACACTCTTCAAATACAACAACTGGAAGAATTGGATAAATTGAGCCAAAATTGGACAAATTTCGACAATATCTCAAAACCCTGATGTGATCGGAAAAAACGGGCTTCGGGTTCGTGTTCAGCACACTCATGAACAACTAGTTCTGATAATGAGATCTCTGTCATGGATCATGGATTTGTTTTTGTACACATGTGTAATTATACTACAAACGTTTTTCGGAAATTTAGTTGCCACATTATTTGAGGGTTAGTATTCACTAGACCCCCAGAACAGCTAAGATTTTAACCATTTCATGCGGAGCTTGTTAGAGAGCAGTTGTTGGCATTTACATTAGTATGTCTGACCCACCACTGACTTGAAGGGTTGGGATTTGGTTCTCTACACTGTTTGTTGAATTTAATTTTACACTTAATTCTTGCAAAACTATCATGTTGATGAATTGACTTCGTAAAGCTTTAAGTGGAGGCGTGTATGGGTCAGAAGGAGGCAAAGTAGCTCTGGCAATTTAGGCCTTCAATATTTCACGGATATTCTCTGTGTTCACTCCTCCGAACAAGATTGTTCTTCACTGGACGAAATTTCCCAACGCGCACGTTACGTTGTAGTCTGAATCTCCCATTACGCCTTCTCTGTGTCAGGGTATGATCGCTAAGGGAGAAATTCCATGAAAACTGAGGCGGGCATGAAGGGGTAAATTATGCAGAAAAATTCCAAGATTATAATATCTTTTGAGAAGCGTCAGACTTACCAGGAGTGAGAAAACTCAATCACTAGTGCTCGTATCTTTTTTTCCTTCTAGGTAGTTTTTAGTTTTATTACTATTTTCAAACGGTGGAATGGTTTATTCGGACTGGAAACAATGGGCATTGGGCCACACTTATAAATTTAATTAACACTGACCCCCCCCCCCCCATCCCCCTGACTCTGGGCTTATTTAATTAAGCCTATTATTGAAGCCAATTAGGAAATAACGAAAACGCTGCAAGTTATTACAAAAAGGTTTAATCTTTGGGTATTGGATAGCCCTTCTGCGCAGATCACTTATCACTACGTATATAGTGTATACACTAGTGTACCTATATATACACTAAGTATATAGTGTATAATTGAAACATGGGGCTTCGCGTCTCGCTAATGGCCAGTGACAGGACCCCACAATTTTGCACTCATTAGTTATGGAATCAAAACAATTTACGACAATGTCAACTTCCCACCGATCATTGATTGTATATTGATTTGAAACTGTTTTATTCATTTATTTTTTGTACTTAAAATCCTTCGGTACAATTATTGAATTTCATTTGGCCGATTACGAAATGAATCAGTTCCAGAAGACCCTTAGCTGATAAGTAGTCATCCATGTTTCGTAAAACCGTTTTCAAGGGGTTTCAAAAGCGTATTTCGGATTGCATAACCGTTAGCTGATAAGGAGAGAAATTTGCATCAGAGGTCTCACAGCTGATCAGAGCCCTCCAAACTTTGTATGTAATTGTATTGTAGATGTTCCAAACTTGTTGTGGTTCAGTGAACTAGAATACCTGGAGAGTGTGGAACATCTGCAATAACAAAATTTATAACATTCGGAAGGGCGAGGGAGATAGAGTTTACCAGCGGAATCAACAATCCGTGTATTTCATATCTGTGTTCATATTGCTCGTTTTCCTTTCCGCTTTGTTTCGAGTCAGTGGAGATTTTTTCCCGTTTAAATACCCATCGTTAAGGGAAACATGTTTCCAGGTGAAAATATATGTTTTCGAAGATATTTTGCTTGAAAAAAAAAAAACCATCTGTAAGCTTTTAGTTTATCCAACCGTGGTCTAACGCGTTTAATTTAGCGGCAAACCATAGCCGATCAGAAATGTAGAAACTATTTCTGGAAGAATCTGCTGCAGGGCTGCGCAGACTGATCCGGTTTTTCCTGATTTTTAACGATTTTTTTAAAGATTATCAAGCTATTTCACATGTCTGATGGATACTTCCGAAGTGAATTACGATAAATTCACATAAGACAGGGTTCCAAA
>CM061040.1:14701302-14961302 GCA_030762985.1 Adelphocoris suturalis
GCGAATATATATTCTTTTTTTAACGAGCCTAATTTTAACAGTTTTTATGTGATTCGGACGCCACTTTCAGGAAATGTGCGGGTTAGGCTGTAAATGGTTCATTATTAATTCCATATTTCTCAAATAATTACTTCAGTTTGCGTATACGAAAACGTGAATTCCTTCAAGCATAATTTCTTTACACCATAGTCGTCCGATCCCTCTAAAATTTGGATGCATAGTTGGGAGACAGTGGTTTAGTTATTCCTTGTTAATTTCAACCTGATTGAAATCAGGCCCTATCATTATTAGCTCCTGTGCACGCACGAAAGTTTATTCCCAGGAACAAGGTAGTTTTCATCAGACTTTGTTTACATTTTCTGGGAATTTGTGGGCTTGGCTGTAGATTGTTCCCTACCAGTTCCATTTTTCTAAAATCATTTTTCCATTATGCGCATACGCTAACGTAAATTACTTCAAGCATCATTTTCACGTTTTTTAAAAACATCTTAACTGCGAAGTATGATCTTGTGGGTTCTTGAAACTGTAAAAGTGTAAACGCTTCTCGGAAGCACAATGCGTCATGTTCATTTGGATGACCTATTTATGTGAAAAGATGAAACAGAGAGGGAAGTGCAACTTGATATTCATGCTTTTCTCAAACGATTTCGATGATTTTATTCGTCTATTTTACCATATTGTTCGAAGTATTTGGTCCCTCAGTATATTCATAATACAAATGGCGGGGGATCGCAGGGAGGGGGGTCAATACCGACATATCGTGTTATTTTCACCCATTTGTAGTAGCAGATCTTATTTTATTATGGTTTTGAGTGTGGGATGGGGGGAGGGGGTAGTTCCTCGCAGCCCATTCCAATTCGGTTATTATTGTGGGAGGAGGGGAGGGTTTAAATTCAGTAAAAGCATAATCTATTCGCTATTCTCACCAAGATCATATTTATACAACCCATACGTAAAGACATCCCTGTAATTCATGAATTTCCTACTCACAAATATGTTTAAATTGGTTAGGTACCAAAGTTTTAGGGGCACTTGGTACCCCCGCAAAAATGGCGAAATTCATGACCCATTATCTCAGCACTCGTTGGGCCAATTTCGATGATCTTTTTTTTAACTGATAGATCTTGTAAAGATCTAGAGATCTGCGGAATCAGATTGAAAAAATATTGATTTGCCACATTCCATTATCGAAGCCAATTTCGTAAATATTAGTGGTATTTGAGGTAACTTCGATTATCTGTCCCGTAATTACAATAACTTATTTCGATAAACCATTCCTGCAGATTGCAGATTTATGCAGAAGGTTGAGGGATAACTTTCTAAAGTAAGAAAAATGAATTCGGTTCAGTAGATCCCAGGATAGAGGGTCCGATGCGCAAAAATATGCTACTTTTCAGGAGAGCCATAAAACGAAAAAGTAACGATATTCGCGCTTCTGCGACGTTTTGGTTAACTAATATGACTTGAATATGTGTGAATGAGTTATTAACCTCAATGGCTTCACTTCACGCAGTCAGAGCATATACCAACGAACCAACCACCAGAATGATAAGATGATATCAATGATAAAATGTTCAGTTATTCTATGTTTTTTACGTTTCCACTCGTCCGTGCATCTTTCCACGTTCGGTTAGTAAGCAATTCGTTTAGTCCGTATAGTTTTAGTGTTATACGCAATGACGAAAAGTAAAAGAATATTCAAGAAAGTCAACCATATCGCGAATTTCTCCAAGAAGTTGCGTAAAGATGATTCTGCGTCCGAAATTTGCCACTTACCATCCAGCTCAAGTCTTTCATCCGGCTCTCATCGTTTGGCTTCCTACATTCCTTCCGTTCCTGGAACTTCTTTCTCTGAAACCCCTCTTTTTCCTAGTACTTCATCCGGCGACTCATGCTGGTTATCTTCCTCCAAGAAGAAATCAGGATTTGGATTAGGATTAGTAAGTACCAGTATTTTGGATATTATCGACTTTCCCGAGCTGTTTGAATTTGAAAAAGCAGGGGCAGCGGACTATGAGGCGGGCAACTTCTAAGTTAATTTGTGAGACATTTGAATTTTGTAAATATTATATGCAATATATTATCTTGTTGAGGAATGAATCTAGTTTTATTTAAGACAAAAAAGAAAAAAGGTTGAAAAATTTTTGTTGGGTACCAAGTGCCCTTAAGAAACAGTAGGATAATCGAAAAAATGTTCACCTAAATCATTAGCTATTAGATTCAAATTAGGATTAAACAAGTTTACAACTGAATTGAACATAATGGAATAAACCCGATCTAAATACGCTTCGTTTCTGTTGATCAATTCTGACTGATTCTTTAACTGATTTATTATGGATTTATTGGTTTTGTGTAAATCGTCGTGAGCAGTAGGTATTCTACAGCAAAGAGGTACATTCTTTTCAACTACGTTAGAGTCCAAAAAGAATCTCTCAACAGGAGTTCAAAGTGATCCCACGAGAGATGATGCACTCATTCTTGGCTTGTTTTGCTTACCTATGCATGAACAACCTGCACAATATACACCCTATTCGAAACCCTTTGGGTTTTCCTTTGCAACTTTATGCTTTTTACTTCTATTTTGTTTTTTTCGGCTCGGGATGGTAGGTGAATCCTAAAGAAGGGACGACGGGTGTTTTTTCGGATCCCCAGGGAGCTGAGGGAGAATCGCAGTCTAGAAAACTTCCCTTGGCTGACCTCGAGCTTTTGAATAGAACTGTGCCGCTCCTTTCAACCAAATCTCCCTAGCCCCACCCTGGCGGCTGATTTATTCCCTTCGCCATTCAGTTACGGTTCCAAAGTTGAGAACAGATTTAGAAGAGGTCCCGATGAAAATCAAAACTCAAAGAACATTCTGTCAGATTACTGAATTTGAGTAATTATAACAGAATTGTGAAGTTCTTATTATTACCAGAGAGCTTCAATAAAGTGATGACCAGTGTTTAACCCCTCAAATGGATTTTAAAGAAGATTCATTATTGATACCTAAACCTATCCTCAATCAGAAACGAAACGCTTGCATACGAGTCTGCAACACATTGGGACATTTTATGACTTTAGTTGAAGACAAGTATGTGTTGCGGACTCGTATGCAAGCTCTAAGAGCCACTCAGCTGATCCGGACCCTGGGCATCATCAAATAAATGTCCTAAAGAGGCTACATACGAAATTACAGCTTCCTACTGTGTAAAACATAGAAATTAGCTTTAAGAGCCACTCATCTGATCCGGACCCTGGGCATCGTCAAGTAAATGTCCTAAAGAGGCTACATACGAAATTACAGCTTCCTAGAGTGTACAGTATAGAAATTACCTATTAAAATGATTTAACCACCGCTTCACAAATCAAACCGTTCTCTCAATATTTGGATCACCTGCTATGAATCAAATCATCGAAACACCAGCTCAATGAAATCATCAGAAATTAACAAGCGGTGGCAATTATGCTCACAATATCAATTATTGAGAATGATCACCTGAGTGAACACAATCATTCAAATAACCTTGCTCATAACTCAGCTTGTTGGCCACGCACTTCGCAGTAGTTAACATAATATGGTTGGATAAATCGAGAGCTTTCGAACGAATGGTCAACGAGTTTTGTAGGATGAAAAACGACGAAGTACCATTTCCCTAGCAACGACTCGGTTGTAAGTGGAAATCATCAAAATATTTTCGTGAGCAATTTTCCGTGACGTTTTTTTAGTTTATGTGCCATAGCAAAGACATAAAATGTCAAAAACGGAAGTTAAAGAGGAACTAATTCCATGAATATAAAAAGTTACAATGTTAGATCGATTTGGACGGTTAGGTCTCCATCAGTAACAAACAATAACTGAACATTCGTTATAGAGGACACAGCTTATATAGTCACAGGTGAGGGGGGATTGAATCCCGTTGGTTGAGAGAAATGAATGTACCTATATGAGGTACAACCAATTAAGTGTATACAAAGCGAAGGTTATTATAGCTAATCGGATAAAGTGACGGGAAAGAGAAAAAATGCTCAATCTGGTTTTAACAAGGTTTACAAATAGGATAGTTTCAAGCTTTACGAAAATGGATCAATCCATGGTGAAATGGGTGGTTTTCACCTGGATGGAGCGGAACCAAAAGATAAACTTTTATGGGTGAGTTTTTGAATCGAACTGGGGGAACATGAAAGTAAAAAAGACGACGCAACTGGGTGAACGATGAAAAGTCATTTTACTTACGTGAACATTGAAGCGATAACATCACTTACTGTGGTTCATAAATTATAATAGTTCATTAAAATTCGGGTTGTGCTCTGGTATCATCGCGAATAGTATTGCGTGTCGCGACGTCGGAGAGCTACTTGATTACGTCTTTCCTCTTTCCTCTCTTTGTACTCCTCCCAGCGTTTCATTAAAAAATCAAGTAGGTCTCGCGTCTCGACATTTCCTATTGTGGCACCTAGACACTGAGTACAGCGAAAATGCCCGGGAATAGTTGGTGCCCATATATTTTTATTGTAATATGCCAAAAAAATATAGTGTTTAATGTAGACAACCTCACCTGAAATTCAGAGACCCATCCCCTATTGACCGGTACTCGGTGAATTTATGGCCTTCTACTAAGTAGATAAGATCGCGTTTTATCCAAGGTGTGATTTGAATCGGCATTTTATTGTCACATCCATCTCGTCTTAGAGGAACGAACGCACTGGTCATCGGACCACTGTGAGGCAAAGAGCCACCGCTCTATCGCGAGCATGACCGAGCTGGTTACGGGATCGACCCCCCCCCCCAGTTCGAATACGCCCGGTGAAATATGTTGAGAGATATCCTTATTTAAACATTTACCAGACCTGTCACTTTTGATAATTTCGATTAGATTCAACATACCTCCTTTTGGACAAAAATGAAGAAATTTTACAAAATGTCTATTTGCCTAATAAAAATTGTAACGAAGATCGGATTCCCTAATATGAATTGCAAATTCAGATTTGCCTAATATGTTTTCTCCGAAATCCTTTAAATTTTCGTCTCCCATTTGCCTGAATTTCCTACCAGTTTGACCAGAATACTAATGACTCCAAGAAAATTTTAATTGATAAATCCCACTTTTATCCTGAACACTGATTTTGTCTTGGCCCCAAAGTAAAGCTTTAAGTCTATTTTTATTTTTAAAACCCACTTTGTAACCCCTATAACTCATAAAATTTTACCTAATTTAACAAAAATTTTCCCATAATAAGGTATATTTATCCATTGTTTCTCTTCCACAGTCAAATCTTCCCTAGCAAAATTGGAGACTTTGTCCCTACCTTCTTTCTTTATAACCTTATCCCATATGGTATCAACGAGATCTCTCCCGCATCCATTACATGCTGCTATGTTTTTGATAATGAACTTTCCTCTTGATACATTTTCATCACTCATTGGAATAGATAGTGCATTCTTGATCATAATATGTAAGGTCGCATGCTGATTAACTAAAGAGTGATTTGAGGTACCCTATGAATGATCATATCGCTGTATTAAGTATCTTTCCTATAAATTGAAAAGTTATGCCTTTTATTTACCAAAGATATGGACAGATCGAGAAAATTGAGTTCATGCCCGCCGAATTCAAGGATAAATTTGATGAAAAAGATTTTTATCGCGAAAATAATTTAGTTGTCTTTCTGTGCTCCCCCCCCCCCCCCCCCCCCATAGAATGATAATATCATCGTTATATCCAAGCCAATAGAGAAGATTATTTGTGTTACTAGTACTAGTTGTAAATATTTGTTGCTCAAGATAATCCATGTATATATATCTGCAAGCAGAGGAGATAACGGAGAACCCAAAGCAATCCCTGAATGTGTTTAACATTGCCCCTCAAATAACAAACAATTTTGATCCATACAAACATACATCAAATTATGCATTTCTTCTTTTCCAAAAATATCAAGTTTTGAAGCGTCAATCAGCTTGCTACCCACATCTTTGCAGCTAGCTACATTAATATTGGTGAACAATCTAGAACCATATTGAAAGATGCAAGTTTTTTATTTCAAGGTAATTCAATGTCCTTAATTTTGAAAACCACATTGAAAGATGCAAGTTTAGTATTTCAACGTACTTCAATTTCCATAATTTTGGAAACCACATCATAATTTAGTATAGTATTATCAGGCCAAAAGTTTTAACACAGAATGTGTTTTAGCCATGGACTAACTAGCCGAAAATGGAACTCGGGATGGTAACGAAATGTGTGACGGTGATGATTTTCACGTACAACCGAGCCGTTGGTAGGGAAATGGAACTTCCGCAATTTTAATCGCACAGAAATCGTTCACCATTCGTTGGAAAGCTCCTGATTTATCCAACCATATTATGTTAACTACTGCGAAGTGCGTGGCCATCAACCTGAGTTATGAGCATGGTTATTTGAATCAATTGTTTACACACAGATGATCATTCTCAATAATTGATATTGTCAACATGATTGCAACCGCTTGTAAATTTTCTTATGATTTTCACGTACAACCGAGCCGTTGGTAGGGAAATGGAACTTCCGCAATTTTAATCGCACAGAAATCGTTCACCATTCGTTGGAAAGCTCCTGATTTATCCAACCATATTATGTTAACTACTGTGAAGGGCGTGGCCATCAACCTGAGTTATGAGCATGAATAGTAAATGAATAGTAAA
Organism: Adelphocoris suturalis; assembly: GCA_030762985.1. Taxonomy (NCBI): domain Eukaryota; kingdom Metazoa; phylum Arthropoda; class Insecta; order Hemiptera; family Miridae; genus Adelphocoris; species Adelphocoris suturalis. Next base: position 14,707,961 of record CM061040.1, read on the forward strand.
CAATGACGCTTGTTTGGTTGTCACTTGGTTGCGCGACAACGCAAACACATTCTGTGTTTCAATAATTTCGTCCGAAGTATGTAAATAGAGGTAACCGGGGGTCCAGGGGGCTTGCCCCCTGGCGAGGCGCGGAGCGCCGAGTTTTTTTTCTAAATAAAATATCAAGTTTTTCAGCCACTTTGTAAGCAGGAGCTCCGATATAAGATGACACTGGTCTCATCGGCACTCTTCCCTTATGAATTTTCGGGAGGCAAGATAACCTCGGTGCTTGTAGATTCATTTCCACAAAACTTGGAATGTACACTTCTTAAGAAAACTGCTTTTTGATTGATGAACTACTTTTCGAAACAATGTTTGATATTTTGATATTTAGACGAAAGATTTGAACAATTATTATTTTCTAAAAATTTGCAATTTCGCCTAGTAATATTGCTTATTCAAAATAACAGTCGTATTACCTTTATCTGCTTTGAGAGCTACAATCTTGTTTTGGAAAAATTTCTTCAGGTCAGCTGCAATAATCTCTTCCTTCCTAGGTGGTACTATTGATGCTGTTAATGAGAACTTTGTCTATTCAGCCCAGAGAGCCTTCGTTATTGATGTTCCATTTAAAGCTTAATGGAGATAGCCAAGTCGCGAGTCGCTACAGATCCAATGGAGAAAGAAGGGCTACTTATGCTTCAACCCTTTTTTGGGAAGGGATACTTCAGCCAGAGAAAATGTGACATTCGACAGGTTCTCCACTTTTTTTAAAATAATTTATAATGATTAACAGGACGTTTCCATTTGTTTTCGTCACGTCACGAGCGTCAAGTCACAGTGGGGTTAATGCGTTACTAGGGAAGTGTAACTTCCTTAGTTTTCATAGCAGGAAAATCGTTAGCCACTTTTGGTTTATTATTTCCAATAATAAGCCTATGTGATCGTATAGCAAAAAATTTTTATAACCCCCCCTCAAACTTTGTCACTTTACGTTTCAAGGTGCGTAGAATCCAAATTTGAAATGTCCGTCCGCCGTCCGCCGTCCGCCGTCCGCCGTCCGCCGTTCGCCGTCCGCCGTTCGCCGTCCGCCGTTCGCCGTCCGCCGTCCGCCGTCCGCCGTCCGGGCCATAAAAGGCCTAAGAATTGACTTAAAAAACCCGTCCTTTCGCCCATAGACTCCATTTGGGGTCTAGTTGGTCCTAACGTTTAACCATCCCGATCGCTTTACTCGCATAGATGCTATGGGCCAAAAACGGGCGAAAAACGTGTCATTTCAAGGCTTTGTTAGACATACGCACGCACGCACGCCTGGCACGCTTGGCAGGGGGTCACGGTGGGCGGTGAGGGGGAGTGAGCGGGGGGTGGAGTGAGAGGAGGCGCCGGCGCCGCGGCACCTTGTGGTGCATACGGCGCCGGCGTTCCTTCGAGGCTTGAATATATGTTTTTTTCAAGGTCATATTTGTGTGTTAATACCAAAGCTTTTCCTATGCATATTTAATAACATATCCTCTCGACTTTGCGTACGTACTTAGATAATGATATTATTAAGGCAATAACTATTTGAATAGATAGGAGCTCAAATCGAGAAATATAAACATGCGTATATAATTATAGAAGTATAGGTTGTGGCAACTCGAAGTAGGACACGCCGAGGAGTCTGGACGGGCCTTATGACGTACGCTAGCCAACTAAAACTACGATCATACTCAATTGAAAAAATAATAAACCTTTGTGAAATAATTTGCAGCGTTTTGGAATGCTCTCATTTTATCACAGCATCTCATAATCCCTAAGCCTCTGTAGTGTCAAGGAAAGCTGATTTATTACGCTCAGTTATAAACTAATATTGCTGAGTAACCATAATGAACTGATAATGTGTAAAATTAATCATAATTAATGATCTGACTGTATTTTTGAAAAAGATGCTGTTGGCGGAGATGCACTCTTAGGAACATTTTTTTTTTTTTTTTTTTTTTTTTGGGAGCTCAAGTGGTTGTAGCTTACTCTGCAGTATCCTCTTCTTCGCCAATCCTTTCTGCCTCGCGCCCTCACAGCATGCTGCTCGATGATTTCCCATTCACAGCTGTGCAGCGGGTTGTGAGTTCTTGAAGCATACAGTAATGTTTTTCCCGGGCACTATTTCGAACACTATACCAACGTCGGAGTTCACTTTTTACAAGTTTTATTTGAGCATCATTGATAACTTGGGAATTTGGGTTGCATCACCGGATGAGAATTTGCATTGAATATGCACAAAATTTGGAATAACATTGTTCGAAGTGCACTATTGGTTGAACCAAATGTTGCTTTCCGCGATAATTATGCGTATTTTCAGCTTGATATACCAACTCGCGATTTCGTTTGACTCGCAGAACTGATACGAACTGAATCACTCGCGACAAGTACGAGAGAGCTTGTAGTGCGGTTAACAAAATTCGTGTGCTTTCTGTCAATGAACCAACTGTTTTTGGTTCATGCGTTTTCAAGTTTTTTATGAAGCCATTATTTAGTGACACGTACTTTTATAATAATATACTATTCATCTACATGAGTATCTGAAAGACAAGGCGCGAATTAAAATGCAGGTTGGTGAGATGGCGAAGGGTGACGCGCAGGGAAAACCTGCTTGCAGCTCCTAAGCGCAATTCGAAACGCAGGATAGTGAGATGAAGGGGACTGATTCAGCGCAGGAAAAACCTGCTCGCAGTTCCTATGCGCCTTTGAGTATTAATAAGATGGAGCAATTAGTGATGTTTCAGGCAGTCAAACCATACGTGCCACTACTGTCGTTTGGCTTTTGAATTGACCAGGGGCAAAATGGCCGAACCCTTATCAGCTGATGTAAGATGTGATGTTGAGTTTGGTGAATGAATGGGGATATATACCTAGGACATATTTCTCATTTAAGATTTTCACCCTAATTGTGCACCGTACATGTGCACCGCTATTTTACACTATTAATATTTCATATTTTTTACACCTTGGGAATGAATGTTGAAATGACGCCAGTACACTATAGTGGATGTTTGATGAAGGTAGATCAGCTGTTCTGTGTGTGTCTCAAAAATAAAAGAAGTGAAACAGGAGGCACCAAGATTTGGGCATGGGAACCAAAGTATGAACATACTAACATCTAGACAGTTATGTCTACATACATAAATTAATACTAAAATGTAACAATAATAAGTAATATCAATCAAAACTTAAATTACAATGAACTGCTTTGTCATTTGAATTTGAAAAAAGCGTGGCGGGAACGGGTCAATTGCAAAGCCAACTCGACTGTAGTGGCACGTATGCCTTGACAGGGAAACAGCGTTGAATTCAGAGCAATAGCCCTCGATCTTATTAATACTCAAAGCTATGCGCAAATAAAACGAAGGTTCAGTTGATGAGTCACTCCCGTGAACGACGTTTCGGTCGCGTCACGAGATTTCATCGTGGGACGATACAGTAGCAGAAGTTGTAATATAGAAATTTCTGAGCTCGGAAAGTCATCCTTCAAGCAGTTTCTGTTTGGGAGAAATCCCGAGACTATTTTAATTCGTCGTGAGTGGAACCTTCTACTTCGGCAGGAAGAGTGTGTTTTGAGGGAACAGAACTAAAGAATGTTGCTCACGGAAACTTCTAATAAAAATCAAATTTAATTCAGTGTTACATTAATTTATAATCTCATAATCACTATCTCTCACTTATACTTATCAATGACTCCTATAGATTATTTTTTTAATAATAAATACTCTTCCATTTCACTTTCCTATTTGTATACTTATCAGCATTTTCTATTTAGCAACACAGTGTTCATTAACAAGTTTCATTTATGTGCTGTATTGGAGATGTATATTATTTTTTTAAACATAATGCGAATAACAATTTTACAGAAATATACTATCTGACCAGGTGCGCTTCGCAGCACTTAATAAAAATAGAATTGTAATGAAAAGCCAAATCAATCTGTTATCAATTTAATTATTTATTCATCTCAATACATTGAGGTAAACTATATTTTTTGTTTTTCCGTCTTATTTATTTACTACAAAACAAATAAATTGAATGGTAATCCGACCCTTGAGCAGGCCACGTATGACTGGCCGTGTGAAGAACATGGTTCTTCTAAATTGAGGCTGCAGACTTAGAGCGTCTGTCCTTGCGATTTGTTGATGCAGCTTATAATTACGATTGTGAACATGATTATAGTATGTATGGACGTCTTGACATAATGGGTGAGAGATGTCGATATAGGGGAGCACTGAAGTTTGATGGTGAAACAGAAGGAATGTGCTGTGCCATCTTTTATTGTGTCTCTTATTGTCCCAAAGAGTCTCCCTTCGAATTCCAATTTCTTTGGGAGCGCTATCTTTGAAGCCCTGACGGGACCTCGATGGAGGTAACTCTGTTACACTCCTCCCCTTAAAAACATACTTGATTGAAGAGCAAGTATGTAAACTAGGAGGAATAGTTTACTGGTTGAGAACACTGATGCTCACTAATAAATAGCTGCATTGGCGATTGAGGATAAAAAAGAGAAATTAAAACAGGATGGATTGTCAATGGATCTTTATATGAAGTATTGATTAGGTAATTAACTCCCAATCAAAGATTGGAACTATCGAGAATAATATAACTTGCTCAACCAGGAGACTTACAGTAGGGAGCTACCCACGTTGGGGACTCACGAAAATGGGAACTATGCCCTGGGGAAATAACTTGCTCAACTTTGAGAGTCTTACAGTGGAAGGTGCCCACTTTGGGGACTTATGAAATAGGGAACGATACCCTGGGTTTGAAAAAAGTGCCCTTGAAAATTAAGTACGTTAAATAGAAAAATATGAGTGGAAAAATTGAGAGCCCCAGGAAACCCAGGCCATGTTTCTTCTGAAACATTAACACCCCAAAAATAGCGGATTGGATTACTAGGCGTCAGCCGTACATAATCCAAACACGTTCTGCTACAATGTAATGAACTTAGGCCGCCCCAGAGGTGTAAGACACTCATAGATAGAGAGGGGTGTGACACTACCATAAGAGATACAACTCGTAATAATAGCATATATGCTATGTTTGGAGAAGATAATTTTCCGGTTCCTCATCTATCCCCAACCATAGCCATTCGAAAACGTGAGAACGAACGCCTGACGCCGAAGCGACGGACGCGCAGCGCATTCTGTTGGATCTCGCGGGAACTGTCACAGCTTAATGTCCCAAAGAGTCTCCTCATCAAATTTCTACTTTCTTGGGAGAACAGGAGAGAACATTGGTTGCTCTGCTGATTAGGAAAGAGCCCATTATTTCAGTCGTCTCTTAATGTCCAAAAGAGTTTCCATATTAAATGTATATTTTCTTAAGAGAGCAGGATAGTATTTAGGTCACTCTGCTGATTAGGAAAGAACCCATAATTTCAGTCGTCTCTTAATGTCCCAGAGAGTCTCCATATCAAATTTCAACTTCCTTGAGTGAACAGGAGAGAATTCAGGTCACTCAGTGGATTTGGTGCAGGACCAATTTCGTACAAACTTCTTAAAAACCATCTACAATTAAGTAGTGAATCCTCAAACAGATTTGGCAGTCATTTATATATATATATATATATATATATATATATATATATATATATATATATATATATATTTATATTTGTATAAACAGGGTGTCTCAACTTAAGTAGGCAAGACTTCAGGGATCAATTCTACAAGTAATTTGCAACAAAAAGTGTCTTTTAAAGTGTTATTTTTTAGAGGCTTCGTTTTCGAGTTATTGACGATCTAAGATTTTTTTCGTGTTTTCGACCTTATCTCGTAAGATGGCTGTGACCCCATCATTCTTTGAGTATTCTCAAACCTGAGCATACCGTTGGAAAGAACGCTAAATTTCCTATCTTTTTGATGCCAAATCATAATCATTCAAGAGAGTTAAGATACCGAAAAAAGAGGTCAAAGTACAAACTTTGTAAAATTCCTAAAAATTTGGGTTTTTTCAATCTGATTCCTCCATCCATAAAAAAAATAAACAGTCGTTTACAAGTACAGTAAAAACTTCAAAATCTTATCAGCTTTCTAACGGTAAAGCCAAAAAATTGATAAAAGAAACAACAAGGAGAAAAAGCGGCTTTTGAATGCGAAAAAACGCTGTATTTTTAACGAAAATCGATGGATTTCAGGAAAAAACGATCTCCCACAACTTTATGATTTGAATGTCGAATTCTACGTAATTTTTCATGCTGAATCGAACGGTGACACTTGCAGACCTCTACGACTAACGAATAACGACTAACGAAGTGCCCTTCTCTGAGTTTCGAGGGTCAAAGGGCACTTTCGCCCTTATTCGTTAGTCATAGAGGTCTGCAAGTGTCACCATTCGATTCAGCGTGAAAAATTACGTAGAATTCGACATTTAAATAATAAAGTTGTGGGAGATCGTTTTTTCCTGAAATCCATCGATTTTCGTTAAAAATACCACGTTTTTTCGCATTCAAAAGCCGTTTTTTCTCCTTGTTGTTACTTTTATCAATTTTTTAGCTATACCGTTAGAAAGCTGATAAGATTTTGAAGTTTTTACTGTACTTGCAAACGACTGTTCATTTTTTTTTTGTGGAGGGAGAAATCAGATTGAAAAAACCCAAATATATAGAATTTTACAAATACTTTGACCTCTTTTTTCGGTATCTTAACTCTCTTGAATATTATGATTTGGCATCAAAAAGATAGGAAATTCTCTCAATCTTTCCAACGGTATCCTCAGGTTTGAGAATACGCAAAGAATGATGGGGTCACAGCCATTTTTGATAAGGTCGAAAACACGAAAAAAATCTTAGATCGTCAATTACTCGAAAACGAAGCCTCTAAAAAATAACACTTTAAGAGACACTTTTTGTTGCAAATTACTTGTAGAATTGGTCCCTGAAGTCTTGCCTACTTAAGTTGAGACACCCTGTATATATATACATATATATATATATATATATATATATATATATATATATATATATATATATAGATTTTTGATGAAAAACAAATTTAGTATTGTATTACAATGTTTGAAAACTCACCACTGTTCAAATCTGCTTCCTTACCGATTTTCCCATTTTTCACTTTTCACTTCGCTCCGCATGTAATCAGGATGACTGGTACCTATCGTATAATACTCATCTATTCCGAACAGCCTTAATAACTTTTTCTTCCATTATCGCTGCTATTTTCTTCCATTATCACCCTGCGTCACTTAACCCACACTTAGATTTGCGCCGGATCTAAATCGTCAGCTACGCAAGTAAACCGTGTAAATTCCTTAACGCCATCAAAGAAAATGGAGGAAGGGCTCGCCAGTTCGAAATTAAAGGCTTACATTTAATTACAACTAATTCCCTTCCTTTTACATCTAAAAGTAGAACAAGTTAATGAAATACCATTCAAGCAAATTAATTCGTCCTAGCGAGATAATTAATTAGGTATTAAATGAAGTACGAGCCTTTGAGACAGTAATGTCCCTTTTGACTTTAGGCACGTACGTAGGAACTCTTATTGGCATTTCTCGCGCTGAAATATATGTGGTATATACTCAATGCTAAGTATCACGGATTTAGTTAGGTACCCATTCGCCTCCAAGTAATGACTTGAAATGAGCCGATTTTGTAAATTAAATTAAATATCACGAGAACGGAGAGAGCTATTCGCGTTTTGTAAAAGCCATTCGGTTAGTTTGTGCGATAAATTGCGTATCTAACAACTATATTTCAAATTTGGGGTACTTATATTGTGGGCACTCATGTTGTTGGTAAAATCCGTGAAACCCGCATATAAGGATACCTCAGATGCGGTGTATCTAATGACTACTATGTCATGTTGTTTTATTTAGTTATCACGAGTGCCACGACTCGCCACCACCAGCTCAATGGAATCATCAGAAATTAACAAGCGGTTGCAATCATGTTCACAATATCAATTATAGAGAATGAGCACCTGTGTGTAAAAAGTTATTCAAATAACCATGCTCATAACTCGACTTGCTGGCCAAGCACATTGCAGTAGATAACATAATAAGGTTGGATAAATCGAGAGCATTCGGACGAATGGTCAACGAATTTTGTGGGATGAAAAATGACGCAGTACCATTTCCCTAGCAACGACTCAGTTGTAAGAGGAAATCATCAGAAATTGGTGCAACACATTTTCGTTACACATAATCGTTTTTTTTTCGGTTAGAGATGCCAAGGCTGAAACACATTCTGTTAAAAAATAAAAATTAAAAAATATCGGGGTTAGAGATCAAAATTGGGAAATGTGGTCAAATACTAACATGGAGCCAATGATGAAGATACTTGAAATTGCATTAGATTTTGAAATTCGATTGTGATATCATCAGGATCTGGGTAAAACTGGTTGTTAATAGTTGATTGGGTGAGTGGGGAAGCTTCTATCACGGACAGCCGCCCTATGGGCTAGGAATGAGGCTCCACAGGTAGAAAACGGGTTTTGAGGGGATGTGTGATTTCTTGGCCCACTGACGAGAAAATCGGAGAACCGGTACAGCACGATTACATAACCTACTCGATTTTGATTTTAGAAGTGCTGACAATTTGAAGGAAAAAAACGCAGGAATTTTCCGTAACGAATCGCATTTGGTAATGGTTTGTTACTGCGTAGGCCTTTTGGACTCCTCCCAAATGGGATAAGAGACCGTCTATTCGTGTTAAAAGAAAACAAGCTGACCATTTCCTTATAATCCCCTGGTTTCCTATATCGCTAGTCACATACTTGAGCGAGTTTCTCATTCCTCTTTCTGTTATAAAGATTATTAAAGGTTCATTAACTGTTTTTTTTGTTTGATTTTTTTTTTTTTTTTGCGCCTATAGATGGTATGTTATATATCAAAATACCACGAGTAGTTCATCATCAGTATGCTTTTCTTGTGAGAACGATGCGAAGCGATGATATTCAACGAAAATTCTAATCGCTTCGGAATCTCACTACTTTCACGATGATGCAGCTCATTTCCTTCGCTCAGTGGCGACGAGAGGTGGTAAAAGAGAGTAGTTACTCCTTCAAATGGGAGAGGCGATTAACCTGCTACACCCAGAAGATATCCTATAAGCTAAGAGCCCAGGAAGTATCCCCCTAGACGTAACATTTGCAAGAATCGAAAAGGAGGAACTACTCCTATCCATCACATCTCAGAGTCATGACTCATTCAAGTCCCTACCGACCTGCCTGCTTTCAGATCCTTGGTCTTCCTCATTTTTTCTTCCCTGAGGCTCTAAACATTTACATATTTATTATATTATTGAAACTCTGACATAAAAAGGCTATATTTCTTCTTAAGTGAAGTTTGCAAACTGAGAAATGTATGCTTGTTTGACTGAAGGATTAAATCGCTTATATATACTGGTACTGCCTATGTTAACTGCTTAAATGTTTTTTGAAATGATTTATGAAGTTCATTGTGTGTTTTATCTTATTGTTTTTCCAATATTTATAAGGTGAAGAGAATAAGCTGAATTAATAATGAATGACATATTAATTTGCATTCTATAAAATATTTGAAACATCCACTAAAGCTCTAATACTGAATAGATTATCATTAATTGTGAGTAAATCATGTAACTGGACACTGAAAAGCATACTCGAATGTAAGGAGCATACATGTTCAAATACAATAAATAAATAAATAATATTGAAACTCTGTCTGTCCACGCTATGCACGGCTGAACCTATTCCATCTACGATTGGGGGATCTTTTTCGGTGTGCTCATTAGTACCCTTTCCAATCATTCGGCGGATTACGCATTTATATACATCTCACCCCAAGCAGTGAGATTAGTAAACACTAGTAAAAACTAAACTGAGGAAAGTCTGATTTCCGTAGACAACGAAATTTGTTATCTGTGCTCTCTCTGTTATCTCAAGTACTTGTTTATTGTTTCGACCTATTGTATTTCCATTTGACATTTACAAAGAATGTATATACTCTGAAATTAAGTTCATTTTGTAGTTACTATTAATTTATGTTAGTAGCCGAGAAATTGTATACAAGTACCTACTCGAGCTAGCTTAAATAACTATAATTTATGGTTATCTTTAACTTTTGGATACCTATATTATCATCATTTACATATTTTTGGTACTGAACGTTGGTTGTTTTATTGTTGAGTGGTAGGAATTAATGATATAGTGAGTATGTAATTTATCGAGAATCTGGCTATGTGTGCTCTTGAAAGTTGGGTTTCGGATCGGGCTGTCGGTCGGTCCGGGGGCTGGCCTGGTGTTTTGTTTCCTGAAGAGCGATTTACGAATTATCTAAGGGTGCACTCTTAGAAATGAGTCGGCGCCATGGTGGGTCGGGTCCGGGCTAACCCGGGACGCCCCGGTCGAACCGCCTTGGCGGACAAATGTGGTTAATTTATTTTCAGCCGGCATTTTGTACTGTTCGTATCTTATTGTCTCTCTTTTCTATTACAGTTTCTCCTAATTGATTCTCATGGCCTCACAAAGTATATACGTAGATATTTTAATTGTACTGTACTATTAACAATTGTCCTACAATTTGTGTTATTGCAAATGTATCTTGATTTAATTTGATTTCGTAGCAGAAAAAAGCAGAATTTCAGATCATTGGATAGTGTTGGGGGAGAAGTGTAACGTTGAGCGGAAGAACTCCAATGGAGGTCCCTTATATTTGAGGCCCTCTTGAGAAACCGTAGACTTGTCTTATCGTTCTGAAGTTATTATGGACTTTTTTTATAACCATTCAATCGCAATTAAAGGTTGGGGGCTAACATTTTTCGAAGTTGAAAAATAAGGGCCACCCTACTGTATATATCAATTGGTAGAATATTTCAAATAACATCATAAATTCCATAAGTTTGAGCGAAATAGATCACTTGCAAATGAGTCAAAAGGAGCAACGGGAGGCGCAAGCAACTAATAGGTCGGAAGCAAAGGAGTTCGAAGAGGACTACTTGCATTCTAAGCTGTTCAATATCTGAAAATGTTACCCAAATTGAATGGAAACTGTAGAAGTCATGCTTATTATAAACACTTGAGGTTCACGCATGCGCAGCAGTAACTAAAGATACGATCAAAATAAAACTCCTGTGGGGTAGTTCAATCGTAATTTTCCAACTCCCCTCTATATTTAAGCGAGATCGGACAGTAGGCCACAGGAAAATTACGCTTGATGGATTTTTCGTATCCGCTTTTGCAATGAAAACTGTTTTTGTGTGTTGAAATGTATAGAGAACCTTCTTCAGCTTGAATCACCTATTCCCGGAATATGATATCAAAATAAAATGAAAACTGTTGGTGTTATACGCGTTCAAGGACTCGTACACACACAGATGCACACAGACGGTCAAACACGAAATTAAAGTTGTTCAAAATGATATAAAGGGTAAAATGCACGGGGACATTTTGAGTTTGGAAACGAGAAACTTTCCATTTTCCAAACGGGAAACCAATGCTTACGCTACCGAACAGTTCATATTTGGATTAATGATTGATGAGCTGAAGCATAAGTAAAAGACCTTTCCTTCTGGAAAGGTCCAATTAACCGATTAAAGGTACCTAAAAGTTGGAATGGAAGAAATTGAAAGGAAATCGCGAGTTTGCGATGAGAGTATATTTATGGAGCCCGCATGGGAGGTCAACCGTTACTGCCCACCTTGGTCTTATCTTCGGCCACAAAGGTTGAAGAGGATGAAGGTAAGCTGGGTCGAATCACGGAAGATAAGCTGATCCAAAAGATAAGGAAAGGTAGTCTTGACCAGACAGGTGGAAGCTCTAAGAGGGGTTGCCGTACCCATGTGAAAAGTTCCAGTCATGCAGCATGATCATATGAGCAAATTTTCGTGAGTCTCGTATTATATTGTTAAATTGTTTAGAAATTTAAGCACTTGGTAACTATTAATTTTGTGGCAAAAAAAACTTGTTCCAAATACTATTTTGTAATTCGAAATATGTTCGGGATTTCAAGTTTTTGTTTGGAGGTTGTTATAGAATTTCAAGAAAATATTAATGAAATTTATGTACATTTTTCAGCATCATCATGTAATTTTTTTCTAGTTCAATGTTGATGGAACTTTTGTGACTGAAATTGTGCCAAAAAATGTAAATTTAAGAATTTTTAGCCGTTAATAATGGGTTAAAATTTTTTTTTTCGATCTTAATGGTTTTTTTTTTTTTTTGTAAGGATCTCAAAAATGACAGAATTGCGCATTGCGCGCGTGAGCTAACATGGACAATTGACATAAACTTCGTTATTTTAGAAGGGAACCCCCTTCTTTTATTGCGGATTAGAATTTTACGTGAAAGTTCATGAAGAAATGACCCATCTCTTGGTTTTACAAGTGCGCGCGAACGGGCGCTATTCCGCTCCAACAGTGCTAGTATTGTGAAATACTGCGCTTTTGATTATATTCAATGGCCACAAATTTAATACGTGATTTTGGAGTTTTTGTCGTGCTGAACCTCGTAATGATGTTCATTTATTGATATCAACTTGAAAAAACACCGAAAAACATACATTTTAGTAGGTACGCATTGTGCTTCATGGAAATGTGTGAGATTAGTGCAATTCTGGTCAGTTTTTCGGTGTTTCCCCAATTTGGTGTTGCAAATATCAACATATGGACATCATTACGAGGTTCAGCACGAAAAATACCCCAAAACCACGTATTACATGTAGCAATTGAGTAGGTACCTTCAAAAACTCAGTATTTCACATTTATTGCACTTTTGGAGCGGAGTTGCGCCCGTTTGCCTGCACTTAAAATATCGAGTGATGAATCATTTCTTCATGAAGTTCAACGAAGAATTCAAACCTGCTATGAAAAATGAGGGGTTCCCATTTGAAATAACAAAGTTGACGTCAATTGCGCACGTACGCAACTTTGGACGTTTTTGGGGACTAACTGTATATATGAAGAAGCGTTACGCTCTAGGATTTGTTTCAGAATGCCTCAAGACGGATTTCAATGTAGAAAATTTTCGAAAATTTTGATTTTAAAATTTTGGGAGCGATTGCAATAGCTTCATTTTCAACGAAAATTCGCTAAAAGTGTGGTAAGTGAGTAGTTGTGCAATAATTCTTACCAATATCTGGTGGGTCCACTCACCTAGTGCAGGTCGAAGTTGGATGTAATTGTAATACTTCTAGTAGGATGGTGGATTAGAATAAGAAGGCTCGGAATTTGAATAGTTGAATGTGAATTTAGCGGCCACGCCTGGCTTTTCTGTACAGATTCACCTGGACCCCCACCAGGCCAAGATAACAAGGTGCAGTCCACGAGCCAGGTGTTCATCACTCCTCTCCCTCCTGGAATTTTATTTGAAAAATTGATAAAATTAGAATATTGATTCTTTTTGGCATATTACATTTTGAACGATTTTAATTTGTTTTTTTGCTGGTGTTTGTTGGGCTTGTGTGATTACTGTGTGAGTTGGTTGAGTGCCCGAGCTGCGAGAGAGAGAGAAGTTGCAGCCGCAGGAGAAGGATTAGCCTGTGGACGTGCTGTTAGCCGATTAACTGTACCTGCTCCTAATGAGGGTCACTGAAGGTGACTGACCTACTTGTATTGGTACTCGGGCTTTTTTCAAGCCACTTTTCATGTGGTTTTACAAAATCATATTTCGCTACCACTGAATGTAAGTACATAGGTAACAAGTAATTCACTCTATGACCTTTCCTTTTATAAATTACATTTAAATGCTCGTAATTAATGAATCAATTATAGGAGCTACAGTTATGATCCACTCGAACACCATTTCTATAAATAATGGACTGTCGAAATTGTAGAATGATAAGAATATTAGAGCATTTATGTGTATGATGGAAAACCACTACAATGAGTTGTTGTTAACAGTCGACTGTTGTCAAGAGGATGAAAATGTTTCCTATGGAGTGGAGTAAATGATGCTATAAACTTATTTCTGTTCTAGAACCAAAAATTTCTACCATGTATCATGTTTTCTCCTCGATATTGATTCGAAATTCTATGAAAACATCAGAAATTAACAAGCGGTTGCAATCATGTTCACAATATCAATTATTGAGAACTAGCCGCTCCGGCTCGCTACGCTCGCCTCCACGTCCAGCCGGGGGGCAAGCCCCCGGACCCCCCATTAAATTGCTCGCTTCGCTCGCAAAGTGTGGCAGGTAAGGAATGTTGCTCGCTTCGCTCGCAAAGTGTGATATGTAAGGAATGTTGCTCGCTTCGCTCGCAAAGTGTGGTATGTAAGGAATGTTGCTCGCTTCGCTCGCAAAGTGTGGCTGTATACATGCGATGTATTACAATTGAAACATGTAGGGGATGTTGCTCGCTTTGCTCGCAAACGGTAGATCTCTAAGGGTAGGTTTAACTTCTGTAGGGGATGCTGCTCGCTTCGCTCACTTGAGGAAGTTATACTGCCCACCCAACTTGGCAGACTTTTTTTCTGTTGGAAATTCTTACAAACAAATTAAATCTTATAAAACTACGTGGAACCACAAAAAAGTTTATTTGGGAATGTTGCTTGCTTCGCTCGCAAGGTATTGCGTAGAAGTGCAAATGGGAAACCCCCTGCGAGTCCCTTCTGGTGAGAAACGTTGTGAAACGCCGGCGGCCTCGATCAACTTCCGCATTTTAATCGTTTCGCCTCGCTTCCGCTCGCAATTTGACCGAGTTCTCATCACTTTTTTCGATATCCGATTTCGGATTCAGATTTGGCGGGATCAAAGCTGTATTTCGCCCGCGAAAACCGTTCCGAAAAACGTACCTTTACGGGGTATATTTTAATGGGAAAAAACGTAGTTTTTCGTCGGACTTTTCGAGAAAACACGGTCCGTACTCTCGCATTTTTTTGACGCATTTCCCGATACTTTTTTCGCGATCCGATCGCGCCATCGTCTTCCTCGTTCAAAAACCTACGAAACCGGTATTTTTCCGGAATTTTTGGAGTTTTTTTTCTGTTGGAAATTCTTACAAACAAATTAAATCTTATATAACTACGTGGAACCACGAAAATTTTATTAGGGGATGTTGCTCGCTTCGCTCGCAAGGTATACCTGTATATCCTTGAGGAAGTTATACTGCCCACCCAACTTGGCAGACGTTTTTTTTTTTTTTCTGTTGGAAATTCTTACAAACAAATCAAATCTTATAAAACTACGTGGAACCACGAAAAGTTTATTCGGGGATGTTGCTCGCTTCGCTCGCAAGGTATTGCTGTATATTTGTAGGAAAAAATCCGAATTTATTCTGTTGAAATGGCTCTCGCTTCGCTCGCAAGGTACCTGCTCGCAACACCCAAACACCGAAACCTGTACCTGAGTTATCGAACCCCAAAGACCTCTGTCTTCCTAGAGCCTTCTTGCGAACACGGAAAAATTAATTTCTGATGTTAAACGCTTCTTCTCGCTTCCGCTCGCAATTTGACCGACTGCCCGTCACTTTTTTCGATATCCGATTTCGGATTCAGATTCGGCGGACCCAAAGCTGTATTTCGCCTGCGAAAACCGTTCCGAAAAACGTACCTTTATGGGGTATATTTTAATCGGAAAAAACCAAGTTTTTCGGCGGACTTTTCGAGAAAACGGGTCCGTACTCTCGCATTTTTTTGACGCATTTCCCGATACTTTTTTCGCGATCCGATCGCGCCGTCGTCTTCCTCGTAGGAAAACCTACGAAACCCGTATTTTTCCGGAATTGTCAACGGCCGTTTAGAGGGGTAGGGGAAGCGGGGAAGTCCAAAAAGCGCACATTAATTATTACTTCGACCCCCCTCCCGCCCTACGGCCCATGGTTCGGGTGGGATTAAACAATTTTAAATTCGCTCGCTCCCACTTTTGGAAAATCTCAAGAAGATCCCACCACTCGTACACTCCCCCCACTCAGCCGTTTGGCCGTGCATAGACACGACAGACAGACAGACGGAGTTTCATTCTTATTAGTAATAGAGAAGAGATAGATGATCACCTGTGTGTAAACAATTATTTATATAACCATGCTCATAACTCAGTTTGTTGGACACGCACTTCACCGTAGTTAACATAATATTGTTGGATAAATCGAGAGCTTTCGAACGAATGGTCAACGAATTTTGTGGGATGAAAAACGACGAAGTACCATTTCCCTAGCAACGACTCGGTTGTAGGCGGAAATCACTGTAATTAATTTCGTGCGCGGAAAAAAATTGACTCGCAAAATTCGCTAGGACCCCAGGGCTAAAACATGATACATGTTAATATTCCGTGGAGAACCATACAAGTTTATAACTGCAACCTTGTCACCTGGAGCGCGGAACACTCACGCACACACGCTGAAAAATGCTAGCCTAGTCTAATTAGAGACTCGCTTCGTTCTTCAACGAGATACTTATATTGAGCAGGTAGGTATGCAGTATAATATACAACATATTATGTTCATTCAGATTAAAGTTTCAAGTTATTTAGGCACTTTCAAAAATTCACACATCAATTAATAAATAGGATTTTTTATGTACTAGTTTGAATAGTTGATATTTATCATAATTATCATCCATTAACATAGTTTTGAGTCATTTCTTTGCAAATTTTATTTATATTAAATATCCTTGTTTTACATCTAAGACAAAACAGTAAAAACATTTCATAGCTATTTTCTCAGTTATCAAGCCGGTTATAGATTCATGAACATGGTATAATAATCATACGTTTATAAGCTACTGACTTTCAAAACATCCTTGTTTGTATTAGTCTTTTGGACGAAGAATACGACGCAGTTAGCTAAAAAGGGGTTCCTTGGTTGAGCTCGGAGTTATTTCAGTGAGCAGGGGATTTGCGAACTGGCCCGCAGGTGGAAACTTCGCCAGAATCTGGGAGTTGTGTGCATGAAAACTTTCAGTAGGTATCGTGCTGTTCTCAAACCACAACTTTATTTCTCCCATTCAGGCGCACGATTCACAGAAAAGTTTGTAGGTACACACTCAACATTCTACTTGAGGTAGCAAGGACAGGATTATCTTTCGGAATATGAACCGCCTAAAATATTCCTACAATTGAGCGTAAGGTAAAAATTTTAATGTGATATTGCTTTGCATAAACTTGAATTTTTTCGTTTACAACAATATACCTACTTAGAGACTCATCTAGAAAACTCGAGCAAAATCAGGCACTGGTGTTGTCGGCTGTGGGATTATAGTCGGATCGTTAATCGAGGTGGATTTACACAGCCAGTAAGAACAAATCAGATATCTTAAACTTTTATTGATGGGGAAATAAATTCATTGAACACATTGAAGTCATATTTATACTAGCGGGTTCGCTTATCACGTCAATCAATTTATTGGGGGGATAACTATGCGCGCATATGCACTCTCAATTATTCATCCGACGGATGATGGAATTGATGGAGAATTGTCTAGGTGCTCACTCACAATGCATGAAAATGTCAACAATATATGTCTATCAGTCTCGAAGCTTTGCCCGTGTCCACTAAATTAGAGTTAGAAATCGCTGAAAAATATATACCTACCTACTTCCCGAGTTTTAAAATGAAATTGAACGGACAGATCATATAAAATCGATGTTACGAGAAATTCACCTTTTCGGATATTACGCACACGCTACTATGAATCCGATGGCAATGAACCTTAGGTATAGAGGGCATTCTAGACCCGCACAGTACGTAAACTAATAATCAAAATCGGACTAAAACTTAGTGATAAGAAATTGGCATAGAAACCGACGTAGAACTGATCAGCAAGCACAAAAAGCGAGTGGAAATTCGGATTCTGGACGGGAAACATTTTATCGATTTTTTACATGAACACAAAGCTTTTCTACTTTCGGTGGTTAGGAAACAAAAATCATTCAAAAATGATAACAGTACCTATATAAATAGGTGGGTAGACTAAAAACCCAAATCCCTAAAATTTAAAAATTACATGAATCGAGCGGCGTCTACTCCAAAATTGAGTTCGTAGGGCTGCCACCAGAGCCTGTAGTGTCGGCAAGTGTGGCATCACCGTCGAATGATCAAATCTATGAGTCTCTCGCACAGTTTAAATAGCAGAGACACAGGTTATTTACTGGTCGAAGTTTTTCAAGCTATTTTTCGAGTATAAATTATTGCTTTCCTTTATTTTCCTTTGTTCTCGAAAAAACAATTATGAGGAATATTTTACAGGAAACTCGGTGATAACCACATTAAAAATGAACCAGATTTCAAAATGATGTACGTTCTAATCAATATGAACATATTTTTAAGAAAACTAGAACTTCAACAAAGCAAAATTGTTGTTGAAATGTCACAATTATGACGTCACCTAAAGTAATAGGTAGATAGAAAATAAAATAGGTAGGCGTAGGTAGAAATTAGCAGTACCTATGTTCACGGCACCTAAACCTAAACTGTTGATAAGATCAATATTGATGAGAAATGCAGAGATAACGAGTGGCTGATTTGAACACAGTGGGAGTCTTAACTCCTACTTGGCATCTGAACAAGTTCTAGCGCTCCACGTGGATATTGAAGGAACGTGACCTGAACGGACTCGATCACGTGATTGAAGTCATTGTTGACCCTCTAGTCTCTGATCTAATCATTTGTTGTCTGGGATGCTTGACGACTGAACTTTCCTTTCACGCGTGCCAGGTATGTGGCGATAGAGAAGCACCCAGCGTTCGTCTAATCTGAAAATCGTATTAGCACGGTTCGCTTTAGAGAGGGACGATTTAATGAAGAGTCTACTTCCGGGACTCATTTGATGGAGCTGCTTCCTAAATTTAATCGTAAGCGCACATATTAGGTGATGGTCACTCGATGGACATGGAAGCAACCAAAGTAGCTCAGGAATCCGCTGAAAAGTTGGTTGCTCGCTTTGAGGTTCAAGTTGAACTGCATATGGATCAGGAAAGAGAATTCGAAAAGGAAGAATAAGTAAAAGTTCCAGTCTTGGTTCAAAGTTTCTTTATTGCCGACGTTTCGGTCTCTGGCGGTAGGCCCTATTTATGCCTACAACAAGAATTCCCAAGATATACTTATAAAACGACGAAGTACCATTTCCCTAGCAACGACTCGGTTGTAAGCGGAAATCATCAGAAAAACTACAACGATTTCATAATTTCTCCCTTGAGAGGGAAAAACATTAAATCATGTTTAATGTTTTTCCCTCGCAAGGGAGAAATTAGATATAGTTTTTTAAGGTCAAGAAAAAAGAAAAGATTCTAATTAACCAAAACAATTTATTATATTTATATACATTTTTATTTTACCATTAGATATTTCCGATGGGACTCATACCAAAGTACGCTTGCATACGAGTCTGCAACACATTGGGACATTTTATGTCTTTAGTTGAAGACTCGTATGCAAGCTCTAAGAGCCACTCAGCTGATCCGGACCCTGGGCATCGTCAAGTAAATGTCCTAAAGAGGCTAAATACGAAATTACAGCTTCCTAGAGTGTAAAGCATAGAAATTAGCCCTAAGAGCCACTCATCTGATCCGGACCCTGGGCATCGTCAATTAAATATCCTAAAGAGGCTACATACGAAATTACAGCTTCCTAGAGCGTAAAGCATAGAAATTAGCTCTAAGAGCCACTCATCTGATCCGGACCCTGGGCATCGTCAAGTAAATGTCCTAAAGAGGCTACATACGAAATTACAGCTTCCTAGAGTGTAAAGCATAGAAATTAGCTCTAAGAGCCACTCATCTGATCCGGACCCTGGGCATCGTCAAGTAAATGTCCTAAAGAGGCAACATGCGAAATTACAGCTTGCTAGAGTGTAAAGCATAAAAAATAGCTTTAAGAGCCACTCATCTGATCGGACCCTGAGCATCGTCAAGTAAATGTCCTAAAGAGGCTACTGTCGTGAGATCAACTCAATTACCTACTTGATTGCATAATCATGATACTGCACGCGGAGTTATTAGTCGCCCTTGCGGCTACATATGTTGAATTGTTAACATGAAGATTGGAATTTGTATAATAAAGATTATTACGTTACTTTCAAAGCTATCGACTGCTGTCATTATTGTAGAGTTAAATTCAATTAAGTACATATTCGTACATGGTGTCAGAAGTGAGATCGTTCTTCGATATTTTCTTAGGAAGTTGATTAAAGGATGTACCGAGTCAAAAAGCCGTCGTAAGCAAATACAAATGAACAAGTCAAGTACCATAATTAGTTTAGTATGCAAGTATAACGCTAGTTAACCCAAGACAACACTTACCGCAGTAGTGGGGACTTGAAGGTGAATTACACACAATACACAGTTCGTATAACTTGAGTGAACGTATATATTTGAGAGCGCAAGGAAATATAGACTCGATTAAACACTTTGAACGAGGATAAAGTGAGATGCAATATTATACAAAGATTGAACCAGAGAAAGCTTTGTGTAACAGGGAATCGAAGGAAGCAAAACGTATAGCGTCCGACAACGGAATGGACGAGGAGCGGGGAGACTCGTCCAATGAGAGAGGCTCACCTCAGTGTAGCCACAACGACCGCGCATAAAGTCTCATAATAATTACACGAACTAATTAAACATGTAGATACACGGAATGGATCCTTGAAACAATATTAAGATCAGATTACACATTTATGTGTACTAATTATGAGTAATACTAAATGTCATCCTATTGGATTCACAAACATGAAGTTTACAACAGGACACGGAGTATAACTTATTTGTGGTCTAGGTTGCATGGAATGAAGTTCCATGCATCACAGAGGTGTCTCATTTGGAGACTCTACTTTAGCACTCCCTCCTCTTCAAATGAGGAAGCAGTATTCACAAGACTTAACCTGTTTTAGCTATGACAGAATCACAACAGACACATGTCGTTATGTCATGCAGAAGGCATCTCACGTTAGTCTACTATGATCGAATCTTACTACTAGATCATGAAACTCAGTCTTAGTTCAATATGACTACAGTCTTAGAGTTCTTAAATCGAAAGCACTTTTCTTACACGCTAGTCTTATGACAGAAAAGTTATTCTAGTCTCAACAGTGTACAGTTTAGTTCCCTACTAAGATTCTAATATTAATGTGATACAAATAAGTGACATAATATTTTAGTAGGTAACATTGCCCATGTATGACCTTGCACTGTTTCACTGAACACACGAATTTCAACACACGCACACCGAACATTAACATCGAAGACGGATAGAGTCGATGAGTACTTGATGTTGGTGCTGCTGGTGCTGAGTTGACATAACATGTTGAGACATTGAGAAACACGTTGAATCCAGCTGTAGTCTGAGGTAGTACTTGTTGACATGCTGAGGCTCTGAGGTACATGTCAAATACAGCTGCAACTTGTGGTAGTCTTGGCCAGACTAGGCCCATGGTTCCTTTTTCTCTGAAACATTTCATATCAAGGCATTAGTTCTGGTCAGGATGGCATTTCACAATTTAATAAATCTTATCTGGTTATTATATAACATAAATATAATAATATTGTTCTAATATTGGTTCATAAAGTCGACTGCCAATGAGAAGCTTGGTCTCGTTCCATTTTGAATGTATAAGAGAACACCTATCATTTCTTGGTACGGAGCATTCGGAGACGATTCTGAGTCCGCAGTCGACTATAATTGTGCACCTAGAGCACAAGTTACAGGTGATATGGGAATCTCACTGATACCTTCCTCGGGATCTAGGAACTTGTTCAGCAAACCCTGAATCATGGTTCTTTGATGAATAAACAGTTGCTTGCGAGGCTTATCTTTGACAATTTCAAAACCCAAGAATTTCTAGGAGTTCCCAGATTCTTAATTTTAATTTCTTTCTGTAAAGCCTTGACTATTTCCAAGACTATCTGATTATCATTTGAGGCCAGAAGGCGATTATCAACATAAATGATAAGCAGAATATTTCGTACCTTGTTTCCATTTAGAGGTACATGTTTGAAATGGATAAGCTTTAAAACCCAAATTTATCAGAATGCTACTAAACTTTTTGTACCATAAATTTGGGAGAACCTTTAATCCATACAATGATCTTTTAGGATAACACATATAATTTCCTTTCAGTTCAAATGGGGAGTCTGAAAGTTCCTCTAAGCCTTCAAAGACTTGCATGTGTACAGGCTTTTCAAGAACCCCATGAATGAAAGCAGTGGTCACGTCGAGTTGATGAAGATGTAAAACAAGTTTGTTCACTACTGATGAGAACACTCTTACATCACTAAGACGCACACGATGAAAGCATAAATTTCAGAAATTAAATGCTCGTTAGTGCCGGCAAAATCTTCAGCAACCAGACGACTCTTGTACCTTTGAGTACCATCCGCTTCCATTTTTCTTTTATGTACCCAACGAGACTTAATAACATTGGTACCTGATGGCAAGCTAGTCTTAGGCACAGGTTCCCAGGTATTCATTTCCTCTAGTGATTCAAGTTCCTTACGTAAAGCCTCTTCCCATGGTTCTCTGTCCGGAGAACACATTACTTCTCGATATGAGAGAGGCTCCCACGTATTCTGAGACATCACACTGACTTGTCATATTCGGGAGCAGTGATTTTTCACTCTGTCTCAAGACCAAGGATTCCCTAGTAGGAGAGTCTGTGCCCGACAAATCTTCAGATATCAACAACTCTGTCTGACTCCGACTCGGCTCTGAGCGCTCGCAACACGCCACTGAAGTTTGTCTTTTGGGGTGACGTCAGAAATCCGCGGAACGGTGGCCAAGTGACCTAGAAAGGTCAGAGTCAGACAACTCATAATCAAGGTCGGATAATTTTGACATATTAAATAAAGGATTCATCGATTCCAATTCCCCGTCCATGTCAAGAATTTCAGCAAGTGGCCTAGGATGATCTCTAATTCTGTCCCCGTACACTATGGTCTCAATACATTTCACATTACTAGAGTTTACAAGAGTTTTATGTTGTTCTGAGAAGATGATAAACCCTGTTTCATTACATTCTAGTAAAAATCCCTTTTTAGCATTTGGAGCAAATTTAATTTTATTATTTACATCCACATAGTGTACAAGACAACCGAATCGTTTTAGGAATTTGTGAGTAGGCGGATAACCCTTGACCATTTCAAAAGGACTTTTAGACAAGTTAGAGGAATGAGGCATGTTATTATATACATAAATTGAATATTTGAGTGCGTGCCCCCAGAATGCGTAAGGCATTTTGGCTGAGAGCAAATTCACACGAACCTTATGTTTAATTTCTTGACACACTCTTTCAGCACATCCATTCTGCTGAGGAGTGTGTGGTTGACATGGGTCCCAGATGATGCCCTCATCAGAAAACAACTTTTTCATTTCTAAAGTTTGCTATTCTAAAGCCTCAATTAGATCTAATTTCGAAAACACTCTTTGTTTGAGAAGTTATTGGCCCTATTTCATGAAGGCATTTACGGAGTACCATGTGAACCTCTTTCCTATTTTTCATAGGATACGCGAACAAATAGCGTGAATTGTCACATACTAGAATCCTAGTATAGGAATCCTAATTGTATTAGCCTGGTGACAATCTTCATAGTTCATAATTTTACTAGTTACTGTAACATTTTCCAGTTTTGGGAGAAACTTCTTAACTGCTTTAAGATTTTGTTTTGATGCATGGTTCAAACGTATATGTCACAGAATATCAGAATTTAGCAGTGAACTATAATTCATATCTAAGTTCTTCTTATCAAATTCTTATCACATGTATGCTACAGACTATCGAAATCTAGCATTGAACTATAATTCATATCTAAGTTCTTCTTATCAAATTCTTATCACATGTATGCTACAGACTATCGAAATCTAGCATTGAACTATAATTCATATCTAAGTTCTTCTTATCAATTTTTAAGTCAATCAGGTCTGGCTCTTGACGGTGGTCAGACGACCTAGAGAGGTCAGGGTCAGTCAGCTCTGACTCCGATCGGCTCTGAGCTGTCGCAACGCACCACCGAAGGCTAACTTTTAGTTTGATGTTTTTCAAAGTTCTTTAAGTTCGATTCTAAAGTGTCATTAATTTCAGAGTTCTTTAACTTCGATTCTACAGTGTCATCCTGATTGTGCTTGCTTCTCAGCACTTCTCCCTCCCAGACTTGCAGGGACCCCAGCGGGCTGAAACATAAGTGGACCTCTCCCTCCCGCTGACTCAAAGGAATGGGGACTACTGGATAAATCGCTCCCTCCCTTTAACTCAAATTTTGCGTCGGAAGCCGATGGCACAGTGGGGCTGCAAGGCTGATCTTGAGAAGCATTGAACACTAACCCCGACTTTTGACGTTTGAGACCCAAATTGTCTCATTGAGCCCTGGTCCGTTTGACAGGTGGAGGAGTAAACACTGGTAGTTCGATCCACCAGAGATTATTCTGGAAACATCCAGTTTTGATTACTTTATCTGTGGAGGGTTGAATAAATTCTACCTTATCTTTAGAAAACAAAACATTTAGCCCAGCCCGAGTAACCTTACGAACTGAAAACAAATTAGTCGATAAGCCAGGAGTGTACAGAACAGTTATCAACATAGACGCTTGACCGTTATTCAGAAAAGTAAGGTCTCCTCGATAGTTTACACATAGAAGTCCGCGCCTATTAGCGCATTTAAACACACAAGTCTGAGGCAAACGTTGAAAAATTAGTCAGATGTGATGTGTCCGAAGTAGGACGTTCTGTACGACCCGTTTCAATAATCGCCGTGAGATTCCGCTTACTTCAGACCTTGTGAAAGTAGAGCCATGTATTTGGCGCTCGCTAACATAGTTAAGTGTGCTAACGACCTGCTCCTCATCATTCCCCATCGTAACCCAGACCAATGCCTTGTCGTCCCCTTCAATAAAAATCCAATTATAGAGAAGGCAGTGTCAGGTTGATTCCGGAATTCCTGAGCCAACCGCTTGTCTTGCCCTAGAGGCATCGTGAACAGCTTCGGCTTTTGGAAGCTAACGTATGCCTATGGCGGGTCAAGTGAAGTGGTGTATTGGAATTTTTAGGGGTGTTAGTTTTAGAAGCAGGAGTTCGGACATTCGTAGGGTTTGGACATTCATTTGCAAAATGCTGATCGAAAATACCACAGTCAAAGCAAATCTTATTGGCTTTTAAAACACGTAGCTCTAGTGTGACCTTTCCGTTTACAGTAGACACAAAAACCGGATTTCTTTGAAGAAGATTCGGAAAAAGTATTCTGTTTAAAGGGATTAGCGGAGACCCAAGATGTTACGCCCCCTTTGTACGTGGCTACCCCTTTCTCTTTTCGATCCACCTCGACCCCTGAGAGAAACGATTCGACTACGTATTAAAAATATAGCTAAACCCACACAAAGACGATT
This sequence comes from Adelphocoris suturalis, assembly GCA_030762985.1. NCBI lineage: Eukaryota > Metazoa > Arthropoda > Insecta > Hemiptera > Miridae > Adelphocoris > Adelphocoris suturalis. The sequence goes on from CM061040.1 coordinate 14,733,195, forward strand.
GCTCGCTTTTGAGTGGTCCCTCTAAGACCATGCCACAAAGCGCTTCCAGTATGAACTTGAAACCATGAAGTTCAGCCTTTTGGTATGTTATAGTCTCGTCGATGGACAACTCAAAACCGTCTTGATGTAATCAAGGGTAAGCAAATCAGAATCAGTGTAGGCAGGCTTCTGCTTAATTTCGCAAGTCTATTCAAGAATTCAATAGCTTTTTCCGCTTTAGGGTCGAAGTGAATCGAATTAAACCCTAGTACTAAACGTTTGAGTCGAAACTTATAGGCTGGGTCACAGGTATAGTGTAACTTTTCCATTACTTCCTTAGGATTGATCAGATCCTGCACCAAAGCTTGGAAGCACTGAAAAAGTGACTCAAGAAGAAATTACCCGAAACTATTCCCAGCAATTTCTTTGCCTTTTTCCGAGAAATCACCAGTTGCCAACTCAGAAGGGTCCCGTACAAAAAAAAAAAACATTCTTAAGTTTCAAATTGACCCACAACACTTCTCTTCCAATACTTGAACTGATCTACCATATCAAGTCAGTTCTCTAAGGGTCTTAGTTTGACAGGATCAATCTTACGCACCCTATATGAATTCGTATGCACGCTCGGTTACTGGTGCCTTACATTAGGACGCACAAAATGATTAGGGTTTATTTAAGTTGAAATATTAGAATTCTCATAGGGAGAAGCGTTACGGTCGTTCTGAATCTGAGCTTCAGAACTTGAACTTATTTCCACTATCATATTAGTATCTTCAAGTAACACGATCGGATGGTTCACTAGAGCTACGAAATGGTTCTAAACAAATAGGTGTTCCTGACCATACCCAGTCGGGGAAACTGGAGGAGTCCTATCAGTAGCCTTAGGATTTCGGAAGAGCAAGACAATTTAGAATTTGAGGTTTGGTCTGACTTCACCAGTCGGGACAGCGAGACATATTTGTTGTTCGAGTTCGATAGCTTTGACTGTAGTAAACCAAAATTTACCTCTATCTGAGACTTAAAGCCCCCCAAATATCTCACAGAAATTTTAATTCATGTAACTTATGTGTCCAAATACCCTTTGTCTATCAGTACATTTGTACATAAAGTCCGATAAATTCGTAGGCAGGTTTAAGTATCAATTTCTATCACCTAGTCGTCTACCTTGAATTTAATTTGACAGAAACGGCATATATAACGAATACAGAAAGATCTATTCTATGGGTAGACGTTAAATTTATATTTTATGGGGGAGGCCTCCCAGGCTTAAGAGCCTAGACTACACAGGATTCAAAACACAAGAAACAAAAAATCATCTATAAAGACATACGATTTACACAATCATGGAAATTTATCATGTTCATGAGAAAACAAACCGCCTTTTTCTTTTTACCCATATTTCTGCAGCCGAGTCGGTCGGTTGACCGAGAACATCCTTATGTTTTTCTGTAAATGATTCTAGAAAGGTAGGATTATACATATTAAATCTAAACGACTGACTTCATAACTTGCTACGTCTTCGTACTTATTCTTTCTTTTGACTTTTCTTTTCAAAATTTCATAAGGGTGCACTCCCTAGTGACAAGGTATCCGATTTGCGTCTTTTTCAGCTCCGTCATTAAGTAAACAAGATCTCCGATTGCTGTCCCATTTATTTCTGATTTGTTCTGGTATATGTATTCAAGTCAGAAAGTATCAACCCATCCTTTCTATAAACTCAAAGAGCGAGTCTCGGGTTTGAACTGTGATATGTTAATCCGAGTAAAATCGGCATACCTGGTTTCGCACGCCTAACTAGTTCAGAAAGGACGGAGTAGACAGCATCGGTCCCAAATAGGATTTCTGAAAGCATAGGGTTCCGGTGTTTGATACAAGGCCTTGTTTCCATGGTCTAAATTTAGTTGCAATCTACTCTGCGCCTCAACCTTTTCTTTGAAAGGTTAGATTCGTAGGGACTTTTAGCTCCGAGGGCCTAGCCCAATTCACATACCCTGTTGAGTTACGGCCTATTGGGAAGCTGGTGGAAAGATCCAGATCACACAGCTGGCACTCAGACATTCCAGGTACCCTGTATATCGCCAGAGGTAGCCTCGATATGTGCACCCGCTGGTCTGTGGTCGAAGCATAAATAAATTGAGAGTGTGCACACCTAGACCAGCCTTCTCTGACTCGGGCTAGCGATTCGAAATTGCTATCTCGTAACTCGGCGCCTGAATTATCTGTTGGGATCAGAAAAATTCAGACTTCGCCTCACCGCGCTGGAGACAGAGGATTTAGTAACTGGCAACGAGCTCGAGCATGGCATCTAGACAATGCGTTCGGCGTCCCGACTATGTGCTCGACCATGGAAATACTTTCGGAAACAAAACTTCTTTCGTAACATAAAATTCATATCTGATGAAAGAAATCCACAAGAAAATCGATTTTATTGAGTTGAAATGACTCACAGAGCCCTATGGAGAACAAAAGAATTTTCAACTTCATTTAGAAGAAAATGCCTCTAAGTTTCCGGCGGCCATTACGCTGGAGTCATCCCATTCCTGTGTAGATCTTAGCGTCGCCTAGCGGAGAGGTAACTAGACATAGCATCATGACGCTCCGGCCTAACACCGAACTTAACCTGAAATCCCGTCGATCTGTTATAACTTACACAGTAGGGCGTCTGTGGCTGAAATTGGATATTGAACAAGTTGACGACCTCTTTACACATACTTAGTAAAGACGGTGCTTATGTGACGATATCGTACCGAGTCAAAAAGCCGTCGTAAGCAAATACAAATGAACAAGTCAAGTACCATAATTAGTTTAGTATGCAAGTATAACGCTAGTTAACCCAAGACAACACTTACCGCAGTAGTGGGGACTTGAAGGTGAATTACACACAATACACAGTTCGTATAACTTGAGTGAACGTATATATTTGAGAGCGCAATGAAATATAGACTCGATTAAACACTTTGAACGAGGATAAAGTGAGATGCAATATTATACAAAGATTGAACCAGAGAAAGCTTTGTGTAACAGGGAATCGAAGGAAGCAAAACGTATAGCGTCCGACAACGGAATGGACGAGGAGCGGGGAGACTCGTCCAATGAGAGAGGCTCACCTCAGTGTAGCCACAACGACCGCGCATAAAGTCTCATAATAATTACACGAACTAATTAAACATGTAGATACACGGAATGGATCCTTGAAACAATATTAAGATCAGATTACACATTTATGTGTACTAATTATGAGTAATACTAAATGTCATCCTATTGGATTCACAAACATGAAGTTTACAACAGGACACGGAGTATAACTTATTTGTGGTCTAGGTTGCATGGAATGAAGTTCCATGCATCACAGAGGTGTCTCATTTGGAGACTCTACTTTAGCAGGATGTATAGAAGTACGCTTCCACTGTCTTTGGCAAATTGTCACCCCGCGTCGGTTGCAAGAGAATCTTCTTCCTTTTTTGGAATTTTTCTTCATATTATTTTCTCTCTTCATTTTCTCGATAAATTTTGAAATTATATATTCTAAAAATTAGGTATCTTCCGGCAAAATTGTTTTTGGTGTCAGAATAATACCTACCTACTCATGCCGAAACCCAAAACTCGACGGCAGTCTCTCTCGGCCGAAGATAATGCTCAGTCTGAAACCCGTACTAGATTTTCCTACCATGGACCCGTTCCACTCAAATTTGATTGCAAGCTGGATGACTGGGCAAGATGGCAGAAGAAATGTGAAAGGTATCGCATATCGTCTGGATTAGATGGTGAGTCTGATGAAGTTCAAGTAAACACTCTTTTAAATTTTATGGGAGATGAAGGTGAAGATATATTTGAGACCTTTGCTTCTGATTTTTCTGGGATTGCCTTCGAAGAAGCTATTGAAGGGTTTTCGAAATACTTCGGTAAGAAAGTTAACATAATTTTTGAAACCGTTCCCGGTTTCGAAAACGTTCACAACAGGAAGGAGAACCGTTTGGGGCCTTTCTTACAAGCCTATATCAACTCGTACGAAATTGCAATTACAAAACCCTTCAGGATGAAATGATCCGGGACCAAATAGTTATAGGAATTTCAGATTCTGCATTATCCGAAAAACTACAATTAGACGGGGAGTTGACTTTAGATAAAGCTATAGCTATTGCCAAACAGTCTGAATTAGTTAAAAGCCAACAGACAATTGTAAGAGGGCCTTCACCAACTTTAAATGTGATGACATTTAATAAACCTACGGTATCAAGCAACGTTAGGCGGCCTTTGCGACATAATTCCGGGCCTCATATTAAATTCTGTTATCGTTGTGGCGAAGCTGGATTACATAAAATCGATCAATGTAAAGCTGCCAAAGCAGTATGTAGATTTTGCAAGAAGATCGGACATGTTGACTCATGCTGCTTCCAAAAACTTAAGTCCGCTAGGGAAATAATTGCAATAGAGAGTGAGGAGAACTTAGGTAACACAGTTCATCTAGACAGCATACAATAATTACCTGCCATTGGTTCTCAAACCCGCAATTGCGATACTTTTACCATTATGGTTGACGTTAATGGGGAGAAGGTTGAGATCCACTATTCCATCACTATTGAACAACCTCGTACCTACAGGGGTGGATCGAAGCAGCCTTCATGATAGAGAACAATGTATACGCTCTAGAACCAAACAGGCATTCGACAAAAGGCACGGTAGCCAAAGAGAACTTCCCATCTTGAAACCAGGACAAAAGGTTTGGGTCACCGATGCAAAAACCAAGGGCACTATCCTGAATAAGCTAGATCATCCAAGATCATTCTTGGTCCAGACAGAGAAGGGAGGAGTAATCCGAAGAAACCGTTTCCATCTGATACGAATGGATGACGCCTAAAACGAAGTTTTGAGGGAAAGGAAGATGTCGTGAGATCAACTCAATTACCTACTTGATTGCATAATCATGATACTGCACGCGGAGTTATTAGTCGCCCTTGCGGCTACATATGTTGAATTGATAACATGAAGATTGGAATTTGTATAATAAAGATTATTACGTTACTTTCATAGCTATCGACTGTTGTCATTATTGTAGAGTTAAATTCAATTAAGTACATATTCGTACAGCTACAAGCGAAATTACAGCTTGCCAGAGTGTAAAGCATAAAAAATAGCTTTAAGAGCCACTCATCTGATCCGGACCCTGGGCATCGTCAAGTAAATGTCCCAAAGAGGTTACACACGAAATTACAGCTTCCTAGAGCGTAATGCATAGAAATTAGCTTTAAGAGCCACTCATCTGATCCGGACCCTGGGCATCGTCAAGTAAATGTCCTAAAGAGGCTACATACGAAATTACAGCTTCCTAGAGTGTAAAGCATAAAAAATAGCTTTAAGAGCCACTCATCTGATCCGGACCCTGGGCATCGTCAAGTAAATGTCCTGAAGAGGCTACATACAAAATTACAGCTTCCTAGAGTGTGAAGTATAGAAATTACCTATTAAAATGATTTAACCACCGCTTCACAAATCAAACCGTTCTCGCAATATTCGGATCACCTGCTATGAATCAAATCATCGAAACACAAGCTCAATGAAATCATCAGAAATTAACAAGCGGTTGCAATCATGTTCACAATATCAATTATTGAGAATGATCACCTGAGTGTACACAATTATTCAAATAACCATGCTCATAACTCAGCTTGTTGGCCACGCACTTCGCAGTAGTTAACATAATATGGTTGGATAAATCGAGAGCTTTCGAACGAATGGTCAACGAATTTTGTGGGATGAAAAACGACGAAGTACCATTTCCCTAGCAACGACTCGGTTGTAAGCGGAAATCATCAGAAAACTCGGCGCTCCGCGCCTCGCCAGGGGGCAAGCCCCCTGGACCCCCGGTTACCTCTATTTACATACTTCGGACGAAATTATTGAAACACAGAATGTGTTTGCGTTGTCGCGCAACCAAGTGACAACCAAACAAGCGTCATTGTTTACTATTCATTTATAACATCAATTTATATAGTTATAGTATGAAACTACGAAAAAAAAAATACGAAATAAATTCGTGATAAATCAAGAGCGATTTATCAAGTAAATGTCCTAAAGAGGCTACATACGAAATTACAGCTTCCTAGAGTGTAAAGTATAGAAATTAGCTTTAAAAGCCACTCATCTGATCCGGACCCTGGACATCGTCAAGTAAATGTCCTAAAGAGGCTACATACGAAATTACAGCTTCCTAGAGTGTAAAGCATAGAAATTAGCTTTAAGAGCCACACATCTGATCCGGACCCTGAGCATCGTCAAGTAAATGTCCTAAAGAGGCTACATACGAAATTACAGCTTCCTAGAGTGTAAAGCATAGAAATTAGCTTTAAGAGCGGGCCTACCTAATTTGCCAGTCAAACTTCAAAACCTGCAGTCAACCAGAAAGAGGTGTGGAAAACCTGCAGTCAACGCGGATTTATATTCGGGAGAAAGAGCTTAACATTTTAAGGAAAAAAAATTTCGGAAAATTCGGGAAAATGGTCGGGAAAACCCCAAAAAACTGAGATTTTATACTTCAAAACCTGCAGTCAACCAGAAAGAGGTGTGGAAAACCTGCAGTCAACGCGGATTTATATTCGGGAGAAAGAGCTTAACATTTTAAGGAAAAAAAATTTCGGAAAATTCGGGAAAATGGTCGGGAAAACCCCAAAAAACTGAGATTTTATACTTCAAAACCTGCAGTCAACCAGAAAGAGGTGTGGAAAACCTGCAGTCAACGCGGATTTATATTTGGGAGGAAGACCTTAACATTTTAAGGAAAAAAAATTTCGGAAAATTCAGGAAATTGGTGGGGAAAACCCCAAAAAACTGAGATTTTATGCTTCAAAACCTGCAGTCAACCCGACCATTTTCCCGAATTTTCCGAAATTTTTTTTTCATAAAATGTTAAACTCTTCCTCTCGAATGTAAATCCGCGTTGACTGCAGGTTTTCCACAGCTCTTTCTGGTTGAATGCAGGTTTTGAAGTATAAAATCTCAGTTTTTTGGGGTTTTGCCGAATATTTTCCCGAATTTTCCGAAATTTTTTTTTTATAAATGTTGAGCTCTTCCTCCTGAATATAAATCCTTGTTGACTGCAGGTTTTCCACACCTCTTTCTGGTTGACTGCAGGTTTTGAAGTTTGACTGGCAAATTAGGAACCTCCTTTAAGAGCCACACATCTGATCCGGACCCTGAGCATCGTCAAGTAAATGTCCTAAAGAGGCTACGACCGAAATTACAGCTTCCTAGAGTGTAAAGTATAGAAATTACCTATTCAAATTATTTAACCTCCGCTTCACAAATCAAACCGTTTTCGTAATACTCAGATCACCTGCTATGAATCAAATCATCGAAACACAAGCTCAATGAAATCATCAGAAATTAACAAGCGGTTGCAATCATGTTCACAATATCAATTATTGAGAATGATCACCTGTGTGTAAACAATTATTTATATAACCATGCTCATAACTCAGTTTGTTGGACACGCACTTCGCAGTAGTTAACATAATATTGTTGGATAAATCGAGAGCTTTCGAACGAATGGTCAACGAATTTTGTGGGATGAAAAACGACGAAGTACCATTTCCCTAGCAACGACTCGGTTGTACGTGAAAATCATCCGTCACACATTTCGTTACCATCCCGCGTTCCATTTTCGGCTAGTTAGTCCATGGCTAAAACACATTCTGTGTTAAAAAACGTTGCAGATTTGCGTGTCGGAATTCACAGAACGACCCCCAGCCCTAAAACATTAAACATGTTAATAATATAATGGTTGGTATGTAATAAAGTTCTTGGTAGCTGTTTAATAACATTTCTATGAATTGTAGCTTAGATTCTAGTAAGTCTTATAAATTATTAGTTTTTTTTACATTAGTGAAAAACTAATGTACACTTGCTTACCAAAATTGTTTGCCGAAAATCCGAGTAGGTATGCCCTTATGCTACACAGGTATATATTATAGGAGTTACATCTTTGGGGTAGCTTTTTTTTTTTTTTTTTTTTTTTTTTTTTTTTTTTTTTTTTTTTTTTTTTTTTTTTTTTTTTAAAGAAGGATAGTTATTTGTATGGAGAACATGGAATGGAGTAGGTAACAGGGAATGGACAAGATCTTCTTTAATTTTTTAATTTTTTAGTTGGCGATAGTTTAAAATGTATAAGATTAAAAAGTTTGAAGATCATCTTGTCCATTCCCTGTTACCCACTCCATACAAATAACTATCCTTCTTCAAAAAAGCAAAATGGCTACCTACCAGATAAAACTCCCATTTTTTAAAGAATTGAAGCCGCATCTCAACCGGAAGGGTCATTTCAATCAAAAAGGGGTGTCAAAAGGTTAAACCAAGACTGGAACTGCTACGTATTCGTCCGAATCGTTTACATCCAGTCATGGAGACACGAACTCCGCCCACCTCTACCAGAGAATCGAAAGTGATGAAGAAGTCGAGAAGCATTGCTAGTGACTTCGGATTCCTCCGAAAGCTACGCAAATGGTAATTTTTCCAGAATTACGAGTACATGGCTAAGACGGGAAGGAAGTTCTGTGTAGGGTATGATTTCCCTACTCTGATAGAAAAATTTATTTTACGATTTTGAAATATAACCAAAAAATAACCCTATTGATATGTTTGTGGTGGAATGTTTAAAATAGATCTGCTATGTTTAAAGCAGATCTTCATACAGATCTGGCATACAGATCTTCCTTGTTACCACAATGTTCACACTCACGGTCACCTGTATGTCCAATTTCGTGGAGGTACGATCTGCACTACACGCGGTCGTTTCTTAGTCTAGACTGGGTGAAGAACAAACTTAGTTTTTCTACTACTTTCAGAAACCAAGGTAATGCTAATACCTACGGGGAATATCTTCACTTTGATCAGCACATTCCCTAAATTACTCACCGAAATCGGATGAAAACTGTTGAAATTAGGCTTGTTACAAAGATTTGCGGACGTAAAACAGACGGACAGACAGACAGACACGGAACGAAATTGGTTCAGATTTGTCTGAAACATAAAATGCAAGTTGAAATATTGATTTAAGAGACTAAAAATTTTTTATCTCCCGCAAGTGAAAACAATGCTTTCGCTACCTATGTATAAGTAGACTCGGAAGTGGAAAATTAATACTAAAAAAGTGAAATGAGTTTTGATTGCCAAGAATAAATAATTCATACATCACCGCCCAAGGAATCTAAGCTTGCTTGAATTTCCCGAATTAAATACAATGAAATACTGTGATTATTTAATATGGTGATAAATTACGCTATCCAAATATGGGCGTTCTGAAATTGCTGACTAGTAGATTAGTTTCACTCAACTAACCTAACCCACTTAAATAGAGATACGGAGCCATCAGACTGTGGAAAAACAAGCGCGAGGGCGCATGCAAATTTTCGACGTCACCAGAGCGGTATTGTGGAAAGGACTTGGAACCTCAGGGGGATGGGTCGCTCTGAATAGATATTCCTCGTTTAGAAGCTGGAGAGGGTTACGCTGGAATGATAAATATTCACCTGATTTTCTCTCAAGGTCGGCTATTGTTCGCGATCATTCCGATGTAGTTTTCAATTTAATTCCTATGGTTTCCGTTATACTACCCGTTCCGAAGTATATCGCCAACTAAGGCCAACCGAAATATGAGGAGTCGGAAATAGATAAAGGGCTGCGTCTTTGGACTTATCTTTGACGGCAACAGAAATATGAGGTCGTTCTTCATCCAGCAATCCCCTCGACTAATCTCACACCGCGTTTCTTCATCACCATATTTCACGGAAATAGTTTAATACGAACAGTCTTAGCTGTAACGACCGTCTTACTTTTAACTGCTAGTTCTGATTGTTTCGAATTAGACATGTTTTTAGTGATTTATGTTGTTTTTAGACTAGTTCTCCCTCCTTTTAAGTGTTCCTAAATGACTTTTGGGGAAATAAAACGCTGTGCTCAACAAAGAAACAAAAAACAACAATAAAAGAAAAAAAAAGTATTCCTCACTGCCTTACTATCATTCTTAAACTCTATGAAAATGAATTGCCAGAGTACACAATCTTGCACAGACTTAGTTTCTCGCGAGATCAAGTAGTAGTCTTGCGGTAAATAGACCAATTATTTATCCTTTAATCTCCTTTCTTCAAACGACCATTAATTTTCTTTCTTAGTTCCAGTACAAAGCTTACACCTTATATACAATCTTGCTCACACTATTTCGTTTGGATCAACCAAATGTAGATAACAATTATGTGGTAACATGGCTATAGGCGAGAATGAAATCAATTTTGAATTGGAAAATATTATATTTCTACTTCTTCCGAGAAAGAGGAAGTATTAAAATTGAAACTGGAATGATGTTTTCTTGTTCGAGAATTTCGTTTTGAAGCCAATTGATTACGTACACATCATGCGTTAGTTCCCAACGTCTGTCGAATTCTGAAAACATATAGAATGATCACAAGAACCAAAAATCACTGGAATTATTTCACTTCCGAATTCGTCAACGATGCAGAAGTCTTATAACCACTGCTGTGGACTAAAACATGTAAGTAATCGTATTTTGTTTTACAAATCCTGAATAAGCGTTACCCACGTATTCGTTTGATATTTTCAAATTGAAGTAGATTCCATTCTAAGAAATTCGATACCATCTGCTCTGTCAGTGCCCAATTTAGAACCAAATTAGGAACGTAGGGAAGAGTTGATATTAAACAAAGAGATAGTGATAAATCTTCACCCTTTATTGATACAATATTTTAACCCTAGCTCACCCAATAGTCTCTCCTCGTTGTACCTTGGTTGGAGCTTGGAAATCTAGGTCTAAGCGTCTTCGTGTAACAGAGCGGCACTGAGAAGAGGGCTTCGAAGAAGGGTGCTGCCGTTGACGAGACGGTAGCTATTCGTGCTGGATCCAACTCACGGTCGAGGTTAACGGAGGCCAATCGTTACCAAGCGTTGACAGTCCAGTGACGAAAGATGCCGAATTTCTGCGCTCGTTGGTCTTATAAATCCTCGGTCGGTAGGCGTTTTCGAGGTGGGGTCACTGCTGAGTCCGGTCTCCTCACAGCTGATCCGACAGCTCCCTCCTACGTTGAGTACTTTTCTTTCTATGATTCCTTCAAAGTTGGTACTGGTGAAGTCAGACTGGTTGGCAGGGGGGTCCTGCTATGGCGGGAGGGGTACTTTGACGTCACCAGTGGGCGAAACTTCGAAGAATCAATGAAAGAAAACGGAAAAGAGTGTGGTTGATGCCAAAATTCTTAGGATGGAGTCTTCTAGCTTTTAATAATAGTTAAAATACCTTTTTCGTACCCTTTCGTAACGCTTATTCCTCTCATTCATCCGTATAGTATGAAAATAAGTACAATTTTAAGAAAAGGATTGAGGTTAGATTTTGAAAATGTTATCCATTCTGAGAGAGTAAAATCTTTGTCTGCCATCTTGAAATTGGTGGAATACCAAATGACGGCCTTATGAAGATGGCTGAAATTTAACAATTTAAAACTGATCTCCAATAATTTGTAAACCGTGCATCCTACCGAAATGAATATACGTATAGAGCATAAAAAGAAAATTATTCGACCCGAAAATGATTAGTTATCTTATAAGGAAATGATATGTAGGCTAATTTTATGTGAGCCCCCTCCACCTCCCCCCTTCACCCGTCTAAACGTTTTTCCTCCAAAATTACCTAGCGACCTTAATATTGGGTTTACTCAAATCAGCCAAATCTCCTTCCACTCAGGGTTGAATAGTTCCCAAAATGTATATCAAGCAAGGGTTAGGTCGGACCTTTTCTCACTGACTTGCAGTACAAACCATGTAGTTTGTGTCATTTTACGAATGAATATCGCAGAAACGTCGTTTCAAGTTGTACCTATGTCAAATGGAAAGCGTCCGAGCTAAAATCCCCTCGATACCTTGGGGAGTACAAAGTATTTCCACAGGTATGATGGTTTAGGAGACTCCACAACTTTTGGAGGTCGGGACCTGAGAGACCAGCGACTTCTCGTTATGCTTAGATTGTCTTAGCGTTTGGTTACCAACGTGGCACAATGGCGTCCAGAACACCGCACTTATGCTATCACACATTTTTTTCGAAACCTGTAATAGTGTAGTGGGCGAGTTCAGCCACTGTTCAGGACGCGTTCCAATACAAACTAAACCAGGGACGGATTAAGAGAAGGGGGCGGTGCCCCCCCCCCCCCCCCCGAGATACAGAAGAAAAAATTTTTGCCAGGGAACGCCAGAAAAGAGTCATGCCGTCGCGCTTGTAGGTTGACACAAATACAAGTGTAGATGAAGGAATTTTATACTGTGGGAAAACAGGGCCGATAGGTACCGGTTTTACTAATCCATCACGGCCAATTTACTAACCCGTTGGTTTGAATTTTAGTAGGTGCCATGGGGTATCAATCGGGGATTTACGTGGGTAGTTTCAGAATTTTCGTGGGTAAACTCAGAGATTTCCAGAAGTTCTTGAGGGAAAAATCATCAAGGTTGGCAACGGTGGTGTTAAGTCCGTGTAGTGCTGTCGTCCATCGTTGCCCTTTCGTGAGTAGAAGAGCAGGAGCAACCAAACTTCAGGTTAAATGCGAACTAAGGTTTTTTTTAGTGTTCGAGTTTAGCTCCGTCAAGAAACTAGCATGGAAGATTTCTTCTTTCAAATATATAAGGCAGCAGGTAAGGAATACAATTTTTATTAATAGGGATAAGTTTGTGTTATCAGTTTATTTAACAAGTTACGGTAGGTACAGCTGCAGTATTTGTCTCTCGTTTACCGCTTTCGGTAACGGTAACAATACATAATCAATACCTAGCCATAATACCTACATAATTAACCTACCTATTGTTTCGACGAAGAAGGAAACGAATCGTGTTTTTCTAACTGATTGCAACCAGTGTTTTTCGATTGAAGTGGATTATGAACTGTTTCACATTTACCAGTAATAGACAAAAGATATTTTACAAGGTAATATTTTATTTTTATTTTCATCTTTTAGTAAAAATGTGTCATTTAATTTCAACGTAAGTGTTTATTGAATGTTTTTGTTTCTAAAGTAAATTGAAAAAATAAAGAGTGTATCATTACTTAATCCTGTGATTACGATATAAATTTATAATTTATAAATAACATTACATCTCTAGGACTGAAGTTATTATGTAGTATTTATTCATATCCCCAGCGTTTTAAGTTTCATTCCCTGCATTTTTCGACATAATTTTGTCAAAAAAATAACTTACATATAATCATTTTATTTTTTATTTATTGTGTGAATGGATGGTTGGCAACCTATTTGTGCAAATAAAAATTATGGTTTACATGTTAATTTTTACTTAATATAAAGTGTGGGTCTAAAACCTCTAAAACTGTTAGTTTTTCAAGGTCTTTTTTCAAAAATTTTCCCCAGTGGGGGGTACTCCCGGTAGAGGACTCTGGCGAAATTCTATTAATCCGTCACTGAACTAAACCACACGCGAAGAAGAAACCCAAAGACGGATGAGCTTCGGCAAATTTAAATTCGAACAATACTACGGTCGCTAGAACGTCTCGAAGGGCGAAAATCCAGCCAGAGGAAGATGAGGACTCACCCAAAGTTAGCTCGATTTTCAATTGTTTGTAATTTGCTTATGTTAGGGGATAATAATAAAATTAATGGTTTTAGAGTAGATTCGCTCTCTTTCCTTATGCTCAACAATTCTGTAGGATGTACGGTTTGGGAATTTTTGGAAACCACATTTATGTATTTGATCCAAAACGGGCAAAGCAGATCATAATAGGACATGATCAACAAATTATGTCAGTTGGCTTGAATAAAGATTATGAAAAATTAAATAAAGCAAAATGCAGTACACTGAGCGAGAAGATAAGTACCAAAAATGAACAGAATAACCTTGAGAAGAAAATTAACAATTCTGGCGTGGAGGAGCCTAATTCTGGATAAACATGTAGATAAATTTAAACATACATTTTGAAAATTCAATAGAGATATATTCGAGGGGTGCTGTAGGTACAAATTAGGAAATTAATTAATATGTGCAAGGATGTGGCAAATATGGCTAAGAGAAACTACCGTGGGATGTAACATCAGAGATAAATAGTTTTGAAGTTATTAGGAGGGTCATGGAAGTAATCTAATTGAGGCGCGAGTTCTAGAATGTAGTTTGCCTGTCTAGGAACTCTGGTAAGTTGTTGGTGGTCGAGGTTATTTGTGGGTAGAAATGGAACATTAAAAAGAGGAGCATGACGAGAATTGTAAACTGGAACGTTGGGGTGAATACGGTAAAGTAGAGAGGGGCAATCCATCCAATTACGCAGCAACTTGTACAAGAAGGACATGTCCATAAAATCTCTTCTAACATCCAGAGGCTCGATACAGCATGTATCCTTTACAGGGCGGGTGTGGGTGTCTTCAAGATCTAGTTTGAAGGCTTGCGTTTGACATAAAGAATGCATTACAGGGACGTCCAGCTATGGGTTGAGAAATTTCGGTGAGAATGGCAAATAGACCGTGATTTTACTATGATGTAGCCCTTCGTTATTACCTAACATGGATATATAAATATATATTTCAAGAGCAGATCTACGTTCACAAATTGATGGAAATGTCATGATAAATCCCCCTTCCCCCTCTTCCCCTCACCAGCACTATGCAATTTTAAATAACTGAAAAGAATTTGTTTCAGAAAAATAGTAAAAATAAAAAAAAAAAAAAAAGATTCCCCTAAATCGATGATGAATAGCGTAAGCAGTTCCATTAATTTCCTCCTTCAATCAATCCTCATCACGAAAATCCATCCTCGACATGAAATTCCAAACTTTTAGCACATGTCAACCTAAAGAATTGAAAAAACGCTGCAAATTATTTCACAAAGGTTTATTATTTTTTCAATTGAGTATGATCGTAGTTTTAGTTGGCTTGCGTACGTCATAAGGCCCGTCCAGACTCCTCGGCGTGTCCCATTTCGAGTTGCCACAACCTATACTTCTATAATTATATACGCATGTTTATATTTCTCGATTTGAGCTCCAATCTATTCAAATAGTTATTGCCTTAATAATATCATTATCTAACCACGTACGAAAAGTCGAGAGGATATGTTATTAAATATGCGTAGGAAAAGCATTGGTATTAACACAGAAATATGACCTAGAAAAAACATATATTCATGCCTCGAAGGAACGCCGTACCCACCACAAGGTGCCGCGGCGCCTCCTCTCACTCCACCCCCCGCTCTCCCCCCCTCACCACCCACCGTGACCCCCTGCCAAGCGTGCCAGGCGTGCGTGCGTGCGTAAGTCTAACAAAGCCTTGAAATGACACTTTTTCGCCCGTTTTTGGCCCATAGCATCTATGCGAGTAAAGCGATCGGGATGGTTAAACGTTAGGACCAACTAGACCCCAAATGGAGTCTATGTGCGAAAGGACGGGTTTTTTAAGTCAATTCTTAGGCCTTTTATGGCCCGGACGGCGGACGGCGAACGGCGAACGGCGGACGGCGGACGGCGAACGGCGAACGGCGGACGGCGGACGGCGAACGGCGGACGGCGAACGGCGGACGGACATTTCAAATTTGGATTCTACGCACCTTGAAACGTAAAGTGACAAAGTTTGAGGGGGGGTTATAAAAATTTTTTGCTATACGATCACATAGGCTTATTATAGGAAATAATAAACCAAAAGGGGAAAAGTGAAAAACTGATGAGAAAAACCAAAACATCACGATTTTCTTGGTGTTATAAACTTCTTCCGTTTGCCTCAGAAAATTGTACATAAGGATAGAACAAAAACCAGGTCTGAAAATCAGATGAGAATAGTGAACACATCCGATTTATCACACCCCTTTCCACCCTGCCAAAACCGACTCCCTAGACCAATTACTTAATTGAACTTAAGGAGAATCACGAAAATCGGTCGATAACTGAAGCTTGGGCAGCGCTTGAATGAATCGGTACAAACTCCCTTTACCACGCAACCCGTTGGGAAATCCTAAATTTCTAAGGTTAGTGGGACAATAAGTCTAAAATTGGGATCGGACTGTTTAACCACGAAAGTCGGTGGACAATAGTGACCTGGTTTACGTCAGCACAATTTGATGGAAGAAAATAATACACCTAAATGTTATTTCTGCTTTACCCTCCTTGTTTCCATCCATCCATCATTTAATTCAAAATTTTCAACATTTGTTGCACAAATAATATAAAATTGGATAAAATAAATAAAGAATCTCGAAAGTATTGTACACAAAGACATAATGTTTTTGCAAATTTTTGAAGAAAATTAAGATAGTGCTCTCGCCTCAAAATTTGTAGAATGTGAAATTTGAAAAAAATTTATGCAGAAATCCGTTTCAGGCCATTCTCTATTCTGAATCATATTCTGAAGTTTAACGCATTTTTTATGTATGTATGTATGTACATTCCAGACCATAACTGTCCGTAGAATTGTGCTAGAAACATCAAACAAATTTTAAAATGTTAAGGACACAAAACGAAAGTTCAAGTTCGTTGGCCAGCATGATCGGATTACATCTTCGGGTTGAAATTTTCAAAAATATAGTCAAAAATTTCGAAATAGCCTGTTTTTTTGCGATTTGTTAAGCGAAATAATTTTTTAAGCATACTAACATGTGGTATATTTGGAATCAGCGTAAAATTTCCTATAGGAATATGTATCATGTTTTCAAAAGTTTCAAAGTTGAAAAATCAGTCAAAAATTGAAATAATGCCGTTCGCTAGTTGTAAAAATCGGTAATATTTGCATGAAACATTGTCCAAATTCAGATTGAACTACTCTTATGGAAGTATCTCTGTGTAACCAATCCTAGAACCATGCTGTTTAAAACGTAGGTAGTAGGTGCTTGTTAAAAAAAAAAAAATGTAATCACAACTGATGAGTTCACTCTGTGAAATATTCCGTCCTCCGATTCTCTCGGTCGCTCTCTTTAATGTTTAACGCTCAACTGTTTTAGGACTTGATGTAGCTTTAATACTGACTGTGGCTTAGAAAATATCAGCCATGAAATTATGAAGAAGTTCTATTTATGTACGTACTAGCACGCAGACCCAAGGCCTCGGAGCCGCTCGGCCGTCAGTAACGTTAATCTCAATAGCGACTGAAATGTCGCAGATTTCTTCAAAAATTCGCTCATGGGGTCATGCTGCATGACTGGACTTTTTTAATTTTATTAATTCATTTTATTTTATTTTTTCTACGAATTCGATTTTAGAACGGTCGTCTAAAACGGATTTGCATTCTTTTTAAATATATGCTTGGGTTATTCCCCCCCCCCCCCCCCCCCCCCCTCTATCAATTATGGTAGGTCGCCCATGCCGAATACAAAACTTTACTGAAAGCTATCTAAATCGCCTGGTTATCCAAATTTTTATGTAATTCTAGACGTTTGAAGGAACTATTAATGTACCTATCTAATAGTTAAGTTAGTACCATAACAATATTATCTAGAATGATATAATAATATACTCTTAAGAATTAGATTAGAATAAGGATTAGAATTACCTTTTTTCAATCGATCGTTTGGACACATTGATAGACAGTCATTGGTTTTTTCCGATAACTATTGAGAAACATGTATATGTCGCAGCCCTACTGTGAAATCAGCCTTTTTACAATACGCCGCCTTGTCGTAAGAAAACGTTGGAATGACAATCATCCTGGTATTTTATAGCCTTTTTATAAAGAAGCTGAAAGAGCACAGCCTTTTTGCCAAAACTGACAAACCAAATTTGACGAAAAGGCTGAGCGAGATCCGCCTCAGTTTGGTGGTCTGGATGATCGCAAGCTCGCATCTCAAGAACATCAAGTAGTCAATCCCTTAGTAAAAATGCAGATCAGCTGGACATCCATGTTATCCAATAGCTTGCTGTGATAACACCTTCTCCGTAAATTATTCATTTAATTGCAATTTATTTAGTGTAATTCGTTTAATTTTCGAGTTATTTTGTAGTAGAATTGTTGAATAATACTACCAATATTTGAATTTTCCAAAATAATTCCAAGCAGTCTCTTTTTTCCGTACACCAGAGGATGAAGGAAAAAAATGGAAATCGTATATTTCAAGGTTTACTGAGCCAATTTGCTAGGACCGCAAGGAAATGAGATCATTGAGCTGGGGAAATCCACTTCATAAACTTCCTAAATTTAAGGTGGTTTCACCGACTTAGTTATTTTACCGAACATGATGACCATCTTATGTGATATATATATATATATATATATATATATATATATATATATATATATATATATATATATATATATATATATATGAATTATGTATTAAATGAGTATCTACTGCAGTCCTGAAGTACTCTTTTATTTTTTGACCCATTATTAACGATTTTAACGGAGCTGAAGAGGGCACTAAAACATGTTCAACTGCAGGATGTCTTATTCTTGTAACTGAATTTTCATATGAATCACTGTATGAATTTATTGCGATGAAGACGACCCATATGTCATGTCTGCTCCTAGATTCGAGAGAAGTGAGTGATGGTTCCTATAAACCTTAACGGAGCCCAATTATATATATATATATATATATATATATATATATATATATATATATATATATATATATATATATATCGCCGAAATTGAACATTCAAATTTACATAGAAGAATCGACATTGCCTTTGACTGAGGGTCAGGGAAAAAGCTGCGTAAGAAGAAGGGAAGAATTGCGTAACGACACGGAAGGCGTTATATAACAACTAATCAACAACTTCGTTGCTCTTGGTTCATGCTGGTTTATTTGTAATAAAGTTTATTACAATTATTAAATTATTAACTTTTTCCAGAATTTGTCTATATGTAGCGGAACCATTGTTTTCAATTTCGGGAGATGATAAATTTTTGTATCCAAAGTTTAAATTCTCGCTCGCTTTTACGTTTCAGACCATTCTGAACTACTTTCGTTCTGTGCCTATCTGCGTGTGTGCAACAAGCTCAAGTTCACGAACTAAATCACTCGCGACGAAGTTGTGGAAACCCACTTCAAAACGGAAGTTAGTGAAAAACGTTGTCTATTTCCACGAAATATAAAGAGTTTCAATGTTAAATCGATTTCGACGGTTAGGCCATCATCAGTAACAAACAATAACTTCAGTTGTTATATAACGCCTTCCGTGTCGTTATGCAATTCTTCCCTTCTTCTTACGCAGCTTTCAATAACTTCAGTTATTGTTTGTTACTGATGATGGCCTAACCGTCGAAATCGATTTAACATTGTAACTCTTTATTTTTCGTGGAAATAGACAACGTTTTTCACTAACTTCCGTTTTGAAGCTCAAGTTCCACAGTTTTTATCCGATTCCGAATAAATTGTATGGAAACGTTTAGGTCAGTCTATAGACGGTTCCCTATCAGTTTCATTGTCCCCAAATGAAAATGAATACTTTTTTCTACGCATTCGCATTAGTAAATTCCAACAAGCATTATTTCCTTACCCCTAGTCGTCCGATCTCGCTCAATTTCGAGGAAAGGCGATTTGATCATTCCATATCAGTATAAACAGGATTGTATCATTAGCAGCTACTGCACATGAACGAAAGTTAATTTCTCGTAACAACTTTAATTTCCATAGTTTGCTTCCGATTTTGATGGAATTCTCAGGGAATGTGCGTTTTGGCGCGGTAGAAGGTCCCCGATTTATTTCATTGTTCTCAAATCAATACTCCACTCTGTGCGTGAGCACACGTAAATTACATCAAGCACATTTTTTTGCTACCTAATTGACTGATTTAGACGTTTTACACCTATATCCCACCATGTAATTTTTCAATGATAACTTGAAACTTTTCGACGGTCTGTTGGATCTAGAAGAAAGTTATACACCACATCTAACTTGGCAGAATTTTTCCCCACCTCATAATATATCGGTTTCAGGCTCACAATATACATAGTTCAAAGCCATTAACAAAATAAAAACAAAGTAAAACGCTGCAAATTATTTCACAAAGGTTTATTATTTTTTCAATTGCGTATGATCATAGTTTTAGTTGGCTAGCGTACGTCATAAGGCCCGTCCAGACTCCTCGGCGTATCCTATTTCGAGTTGCCACAACCTATACTTCTATAATTATATACGCATGTTTATATTTCTCGATTTGAGCTCCAATCTATTCAAATAGTTATTGCCTTAATAATATCATTATCTAAGTATGTACGAAAAGTCGAGAAAATATGTTATTAAATATGCGTAGGAAAAGCTTTGGTATTAACACACAAATATGACCTTGAAAAAACATATATTCATGCCTCGAAGGAACGCCGGCGCCGTACCCACCACAAGGTGCCGCGGCGCCGGCGCCTCCTCTCACTCCACCGCCCGCTCTCCCCCCCCCCCCCCCTCACCACCCACCGTGACCCCCTGCCAAGCGTGCCAGGCTTTTGACACACTTTTTTGCCCGTTTTTGGCCCATAGCATCTATGCGAGTAAAGCGATCGGGATGGTTAAACGTTAGGACCAACTAGACCCCAAATGGAGTCTATGTGCGAAAGAACGGGTTTTTAAAGTCAATTCTTAGGCCTTTTATGGCCCGGACGGCGGACGGCGAACGGCGAACGGCGGACGGCGGACGGCGGACGGCGGACGGACATTTCAAATTTGGATTCTACGCACCTTGAAACGTAAAGTGACAAAGTTTGAGGGGGGGGGGTTATAAAAATTTATTGAAAATAATAAACCAAAATGAACTGCTACTGTGAAACTATTTGTTACAAATTACAATAATTTAATACTTACAATGAATAGAGTGAATATACTTTCTTGAAACATGTCAAGTCTTTAGGCCACTGTTACACTTGATTGTCACTCTTGTATATAGTACGGTTGACGCACTCCTCAGATGTGAGACTAGGTATGTTCCAGAATGTATGGTCCTGGAAGAACTTCATCAATTTTCTCAAACAGGACGTCGTTGAAAAATGTAGGCAGGGCATCTTTTTCATACTATTAAAGTTAATTTTTGATTATGGAAATTAGAGGATGATAGCAGCTTACTACAAACAAATGAGGAACCTCTATGTAGTTATACGTAACCGGTAAATGTATTACGTACATTTTAGAATATATTTTATTGAATAGATCTCTCATAATGTGAGATAAATCAACTCCAATGTACTTCAGTGCAGCCGAAGGACATTTCGGTAGTTTTAAAACTCATAAAATATAAATTTGTCTCCTCCATATTAGCAACCTTTTAGCCTAATAATACACAAATGAAACGAAGTTCGAAGCGCAATACAGTATTGTTAACTATTGAAAGGTATTTCATGGTTGCTAATAAAGAAGGTATTATTATTGTTCCTCAAAATTCTCTTCAAGTGGGGTTCACCAATTGAGTGTAAGGAGTGGTAGTGTCAATCCACTGTACCAGAGTAATTCCCTACTATACAGTTACGGGTCGACGGGCAAAATGTTCGACGCGAACTCTGCGATACACGTTTCGTGCAATTCATGCATCTCGCTCGATCGCCGCGCTCACAGGGATCGACTGGCGAAGTGGTCGACAAAAACGCTCGACGCTGGACTCCAAGCGTAAATCTGAGATTGAAAGCCTGCAATTGAAATTCAATAAAACATTGTTCACTCATTCACTGCTAGAACATGAGGGGTTCAAAAGGGAAGCATGCAGCACTTTCGTATGAGCGATCGTGTGAGAATCTTTTTGTAAATTATTGTAATATAATATGTTACAGTGTTTTGAAATTTGAGCATTTTGAGTGCAATCAAGTTGTTAACTACAAACTTTATGTAAAATAAACTCGTTCTAAATCATATTCTGCAACTAAACAGAATTAGAACAAGAATTAGATTCGTAGCTTTTTTTGCAGTTTTTACTGCAACTTCATTTTGAAAACTTTGAAATGTGTGGGAATTTCTCCGACCAGACAATGCCCTTCTTGAGTGGTAGGGACTTTAAAATACTCATGGACTGACCATGTCCATGAGGCTGACTGCGTCAAAATAATACTTGTGTCATCCAACCTTGAACGAGGTATGAGCACATCACGGCTTACGATCGGGGCATTAAAAAATAGAAAATGAGAATCTTTTATCATCCTCATCCCACATCCCTTGCTTTACAGTTTGGGGAGCCACCGGATCGGGGTACCTCTCCTTAACAGGGAGTATCAATAAAAGAGGAAGGGAGTTTAGTATACAATCGCAATTTCCACTATTCATTCCCCTTTCGGTGGTTCAGTAGAACCCCAATACCGAAATTTTAAGTGTCGTAATCTTGACACAAGTTAAATACAAATATATACATGAGCTATTAAAAGTGATAAAGTATTTTTCCAGCGAGGACTGAGATAATGATAGGGAAAGTGTGAAGCACGGTAACTCAATTAGCGAATTTTTGTGAAAAATGAAGCTATTGCAATGTCTCAGAAAATTTTCGAAAATTTTCTCCATTGAAATCCGTTTTAAGGCATTCTGAAACGAATCCCAGAGTTTAACGCTTTTTCATATATATATCGCACCCTGGGAGTGATACTGGTACCTATAAGTCCAAAAATGGCAGTTTTGAGTTATATATACTACTGTGTACATTTTGACGAGCTCTACATGCGGCTAGTATCGGTTTAATCGTAGGACAAAAAGTGACCGGTAGAGAGCAGGATAAACCAGTATGATTCTGGTCAAAATCTCCATCTAGCGTCGGGGAAAGGTCGGTCTATGTCAGTCATGTTCCAGCTGTCAACGACATAAATCCCTATCGATGCGACAAACCAGGTATTTATCCTTTATTTATACAGCAATACTGGTCTATTTCAAGAAGTACCGCTATTGAACCAAGGAATATCAAGTTTCTTCGTGTTTTTCACTGTTGTACCGGTACATACTTTGCAATGCACCACTATTCGCCCAAAAGATTAGTAGTCGTACTGAGGCAACCTGGTGATTAGCTCGCGATATACGAATATTGTACGAAGGAAAAAATCAAGGTTTGTTGTGTTTTACCGTGTTAGTGGTACATCATAAGATTTTTATAATTATAATTATGTTAACCAAAAACAGAAAGGTGGAGAAGCTAATTAGAAGTAGGGCAGTATAGGTAGATGGTATATGCGTGACACAGACCAAAAAGAACCGAGAAAATATGAATGGTGTGTCTGTAGTAAGCCAACAAAGTCATAAGAAATCTTTAAATGGGATTTCCCAGAATTCACGTTTTTGGACTTATACCAGTATCACTCCCTAGGTGCGATATATCTATCTATCAGAGGATGTTGAGGGTCGGTCAATGAAAACTCTTCTTATTTTGCCAACGTTTCGAGAATATATTTTCTCATCATAAGGGCAATTTTGTGAGTTAGGTTAGTAGATCATCTCGAGATGTAAAATTTAGTGGCTAAAAACTTACAAGTGGCACATAGGTGTGGTCACCATGACAACTCTTACCAGGGTTGAAGAAAATCGTTACTTTTAATCATCAAACTCAAAATCCTTACTTCCTTACGGTGTGTGTCACTTTACTCTGATCGGATTTCAAACTGTACACCCTTCTCACAAATGATATATTACGGAAAGCAATGTTGAACAAAATGTTACTTTTGAATGGAAACATACTCTTTAACCCTAGAATACTATCGATGAATCATACCCCCTTATTACTATGGATCGGAGTCAAAATGACTCCCACTGAAGTTCGTCACTTTCCACTGGTTTTTCAATACTGTTTGTTTGGAGAAAAATCAAAACCATAATACAATGAAATGTGAACAACATATTAATGCTGTATTCAACATAATATCCGCTCCTTTCAGCTTAAAAACAAGATTTTTCTTATTTAAAAAAAATCGTATGATCAAATTAAATGTTTAATCATTTCCTTCTTCATTACGAAATATGTATGCATTTGACAATACCTGAAATCCATAAACTTTTAATCCTTCCAATTACAATGACTTCAAAATAACTCGATACCTACTTAGCAAAATAATTTGGCAGTCAGTTTCTTTAGTTCCATTGCTAATTGACTAAACGTTTGACTAACAATAACTAAACAATATAACCGTTTCAGGTGAATCACAAATCACAGTAAAAAGTCTTTGGACATTCAAGAAACAATAGTATAGGAATGAAAATAAATAGCAAATAAGTAGACAAATTTATGACGAAAATTGAGATTATAAATTCTTGTTTTCTCTATCAAAATACTATGGAACTTCTTTTCTAGTTAATATTGAAGAGGAAAAAAGTTGAAACGAATGTTAGGCTGTTTACAGTCATAAAATAAAACTATGTTTAGATGGGAGCAGCCCTCTGAAAATAATAGACAATTTGGACGGAATGTTTTTACCGTGTGGCCACCGCAAATCAGCCTGTCACATTTTGAGCAAGTTGTGGACGTTCTTTGCTTCAGAGAGGACGGACACATGCTGCAATACATCCTTTTTGCTGGTTTTTGTTTGGGTGTTGTTGGCTGTGGAGCTGCTTTGAGAGTCAGCAGGAGCTGGAGCTGAAACTGTTGTTTCCCCCACAGGTTTCGTCTGAGTTGTTTCTTCAGGATCAAAAGTAGGGCGAGGAGGCGGTGCTGACATGTTGAGGTTCCCTTGAATGGTCGATTTTAGAGTGGCTCTAAATTTCTGATTTTTCTCCAACCGCATCATCTTCCAACGATGAGAGAGTTTATCCTTTATCAAATCCCCTTCACCTCGTCCTCACTTTCTGTCGAGAGTTCCCCATCATCATCTTCAGCAACAAAATCTGGATCGTTTTTGTCCTCCAAGTCGATTCCGTCGAATGGATCTGGTTCGTCTTCTTCAGAACTTGGTGCGAAGTCGTCATTTGGTTCGCTCATCTCCTCAAGCAGCAGCCTAATTTCTTCGTACAAATATGCATGTTCTTGACCTAACAGCTCCTTTGATATTGTGGAGTAAATTTGACTGAACAACAGGGGCATACAATGTGATTATGGACTCAACTTGGCTCGACATCAGGGGCGTGCAAACTGACTCCACCACACCTACAGCATTACTATCGTGGAGTCATTTTGACGTATAGGACTTCAGTATTTACCTGATAGCAACGACGGGTGAGGTTAGAGGCAGCTGGTGGCATGAGCGTCACTGAGCGGACATCCTGGGGGAAGCATAGCTGGGAGGGGAGCGACCCATTATCCTGGGGCGCCACGGTACACTATGAAAATTGGAGGTTGGAGTCATTTTGACTCCTCGATAGTATTCTAGGGTTAAAAACTGTTACTCATCACGGTTACAGGTTGAAAAAATGTTACTCCGTTAGTTTTGCATATGGAACTTAAGCTTTACTGGTTGCTCTACTCACGCAACCATGTGCGTTATTTCTCAGTATAACTGACTCTGAATATATCGTTTCTCTCAACTGTTAACCAATCACAAAAACGATACTTCATCAGCTGTCCTCCAAATGGAGGATCAGAATTCGTTCTGATGATTTCGCTTAAAGCTGCTCATTGCCCCCCTTTAGTGGAGAGGGGTTCGCCGTACCGAAGCGTGAAAATTACTTGGACGGAAGATCGTCACCTGGGCGATCACCCATCTAAGTACTCCCACTCTCGACGTGGCTGGACTTCGCTAATCGCACGAGAAAAAATTCACTGTAACGCCTAACCCGCACGGTGTTCATTACCGTTTAACCTCTATGAAGCTGAAATTATAAATGGATGCCCTTTCGATCATTTAAAAATGAACTATAAAGTTTGAAGCCGCTTAAATTAGCTGAGTTGGCTCGGGAGTTAATTTCTTTACTACTCAACTTATGAAGCTAAAATTGAAATGGAGAACCTTTGGGAGGTTTAGAAACAAATTATGAAGTGTTGTTCCCCCCCATCCCCCAGGTCAGTTGAATGAGATCCGGAACTAAGTCTTTGCTAATCAACCTATGAAGCCAAAATTTCGAATGGAGCGTGTTCTAGGTTCCCCCAATGTTTCGCCGAAGTTTAAAGTGAGAGCAAAGTGAAAAAGGAATGAACTTCTTATTAAATAGGTTCGCCTTGCTGTAGAATTTGGAATTTCCAAATTTGTTCACTTTTATTTAGCTATTTCATTCTTTTTCATCAATGGCATCTGTGTTTCTTAATGGGTAGAGGCGATGCTAATTATAATAATGAATGTATAATAAGACAGAATCATTCCATTAGCCAAAGCTACCTATATAAATTTTTTATTACACTTAGACAGGCTAATAATGAGCTGGTGCAGAGCCAGCCTCATCATAAAGTAAACTCTCAAACTAACTTCTTTCTTAATAATACCCAGCGATTTGAAATGGAGCCTCTTTGGAACTGCTTGTAACAATGACAAGGTGCACAGTCTTCATGGTCAGCTGATTATGTTCTGTCCATAATACCTTACTTATTCTACCTATGAAGATTAAAATTTAAACGGCATTTCCTATAAGAGTTTCCTCATTCTAGCGCCCTTTGTATTTTCAACAAAGGTTTTTCCTGCTAGTCATTGGATAATAGGTTAAGTTATGTTATCCCTTACCAGATGGCGTTGCAATTGTAAGAGGATCGTAAGTTTTAACACGACGAATCCAACAATCGGTACCTAAAACATTTTCAGAAATTCTGTCGACTACCTGATGACTGCTTAACGCCATACCTAATCAACTGTCTAGAATCTGTTACCTACCACAATACCGTTGACAGCATATAGCTCTGCTCTTTTCTTGTGACAAACTGTTTTTATCAAATGGATTGTAGATAGGTTCTCTGACCACATAACAGTATGTGTTTGCCAATGCGTCGTCAGTTTTGTGTCTCAGTAATAACTCCCTTTTGTATTATGCAACAATGAACTCCTACAGTCTTACTTCAGTTATTTTGGCTTAATGTTAATAATATCAATGCTTGGTGATCTCAGCTTGTTAGATTTAGACTGTGTGCCCTTCTGTAACACCGAGAGAAATCTTGGTGTACGCAGGCCCGTACAGAGAGAGAGAGAGAGAGAGAAATATTAAAGAAATCGTAAACGAGTTCCACTATCTACTTTACAAGCAGATACCATGTTACATGGATATGTCTTTGATTGGGCATTTCATTATCCGAGAACGGTTGTCCTCGAGAGTTGTAAACAAATCCTTTAACTTTGGACTGTAGGCGATGAAATGTAGGATAAAGAATTTATTTTATTATTCTTGGAGTCACAAAAAGCATACAATACATACTATTAAAATTATTTCTCCAATACAGACACTATCATTTTTATGTTCATGATAGCCTGATTTTTTATTTATTGATTTTTTAGCTCCTCCTGCCGGTTTGAGTGTTCCTCGAGCACTTACTTCATACTGGTAATTTTCTGTTCCTCAGCCAAGCATTCTTTGTTGTAGAAGACTTCAACACGTGTCCACTGACTCTTCAAATTTTGCAGCATATTAACCGGAACGATCTTGTTATTGGGAATTTCCCAAATCGCGGGGTTGTTTGCACGTTGAAACAAATTAATATCCTCGTCAAGCAAGCCGATTTAATTGTCATCGGTTATAGGATAATTAACGGATACTGATGGTTCTGGTTCTCGTTGTATGTTCTTATTGGGAAATTCCCAAACCGCGGGGTTGTTTGCACTTGGAAACGCATTAATATCCTGGTCAAGCTGGCCGATTGAATTGCCACCGCTTATAGGAGAATTTACGCACATTGAAGGTTCTGGGTATAGTGGTTTCTTGAGTTCGCACTTCCGTTTTCTCCCAGTTCCTCCTTTCGCGTTGTTACTACTTGAAGACATCTAAATTAATAATTAAGCACAACCAAAGACTATTTTTGAAAAAACACGAATTCGAATTCGTTGAGCGCAACTACTAATTCGTGTCTAGTACAAATATGATGTCATTGTCAACCATTGAAAACGGGTCATGTCTAGACTCTCCTCCACATGTTATTAACTCCCCAAATGATGTCAACAACAAGCAGTTGACAGTAAATAGAGAGTTTTTGTTCTTCCCGTAATTTTCTACCCGTGTACGTGAAAAGACTGAAATACCAACTGCGCATGCGCGAATCTTCACGTCAACGTGTAGAACTACGCGTGTACGGGAAAAAGGCCTATCTACATGTGCACGGGAAAATGCATTCGTTGGAATTTCGGCCTACGGGTAGTCATCATAGCCTGACGCAAAGGTAACAACAGTTGCCGGTAATCAGTGTGACCAAGGTAACCGCAGTTACGCAGTTATCAGCAAAGGTAACTACTGTGTGGTTGCCAACAACACGTTGGTTGGTCAACAAGTCGAGAGGTTATAGTGAAGTGCTCCGCTACAAAATTCAGCCATTTAAGGTACCTAAGCAATAAATGTATTTATAATTATGTATTTATAAATAATTATAAAGCAATTAATTATTTAAATAAGAATAGGTTGTACGAAAAGAATACGAAACAGCTTCTGAAACACTTATAGAGACGTTAACGTGACGTTAGCGTTTGGTTTTTTACGTATACGTGTAGAAATACGCGTAAAAATCACGTGAAGAGCTAGCATCTCCAGCTGCTTGCTCTAGACGCTGCTCTACACGTCAACGGGAGAAAATCTTACGGGAAGAACAAAAACTCTCTAATATTAAATATTAGATTTCGCCAAACTGAAACATGTGTCATCGCAAAATTTAGTTTCCGTCAAACGAAAATTGTTTATAGTTCAATCAACTTAGTTTAGGAATGTAGCCAGGTACGTGAGGAGAGGGGGAAATTGGTAGCTTAAGATGTGAACATTTATCACATAAATCAAGCGCTTTCCAACGAGTGGCTAACGATTTCTGTGCGATGAAAACTGCGGAAGTTCCATTCCCCTAGCAACGGCTGGGTTGTACGTGAAAATCATTAGTTTGGAAAATCGTGACATCAACTTTTGCGTGACGAACATTTTTGGTTGACCCCCCAGAGCAAAGACATATCCATGTCAAAAGACCTGTCAAAGGGGACAGTTTGTTAAAAAGACATCACTAGGCAGCATCTCTACTACCTACTGCAACGCCATTCCATCAGCGCATCAATTGCTGTTTCCATAACACCACTGCTGTTTACAGGATATGTGCTTGTATAAGTAGTACCTACTTCTATTTTGCTGAAGTAGAATAATATCTCAATTCAATAAAATTCGTTTTAATAAATTAAGTTACTTGCGCGTTATTATGAGTAAATCAGGGTCGTTTCTTTAGGTACGTAACGTCAAGACATTAGTCAAAACGTCAGTTCTATTCATCCCATATCACAGAAGATCGAGAAACATGGTTCCTACCGTCTTCCAGTCGAGTACCTACTGTGATTTAGGTTATTTAATGATCAAAACTACGTACCTAATAAATAAGAATAGGTGTTGTCATAAACGCGATAAAAACAGACTAATCTATGGTTGTCGAAATATGAAGGTTGGTTTAAATGAGGAGCTAATTATGCATACTACACAGTGGGTTTGAGGTAGATCAAAAATCGCAAGGAGGCTGAGTTCGCTGATACAAAATATATTTTTTAAATTGCTTTTTCATTTAAATCTGTTTTCGACATTGGACTTGTGGTAAAACAATTTTCAACTATAATTTACCCCGTAAGCTGAACTACAAGTAAAAGTACCTTGTACAAGGTGACCAGGGAACAGGTCTAAAAGAAAACGAAATCAAACTATCTGAACTATGTGTTTGGGACTGCCTCTCGGCGGAATCGAATGGTAACACTTGCAGATCTCTCAAACTCCGTGATTCTAGTAAGTTTTGCACATTAGGCAACTGATACAAATTCAGTTAATTTTTTGTATGCTCAACTTTTTTCTCGATTACCTATTTCTTGAAATTAGAGTCATAAAATAATATGATCTAGTTGGTCCTACTAGATCCTCAGCACTTTTTTATCAACCCAAATGAATGTATTTAGAGAGTTGAAATACCTAGTTTTAAAAAAGTAGATTTTAACATTTTTCGTAATAAAAGGGTATTTGTTTTCTTTGATTTCGGTTGAAATTAGTAGGTACGATGAATTGAGTGAGACCACTTGGAGCATTGTTCGATCAACATTCAAGCTCCAGAAAAGTAGTGGAAGGGCGAAAACTCGTCAAAACGACTCTGAAACGTAAAGCGACTTCGGTAAGCGGGACTTCTGCTGATTCAGCTTTATCTCACACATTTTTTTTTTTTTAATCTAGGTGTATATAACTTTTTATCTTATGTCCTACAACTTCATATGTGCGTCTAATTTGAGTATACACTCACAGACCTGTGCAGAAGAGCTTTTTAATACCGAAATGTTAAACAATTGGGTAATAGGTTTTTAATATATTATTTTATTCATGATTAGTCGAATTTTGTAGTAAATTAAGCTATTTTAATGGATTGTAAATTTTAAAAATCATAAATTAAGAAGATTGAATTTATTAAAACGGATCGTGGACTTGAACGCTTTTTTATATGTAAACGTTCCATTTAAGAAACAAATTCCGTTG
This sequence comes from Adelphocoris suturalis, assembly GCA_030762985.1. Classification (NCBI taxonomy): domain Eukaryota; kingdom Metazoa; phylum Arthropoda; class Insecta; order Hemiptera; family Miridae; genus Adelphocoris; species Adelphocoris suturalis. Next base: position 14,763,618 of record CM061040.1, read on the forward strand.
TTGGCAAAAAGTCAAGCATTTTCATAAAAGGATCGTTGGACAAACCAGTTTGAGCACTTTGAAGTCACTAAGAATTGCTAAAAGTCGTTATGTTTATATTTCCTTGCAGAATAATAAGATGTTTACCAACACTGACTAGGTAGAACATTAAAACATTCATGTATCTACATAATTATTCTGAAAAATGATCTTAAATTTCATTAATATTAGCTGAAAAATCGATGAAAACAAAACAAAAAATTAAAATTCAAAATATTTTTTGAATCGCAGAATAGGTACCTGCCTACCTACTATTTAGAATGAGTTTTTTTTTTTTTTTTTTTCATAAAATTATTGGTTTCTAAAATTTCTTTGCTCTCAAAATACTCAAACTTCAAAACATGTAAAATAATAAATTTTAATTATTTAATTAATTATTTAATAATAAAGTTTACGAAAATTCTCTCATACGATCATGCTGCATGACTGGAACTTTCATAATCTTTTTTCTAAACATTGCCCCTAGGATATTCGCCCCCTGGCCAGGATTTTCTGTCCACGGAACTATGTACAAGTCCCGAACATTTCATCTTCTCAGCTACTCCCTCGAGGAAACTCCCACACGCTGCCTGAATGTTGTTTAGCGGGATGCTAAATATGGAGTGTTGCTAGATGAGGCTGTTAGTTTAGGTTTAGGCGGTCTTCGTTAGCTGAAGCGGGAAGTAGTTTGAATTGATTACAAGACCTTGCGGCCGGAGGTGGCGGAGGTCGATTAGCCAGCTCGGCGCTACCTCTAACTCCTGAACGTTGTCCTAACCCCTGACCCCTCTCCGCGGCCTTGTTCCAACCTGACCGCCGGAGGGCAGTTACCACCCCGCCCAACTACTATATTGTTACTGGTACCAGCTCCAGGGCAGGTAGAACCGGACGATTCCCTTCCCACGTTCCCTGTTCCCTCAGGGGCGGCCGACCGCAAACATTTCATCCCTTCCAACCCCTCCCCCCCCCCACCCCCTTCTCCCATAATTCTCAGAACCAAGGACCTCGTTCGCTGGGTATTGTCTTGAGGGGTAATCAACCTCAAATTCACGGAAACAAGATGTTTGTTTCGTCGAAACTTTTCCATCGTCGGACGTTTACTTATTCCACTTACACACAAAGTGCGCCTCGTTCAGATCCAGAAACTCCCCTGGTCCAAACCGAAATTTAGTAATCCAGTTGTTGACTTAAAACTTGTATATTATTGGTTGGCTTTAATGTAACTCACAGCTCTCTACCATTTTGATCTACATTGATGAGACACGAATTAGAGCTATCACATGATGAAGGCCTTAACTCGTAAATATACCTATAAAAACCAAAATCCAGGATTTTTTTTACATTTTTTTCAGCAAATATTATTATAATAAAATTTTCAGCGAATCTGATGAAATTGTGTGCATGTTTTTCAGCATATAGTTTTTTATTTTGTTTTGTCTGAAATTCTGATAAAAATGAAAAATTTAACAATTTTAGGCCGTTTTTTTTTAATTTGACCAGTTCAATGTGCTCAGAAAATAGTGGCCAATGAACTCATCCTTTCATTTGAAAAACTTTGAAAAACTTGATTTTTGATAAGAAGAATGGGATTTTTATCCCAGTCCTAAGGAGATTTATCGTCTGGAATGACATATGAATATATTTTATATATATAATTATGAAAAAGGCGCAAACTTCAGGAATCATTACAAAATGCCTCAAAACGGATTTCAATGTAGAAATGTTTTTGGTTATTAAAATTTTTCGAGCCAATGAAATTTTTTTGCCAATGTTTTAGCTCTTAGAAAGAGCAAACAGATGAACGTAAAGCGACCTTGGTTGTTTCGTTTCATTCATTTGGAGGATATCTATAACTGAAACTTGAAAACATTATTACTGTTACCTTGGAAATTTTGAGATCTCGCTTTTTTCATATTTGAGTCATATTTTTAGCCTACGGATTCTACCTTTAGAGTTGATCAATCGTGATACCAATGTCACTGGCCCATTCTCGGCCGAAATATTATTTCTGAGCCAAATTTCATAAAGTTTGGTTCAGTAGTTTCGAAGAAAAGCTTCGGACGGTCGACGTACGGCGGACTTACGGATTTTTTATTTTTTTATTTTCTTATTGAGAGCATCTTGAATCTTTTTAAACAAAAAAATGGGAGCACAATTTATTACAACATTGCAACATTTATTATGAAGCACAAAGCTTCCATATCTTTGGTAGTGAGGGAGCGAAATGTTGGTTTATCCATTAGGTAATGGTTCAGCGACCTTTGAAAGAACCATCGATTCAATTAGAAGTGTGTGGTAATTGAGTGAGAATAATTCGTTCCTCAAGACCAAGGTAGCTGCCACGAGGGTATTATTCCTTTTTTCTTGAGGCCGACCCACGCTTTTTCAAAAGGTCCTCACTATCCGAACTCTCCAATCAGCCGGGAATTCCTCGGGACCCCGTCGACAGAAGAAAACGTTAACGTTTGGACCCAAAAGAAAATGGCCGGGGGTGGCGAGGAAGAGAGCGGGAGAACTCAAAGGAAACGATTCAGCCCTTCGGAGATAAATCACCGTGAAGCCCAAATTTATCCGAATGATGAAAGAATGAACGGAAATGTGAAGAAAGAAAAATAAATAGAAAGAGAGTTCAATTGTAAGAGAGAAGTGGGTGGTTGCTAAAGATGTCGTATGATGAGGGGAAAAAAACGGGGTGGTACCAATGTAATTTGTAAAGGCCGGCTTTAAATTGATCGTAGTGTTTTGGCGTGCGTGAAGAACGAAAAAAACCTAATCGCTTAGCTTTACTTTTCCATACCAGCATTTTCGTCGATCCTACATAAGCGAGGTATTGATAAGGAACAAAATAAGGGCCGTATAGAGGGTACGTAATCTCTCAGTTACCTCCCGTATGATGGTTGTGAAAGATTTTATGGGTCGAGGATGAGGGCGAGGATAATATGTTAGAAGGGGAGGAGGCACATACGCTGAGAATTCTATTAAACGTATGTCATCGCAACTGCCGTTTTCCATATCGCCCCTCTTTTCCCTACCGCGCACCCAAAAAGCCGTAAGTCCTGGACGTAATCTCTCCCTTTTTTCACGTTTAGCTAGAATTCGAAGAGCTTTAATTCCGGGAGCTCCAAGTTGAATAGCTAACGACAGCAATATATTGACGTTTTTCTGTATAGATGAACAAATATTATGGGAAAGGAGCATTATGTAATAAACACAATAAAGGTGTGTATACACATAAGACTACTTCACTAACTGAATTGAATGATTTAGTAATTAAACAATTGAACGTAAACCATGGGTCGTTATAATTGTGAAGATGCTTTTGGTTTATTATTTCCAATAATAAGCCTATGTGATCGTATAGCAAAAAATTTTTATAACCCCCCTCAAACTTTGTCACTTTACGTTTCAAGGTGCGTAGAATCCAAATTTGAAATGTCCGTCCGCCGTCCGGGCCATAAAAGGCCTTAGAATTGACTTAAAAAATCTGTTCTTTCGCACATAGACTCCACTTGGGGTCTAGTTGGTCCTAACCTCTCGCCAGCTCGATCGCTCCACTCTCATGGGTGCTATGAGCCAAAAATAGGTGAAAAAGTGTTTTTTTTTTTTTTTTTTTTTTCCAAATATATTTCATGTTGTACAGAAATTGGAGATTTATGAGTGAAAAGAAAATGTTGGCTATTAATTTTATAGAAAAAAAAAGTATTCTAAATGATACTCTTCTATTCAAAAAGAGATTTTGGATTTTAGGCTATTTTTTGCAATTTTATAGATTTTTGGTTTATTATTTCCAATAATAAGCCTATGTGATCGTGTAGCAAAAAATTTTTATAACCCCCCCTCAAACTTTGTCACTTTACGTTTCAAGGTGCGTAGAATCCAAATTTGAAATGTCCGTCCGCCGTTCGCCGTCCGCCGTCCGGGCCATAAAAGGCCTAAGAATTGACTTTAAAAACCTGTTCTTTCGCACATAGACTCCATTTGGGGTCTAGTTGGTCCTAACGTTTAACCATCCCGATCGCTTTACTCGCATAGATGCTATGGGCCAAAAACGGGCAAAAAGTGTCTTTTTGAGGCTTGGAGTTTAGACGCACGCCTGGCACGCCTGGCAGGGGGTCACAGTGAGTGGTGTGGGGGGTGAGAGGAGGCGCCGCGGCACCATGAGGTGGGTACAGCGTTCCTTCGAGGCATGAATATATGTTTTTTCTAGGTCATATTTGTGTGTTAATACCAATGCTTTTCCAACGCATATTTAATAACATATCCTCTCGACTTTTCGTACATACTTAGATAATGATATTATTAAGGCAATAACTTTTTGAATTGATAGGAGCTCAAATCGAGAAATATAAACATGCGTATATAATTATAGAAGTATAGGTTGTGGCAACTCGAAATAGGACACGCCGAGGAGTCTGGATGGGCCTTATGACGTACGCAAGCCAACTAAAACTACGATCATACTCAATTGAAAAAATAATAAACCTTTGTGAAATAATTTGCAGCGTTTTTAAAACTAAATTTGATGAAGTTCAAGTTTTTAGCTTAATTTCGTACATAAATTTTTGAATGTTCTATTTCATAGTTGATAAACTTTATTTGACCAATCTTATGCTAAAAAATATCAATTTAACAATTCTTGGCCATTTTCAATGATTTTGTCAGCACATTTTTTGAAATTTGACCAATTAGATAATATTAATATACAGTATAGGTAACAATTTTATGTGTTGGAATGATGACTTGGGAATAAATTGTTTTGTTTATCAACTATATTAAAAAGCGTAAAATTGTGAGGTTCCGCTGCTGTAATGGATTGAACCCATTTGTGAGGTCCGAAGCTCCGAGTTCCGATACTAAATCTCTATCTCTATCTCTATCTCTATCTCTATTATTAATAAGAATGAAACTCCGTCCGTTTGTTTGTCGTGTCTATGCACGGCCAAACGGCTGAGTGGGCCGGATCTACGAGTGGGGGGATCTTCTTGGGATTTTCCGATAGGGTGTATAAGCGAATTTAAAATTTTCTAATCCCACCCGAACCATGGGCCGTAGGGCGGGAGGGGGGTCGAAGTAATAATTAATGTGCGCTTTTTGGACTTCCCCGCTTCCCCTACCCCTCTAAACGGCCGTTGACAATTCCGGAAAAATACGGGTTTCGTAGGTTTTCCTACGAGGAAGACGACGGCGCGATCGGATCGCGAAAAAAGTATCGGGAAATGCGTTAAAAAAATGCGAGAGTACGGACCCGTTTTCTCGAAAAGTCCGCCGAAAAACTTGGTTTTTTCCGATTAAAATATACCCCATAAAGGTACGTTTTTCGGAACGGTTTTCGCGGGCGAAATACAGCTTTGGGTCCGCCGAATCTGAATCCGAAATCGGATATCGAAAAAAGTGACGTTAAGTCGGTCAAATCGTTAGCGGAAGCGAGCAAAGCGATTAAAATGATTCTGCCGTGGACGAGAGAAGGCTCAAGAATTGACGTGAAGGGTTCGATGTCACAACATTGCGGGGCGAGCAGGTATGCCTACATAGGTACCTACCTTGCGAGCGAAGCGAGAGCCATTTCAAATAATAAATACGGACTTTGTCCTACACATATACAGGTATACCTTGCGAGCGAAGCGAGCAACATCCCCGAATAAACTTTTCGTGGTTCCACGTAGTTTCTAAGATTTAATTTGTTTGTAAGAATTCCCAACTGAAAAAAACGTCTGCCAAGTTGGGTGGGCAGTACAACATTCCCTAATAAACTTTTCGTGGTTCCACGTAGTTTTATAAGAATTAATTTGTTTGTAAGAATTTCCAACAGAAAAAAACGTCTGCCAAGTTGGGTGGGCAGTATAACTTCTTCAAGCGAGCGAAGGGAGCAGCATCCCCTACAGAATAAATACGGACTTGCGAGCGAAGCGAGCAACATCCCCTAATAAACTTTTCGTGGTTCCACGTAGTTTTATAAGATTTAATTTGTAAGTAAGAATTCCCCAACAGAAAAAAACGTCTGCCAAGTTGGGTGGGCAGTATAACTTCCTCAAGCGAGCGTAGCGAGCAGCATCCCCTACAGAAGTTAAACCTACCCTTAGGGATCTACCGTTTGCGAGCAAAGCGAGTAAAATTCCCTAAATGCCATACTTTGCGAGCGAAGCGAGCAACATTTTCTACATGCCAGACTTTGCGAGCGAAGCGAGCAACATATCCTACATGCCAGACTTTGCGAGCGAAGCGAGCAATATTCCCTACACGCCACACGTTGCGAGCGAAGCGAGCAACTTAATGGGGGGTCCGGGGGGCTTGCCCCCGGCTGGACGTGGAGGCGAGCGTAGCGAGCCGGAGCGGCTAGTTATTAATAAGAATGAAACTCCGTCCGTTTGTCCGTTTGTTTGTCGTGTCTATGCACGGCCAAACGGCTGAGTGGGCCGGATCTACGAGTGGGGGGATCTTTTTGGGATTTTCCGATAGGGTGTATAAGCGAATTTAAAATTTTCTAATCCCACCCGAACCATGGGCCGTAGGGCGGGAGGGGGGTCGAAGTAATAATTAATGTGCGCTTTTTCCACTTCCCCGCTTCCCCTACCCCTCTAAACGGCCGTTGACAATTCCGGAAAAATACGGGTTTCGTAGGTTTTCATACGAGGAAGACGACGGCGCGATCGGATCGCGAAAAAAGTATCGGGAAATGCGTTAAAAAAATGCGAGAGTACGGACCCGTTTTCTCGAAAAGTCCGCCGAAAAACTTGGTTTTTTCCCATTAAAATATACCCCATAAAGGTACGTTTTTCGGAACGGTTTTCGCGGGCGAAATACAGCTTTGGGTTCGCCGAATCTGAATCCGAAATCGGATATCGAAAAAAGTGACGAGAACTCGGTCAAATTGCGAGGGAAGCGAGACTAAGCTATTAAAATGAGAAATTATTATATGTGCTGTGGACGCGAGAAGGCTCTAGGAAGACAGACGTGTTTGGGGTTCGATAAACTCAGGTACAGGTTTCGGTGTTTGGGTGTTGCGAGCAGGTACCTTGCGAGCGAAGCGAGAGCCATTTCAACAGAATAAATTCGGATTTTTTCCTACAAATATACAGCAATACCTTGCGAGCGAAGCGAGCAACATCCCCGAATAAACTTTTCGTGGTTCCACGTAGTTTTATAAGATTTAATTTGTTTGTAAGAATTCCCAACTGAAAAAAACGTCTGCCAAGTTGGGTGGGCAGTATAACTTCCTCAAGCGAGCGAAGCGAGCAGCATTCCCTACAGAAGTTAAACCTACCCTTAGGGATCTACCGTTTGCGAGCGAAGCGAGCATCATTCCCTACATGTTGGGTGGGCTCTAGGAAGACAGGCGTGTTTGGGGTTCGATAAACTCAGGTACAGGTTTCGGTGTTTGGGTGTTGCGAGCAGGTACCTTGCGAGCGAAGCGAGAGCCATTTCAACAGAATAAATTCGGATTTTTTCCTACAAATATACAGCAATACCTTGCGAGCGAAGCGAGCAACATCCCCGAATAAACTTTTCGTGGTTCCACGTAGTTTTATAAGATTTAATTTGTTTGTAAGAATTCCCAACTGAAAAAAACGTCTGCCAAGTTGGGTGGGCAGTATAACTTCCTCAAGCGAGCGAAGCGAGCAGCATCCCCTACAGAAGTTAAACCTACCCTTAGAGATCTACCGTTTGCGAGCGAAGCAAGCAACATCCCCTACATGTTTCAATTGCGAGCGAAGCGAGCAACATTCCCTACATGCCACACTTTGCGAGCGAAGCGAGCAACATTCCCTACATACCACACTTTGCGAGCGAAGCGAGCAATTTAATGGGGGGTCCGGGGGGCTTGCCCCCGGCTGGACGTGGAGGCGAGCGTAGCGAGCCGGAGCGGCTAGTTATTAATAAGAATGAAACTCCGTCCGTTTGTCCGTTTGTTTGTCGTGTCTATGCACGGCCAAACGGCTGAGTGGGCCGGATCTACGAGTGGTGGGATCTTCTTGGGATTTTCCGATAGGGTGTATAAGCGAATTTAAAATTTTCTAATCCCACCCGAACCATGGGCCGTAGGGCGGGAGGGGGGTCGAAGTAATAATTAATGTGCGCTTTTTGGACTTCCCCGCTTCCCCTACCCCTCTAAACGGTCGTTGAAAATTCCGGAAAAATACGGGTTTCGTAGGTTTTTGAACGAGGAAGACGACGGATTGCGAAAAAAGTAGCGGGAAATGCGTAAAAAAATGCGAGAGTACGGACCCGTTTTCTCGAAAAGTCCGCCGAAAAACTTGGTTTTTTCCGATTAAAATATACCCCATAAAGGTACGTTTTTCGGAACGGTTTTCGCGGGCGAAATACAGCTTTGGGTCCGCCGAATCTGAATCCGAAATCGGATATCGAAAAAAGTGACGAGAACTCGGTCGAATTGCCAGCGGAAGCGAGGGGAACGTTTAATATGACATTTTTAATCGACCCCGTTCACAACGTTGCTTACCAGAAGGGACCCTCACAGGGGGGTTCCCATTTGCACTTCTACGCAATACCTTGCGAGGCGAGCAGGTATACATAGGTACCTACCTTGCGAGCGAAGCGAGAGCCATTTCAACAGAATAAATACGGACTTTGTCCTACACATATATAGGTATACCTTGCGAGCGAAGCGAGCAACATCCCCCAATAAACTTTTCGTGGTTCCACATAGTCTTATAAGATTTAATTTGTTTGTAAGAATTTCCAACAGAAAAAAACGTCTGCCAAGTTGGGTGGGCAGTATAACTTCCTCAAGGATATACAGGTATACCTTGCGAGCGAAGCGAGCAACATTCCCTACATGCCACACTTTGCGAGCGAAGCGAGCAACATTCCCTACATGCCACACTTTGCGAGCGAAGCGAGCAATATTCCCTACATGCCACACTTTGCGAGCGAAGCGAGCAATTTAATGGGGGGTCCGGGGGGCTTGCCCCCCGGCTGGACGTGGAGGCGAGCGTAGCGAGCCGGAGCGGCTAGTTATTAATAAGAATGAAACTCCGTCTGTCTGTCGCTCTGTCGCTCTGTCGCTCTGTCTGTCGTGTCTATGCACGGCCAAACGGCTGAGTGGGCCGGATCTACGAGTGGGGGGATCTTTTTGGGATTTTCCGATAGGGTGTATAAGCGAATTTAAAATTTTCTAATCCCACCCGAACTATGGGCCGTAGGGCGGGAGGGGGGTCGAAGTAATAATTAATGTGCGCTTTTTCCACTTCCCCGCTTCCCCTACCCCTCTAAACGGCCGTTGACAATTCCGGAAAAATACGGGTTTCGTAGGTTTTCCTACGAGGAAGACGACGGCGCGATCGGATCGCGAAAAAAGTATCGGGAAATGCGTTAAAAAAATGCGAGAGTACGGACCCGTTTTCTCGAAAAGTCCGCCGAAAAACTTGGTTTTTTCCGATTAAAATATACCCCATAAAGGTACGTTTTTCGGAACGGTTTTCGCGGGCGAAATACAGCTTTGATCCCGCCGAATCTGAATCCGAAGTCGGATATCGAAAAAAGTGACGGAAAGTAGGTCAAATTGGGAGGGGAATTGCGAGGGAACCGTTTAACATCAGAAATTAATCGACCACGGGCCGCCGTTACACAACGTTGCTTACCTGAAGGGACCCTCACAGGGGGGTCCCCATTTGCACTTCTACGCAATACCTTGCGAGCGAAGCGAGAGCCATTTCAAATAATAAATACGGACTTTGTCCTACACATATACAGGTATACCTTGCGAGCGAAGCGAGCAACATCCCCGAATAAACTTTTCGTGGTTCCACGTAGTTTCTAAGATTTAATTTGTTTGTAAGAATTCCCAACTGAAAAAAACGTCTGCCAAGTTGGGTGGGCAGTATAACTTCTTCAAGCGAGCGAAGCGAGCAGCATCCCCTACAGAATAAATACGGACTTGCGAGCGAAGCGAGCAACATCCCCTAATAAACTTTTCGTGGTTCCACGCAGTTTTATAAGATTTAATTTGTAAGTAAGAATTCCCCAACAGAAAAAAACGTCTGCCAAGTTGGGTGGGCAGTATAACTTCCTCAAGCGAGCGTAGCGAGCAGCATCCCCTACAGAAGTTAAACCTACCCTTAGGGATCTACCGTTTGCGAGCAAAGCGAGTAAAATTCCCTAAATGCCATACTTTGCGAGCGAAGCGAGCAACATTTTCTACATGCCAGACTTTGCGAGCGAAGCGAGCAACATACCCTACATGCCAGACTTTGCGAGCGAAGCGAGCAATATTCCCTACACGCCACACGTTGCGAGCAAAGCGAGCAACTTAATGGGGGGTCCGGGGGGCTTGCCCCCCGGCTGGACGTGGAGGCGAGCGTAGCGAGCCGGAGCGGCTAGTTATTAATAAGAATGAAACTCCGTCTGTCTGTCGCTCTGTCGCTCTGTCTGTCGTGTCTATGCACGGCCAAACGGCTGAGTGGGCCGGATCTACGAGTGGGGGGATCTTTTTGGGATTTTCCGATAGGGTGTATAAGCGAATTTAAAATTTTCTAATCCCACCCGAACCATGGGCCGTAGGGCGGGAGGGGGGTCGAAGTAATAATTAATGTGCGCTTTTTCCACTTCCCCGCTTCCCCTACCCCTCTAAACGGCCGTTGACAATTCCGGAAAAATACGGGTTTCGTAGGTTTTCCTACGAGGAAGACGACGGCGCGATCGGATCGCGAAAAAAGTATCGGGAAATGCGTTAAAAAAATGCGAGAGTACGGACCCGTTTTCTCGAAAAGTCCGCCGAAAAACTTGGTTTTTTCCGATTAAAATATACCCCATAAAGGTACGTTTTTCGGAACGGTTTTCGCGGGCGAAATACAGCTTTGATCCCGCCGAATCTGAATCCGAAGTCGGATATCGAAAAAAGTGACGGAAAGTAGGTCAAATTGGGAGGGGAATTGCGAGGGAAACGTTTAACATCAGAAATTAATTTTGCCGTGTTCGCGAGAAGGCTCTACGAAGACGTCAAGGGGTTCGATAAGGCGGGGCTTGCACCTGACTGGAACGGGTTGCGAGCAGGTACACGCACTTACGTCTTGAAGGGTATACAGGTATACCTTGTGAGCGAAGCGAGAGCCATGTCAACAGAATAAATTCGGATTTTTTCCTACAAATATACAGCAATACCTTGCGAGCGAAGCGAGCAACATCCCCGAATAAACTTTTTGTGGTTCCACGTAGTTTCATAAGATTTAATTTGTTTCTAAGAATTTCCAACAGAAAAAAACGTCTGCCAAGTTGGGTGGGCAGTATAACTTCCTCAAGCGAGCGAAGCGAGCAGCATCCCTTACAGAAGTTAAACCTACCCTTAGGGAGCTATCGTTTGCGAGCGAAGCGAGCAACATTCCCTACATGCCACACTTTGCGAGCGAAGCGAGCAATATTCCCTACATGCCACACTTTGACGAATTGACGTGAAGGGTTCGATGTCACAATGTTGCTTGCGAGCGAAGCGAGAGCCATTTCAAATAATAAATACGGACTTTGTCCTACATATATACAGGTATACCTTGCGAGCCAAGCAACATCCCCGAATAAACTGAAAAAAACGTCTGCCAAGTTGGGTGGGCAGTACAACATTCCCTAATAAACTTTTCGTGGTTCCACGTAGTTTTATAAGAATTAATTTGAATGTAAGAATTTCCAACAGAAAAAAACGTCTGCCAAGTTGGGTGGGCAGTATAACTTCTTCAAGAGAGCGAAGCGAGCAGCATCCCCTACAGAAGTAAAACCTACCCTTAGGGGTCTACCATTTGCGAGCGAAGCGAGCAACATCCCCTACATGTTTCAATTGTAATACATCGCATGTATACAGCCACACTTTGCGAGCGAAGCGAGCAACATTTCCTACATACCACACTAAACTTTTCGTGGTTCCACGTAGTTTTATAAGATTTAATTTGTTTGTAAGAATTCCCAACTGAAAAAAACGTCTGCCAAGTTGGGTGAACAGTATAACTTCCTCAAGCGAGCGAAGCGAGCAGTATCCCCTACAGAAGTTAAACCTACCCTTAGAGATCTACCGTTTGCGAGCGAAGCGAGCAACATCCCCTACACACGTTAAACCTACCCTTAGGGATCTACCATTTGCGAGCAAAGCGAGCAAAATTCCCTACATGCCACATTTTGCGAGCGAAGCGAGCAATTTAACGGGGGGTCCGGGGGGCTTGCCCCCCGGCTGGACGTGAGGCGAGCGTAGCGAGCCGGAGCGGCTAGTATACTATAAGCGGCGTTTAATAATTATGGACCAGAGATCTACGTAGAAGGGCTGTCTAATACATAAATAATAAACCGTTGTGTAATAATTTGCAGCGTTTTCTGAATTAGGTTTACACCTACCTACGCTTCACTAGTCTATCCATAGGGATCAAACGTTAAAATAACCTCGATTTCTTGATAAGGGAATTACCTTGTTATTGTAACAAACTGCTGTTCGTATTTTATATTTTTACTATAGCCAAGCCTAAATAATATCATCATGTTTGTATTTCCATCATTTTAACTGTCGTTGACAACGTTTTGATACTGAAGGCCCAAAGGGAGGGTAAAAGGACGAACGTACAACGATCGAGGTCGTCTCATTGTTTGTCTTGAAAAGAACTTTATTCACCATGAATAAAATAAATTGAAATGAAATCATTTTGTTTCCAAGTGCGACTGGTGATATCATGTACGGACATGGTGAAAACCATTTTCTGGAGCGATCTAACCTGCTGACATAAGACATAAGAATTCGAGTGCAAAGAGATTGGGGTTAGTAATATATATTTAAATAGGTACGACTAGTTTCGCTACATCTGGTATATCAGGTAGGTGAGAAAACGTCTGCCAAGTTGGGTGGGCAGTATAGCTTCTTCACACTTCGTAACATGGAAGTATAGAATTAGTTGAAAAACAAAGTACGAGTCAAAATGATTGATATGTCGACGTTATTAAAAATAAATGTTAGCGCATGCGCACAGACTACTATTAATCCGATGGCAATGGAATTTATAGGGGAAAGTCTAGGAGCTAAGTTGCCAAATCCGTGAAAATTTCATAAAAATCGGTCATGGAGTTTCGTCTGTGTCGATCAATTTTAGTTTTTACGCATGCCTTATAGTTATTACTACACCAATAGCGACGTAATTCATAGGGAATTTTCCTGGGAAATATACCCATCTACTCCCCGAGTTCGAACGAAATCGGACCAATAGTTGATACGAAATCGACTACAATAATTCACCGTTTGCGCATGAGCACAGACTATTATTTATGTGACGTCAACAAAAGTTATATGGAATCGTCTAGATCAGGGGGGGGGGGGGGGGGGGGGGGGGGGGGAGGTGGAGTGAGAGGAGGCGCCGGCGCCGCGGCTTGTGGTGGGTACGGCGCCGGCGTTCGTTCGAGGCATGAGTATGTTTTTTTCAAGGTCATATTTGTGTGTTAATACCAAAGCTTTTCCTACGCATATTTAATAACATATCCTCTCGACTTTTCGCACGTACTTAGATAATGATATTATTAAGGCAATAACTATTTGAATAGATAGGAGCTCAAATCGAGAAATATAAACATGCGTATATAATTATAGAAGTATAGGTTGTGGCAACTCGAAGTAGGACACGCCGAGGAGTCTGGACGGGCCTTATGACGTACGCTAGCCAACTAAAACTACGATCATACTCAATTGAAAAAATAATAAACCTTTGTGAAATAATTTGCAGCGTTTTTGATATTGTGACAGGTTTTCAACTATGTGAGACAGATCAGTGTCCCCGCTTTTAACGTGGGTTATCTTTGGTATTTATTTCGTCAAAAATGATATGAGTCAGTTCGGTAAGTTAAAATAGGAGTGAAACAGAACCGAAAACAGAAGAATTATAAAATGACTAAATAGAGGAGGAAATGGGTATAGGTAGGTAAATTTCATTCTATCGGACAAAAAGTGACCCTAGCTTATGAGGGCCACACAGAAAAGCTTGGTGGGCCGCTTGCGGCCCGCGGGCCGCAGGTTGAGTATGGCTGGTCTAGATGCTATCCCGCTCAATCCCTGAAAGTACCATCAAAATCGTTTCGTTAGACTCGGAGTTTTGCCTCTGTCAATCGATATTAGTTTCGCGCATTCGCAATGGTTATAACTCCACCAATGACATTATAATTCATAGGGCATGTTTCGAGAATATATATCCTATTACATACCGAGTTTGAACGAATTCGGACCGACAGGTGATGAGAAATCGACGTTATGAGACATTCACGTTTGCATATACGCACAGGCTAGAGTTGATTAGACGATGTTGAAAATTATAAAAGTCTGTCTAATAGCTAACCAGCACAATTCCTGAAAATGTCATCGGAATTGGTCTAAAACTTTGTATAGTTTTAGGCGTGACAAGGATTTACCACAGGCAGTCATCAGACAGACAGACAGACTATTAGGAACCAAAACTGATCACCAACCCCGACGACCGTTATTGATAGGTACACCCACATTTTCGCTTATTATTCTTCCTGTAAGATTCAAAAACTATACATAGTTCATTTGCCTGTTTCAGGGTTTGATCTAAAACCACCACAGTCACGAATGTATTGCAAAAATCCCACAGCGCATACTTTTGGCGAATTTTTGAACAAAATTAAGCTACTGCTCTTGCCTCAAAATTTGTAGAATGTGAATTTTTGAAAAAAAGTTTATGCAGAAATCCGTTTCAGGCAATTCTGAATCATATTCTGAAGTTTAACGCATTTTTTAATGTATTTATGTATGTATGTATGTATGTATGTGCGGTTGCCAAGCAGATAGCAGGCGCTCTATCATCCAGCGGTTGGGCTGTTGAGAGAGAGAGAGAGAGAGAGGGGGACTATATCACATGCCGAGTGACCGGTTCAAGAAGCCAGATATCGTTGATGTCAAGCCCGATGGGTTTGCCATAATCCTGGATGTCCAGGTTGTCAGTGGCAGCGTGGACATGGAGCAGACCTGGTGGGCTAAGAAAAGTAAATATGATAGAAATGATCTGCGACAAGCGATATCTGAGCTAAAAGGAGTGGCACCTAATAACATCAAGGTCATGGCTGCGACCTTGTCACGGCGCGGGGTGTGGTGCGGGAAAAGCAAAACTCGAGTTGGGCATCTCGGCAGGAGTTCTCCGTGGTATCACCACCCGCGTCCTGAGGGGTTCTTACTTGAACTGGTGTGCCCCCTCCGCCTTTGAGGGGAGTTTTGTAAAAAAAAAAAAAAAAAAAAATATATATGTATAGGTATGTGTCATTCCAGACGATAACTCTCCGTAGAATTGTGCTAGAAACTTCAAACAAACTTTAAAATGTTAAGGACACAAAACGAAAGTTCAAGTTCGTGGGCCAGCATGATCGGATTACATCTTCGGGTTGAAATTTTCAAAAATGTAGTCAACAATTTCCTGTTTTTTGCGGCTATTTGTTGTACGAAATAATTTTTTCAGCATACTAACATGTGGTATATTCGGAATCAGCGTAAAATTTCCTATAAGAATATGTATCAAGTTTTCAAAAATTTCAAAGTTGAAAAATCAGTCAAAAATCGAAATAATGCCGTTCGCTAGTTGTAAAAATCGGTAATATTTGCATGAAAATTGAATGCCCAAATTCAGATTGAACTACTCTTATGGAAGTATCCCTGTATAACCAATCCTAGAACCATGCTGTTTAAAACATATATTAGGAAGGTAGTAGGTGCTTGTTAAAATAAAAAAAAAAAAAATGTGATCACAACTGATGAGTTTACTCTGTGAAATATTCCGTCCTCCGATTCTCCGATAGTAATGTCCAAAGTCAGATTGAACTACTCTAATGGAAGTATCCCTGTATAACTAATCTTAGAACCATGCTGTTTAAAACGTAGGTAGTAGGTGCTTGTTAAAAAAAAAAAAAAAAAAAAAAAAAAAAAGTAATCACAACTGATGAGTTTACTCTTTGAAATATCCGGTCCTCCTATTCTCTCGGTCGCTCTCTTTAATATTTCACGCTCAACTGTTTTAGGACTTGATGTAGCTTTAATACTTACTGTGGCTTAGAAAATATCAGCCATGAAATTATGAAGAAGTTCTATTTATGTATGTACTAGCACGCAGACCCAAAATCATAAACTAAAATTTCTCTACACGATCAATAGCGACTGAAATGTCGGATTTCTTCAAAAATTCGCTCGTGGGGTCATGCTGCATGTTTGGACTTTTTTTTCCTTGCTCGCGACGGTTTGCTTGAAGCTGCATAACCACTTACTTGGCTTATAACTTGCGGTATATACGAAGGGCTACGTCGCTAGCTATCTATCATACGTTCCGGAAGAGAATGGCTCGAAACTTCCAGCGTTGTCTAACAAATTAATGTGAACGAAGAGCTTGAGTTAAGATGATGAATTTGCGTGAATTTCATCGGCAGTTTTATCAGAGACAGCTGATTGAAAGTTGGGAAACCCGTTTCGCCGCCTTCATTTGATTGATGGGCCCACAGTGATTATGAAACTTTGGACAAATTGAATTCAGTGGTGTGTGTGAGGCCAAAATGAATCAATATCCTTTCAAACTTCGGTGGTGATCGCTTTCATTTACTAGAATGAATTGAAAAGTTGAAACATGAAAATATCGGGTTCGCGTAGGTGTTATGAATAGTCAATTTATATCTCAATGTCTACCTGATGCGAAAACGTCTCAGACAATAAAGCTGAATAACAGTATGCTGCTTCTAAACTGTCTTTATTACAAACAGTTAAGAGAGCGTCACTGAAATCCGTTTTGAGACATTCTGAGACGAATCCTTGAGATTAACGCTTTTTCATATGTATATATCCTTCCGGACAATAACTCTCCTTAGAGTTGAGATACAAATGCTGTAGGTACTTGCGAGAAAAAAAAATCAAGCTTTCCAAACGAAAGTGAGTTTGTTGGGCAACATTATTGAGCGCATTAAATTGATCTAATCTAAGAAATGTTCTCAAAAATCCCTAAAAATTACTAAAAACAGCTAAAAATCGTTAAATTAATATTTTTAGCAGAATTTTAGTCAAAAGAAGTTTATTAACAATGATCTAGGACAATTAAAATCTATGCAGAAATTTTTGCTGAAATATGTATTCAGAACATTGTGAGAAAGTAAGTAATAAAACACGAGACCCAACGACGATCACTTTCTGTAGGATTGGGAATAAAACTCCATTCTTGCTGCAAATAAAATGTAATAATAAAAATATATATAGATAAAAATGTATATAAAAAAGTGTAGCACTATTACTTGAGAAAATTCGCTCACACGATCATGCTGCATGACTGGAACTTTTAGGAGTAATAATTTTCTTCTCCCAACGCAGATATGACATCTACAGGCTTGAAGTCTCCAGGTAGGATTGATAATAGCTGAAAATAGAAAAGTTGCACTCAAAAAGTCACCTATACATGAAATCATGAGTAGAATAGTTATTACATGACAGGTCAGAAACCCTTCTTATAGGACCAGAATTCCTAAAGGTTTAGAAATCCTAAAGGAATCGATCTCACACATTTCTCCGGATTTACATCTAAAGTACTGCCTTCATTTCTCTTCCTGAAAATTACGTTATTCACTTTTTAGTACATAAACCTTTTAGAGAATAGGTTTGGAATTTATTATATGTAAATCGGGAAAGATCTACCAATGCATCCT
The DNA here is from genome assembly GCA_030762985.1 of Adelphocoris suturalis. Lineage (NCBI taxonomy): Eukaryota > Metazoa > Arthropoda > Insecta > Hemiptera > Miridae > Adelphocoris > Adelphocoris suturalis. Next base: position 14,781,288 of record CM061040.1, read on the forward strand.
AGCCCTCTAAATTTATAATATAGTTGGTAACTCGTAAATGCTCAACACGGACCTCGTTATGAGGGTAATGGTGCAGATAGATGACCTTTTGGGCCCAACATTTTCCTCGTATGGGGAAGGAAGGTCGAACACCGAACAACGGAATGTCCTTATAGACCGAACAGTGAGTTGTCTACAGCTCTATCACGTTCCACCGCACGTGATCTGAGTGGATCCCGAAGGAGTTGGCTGGCCCGCCTTAAAACGACCCGACTCGTTCCCCACTCAGCAAGTCGCTTTCGCAGCCTTTGGAACAAACTACCAGAAGGTTAAGAGCGATGACTGTGAAGATAGTAAAATTCTTTCTACCAATACACGAGAGAGGCAGTTTTGAAATGGAAAGGGCGGCAGGAAGAGAATTGGGTTCCACCGACCTAAATATAGAGGGATGTAGGTTATTGACAATAGACGGGAGAGTGCGCTACGGGGCCGGCCGGTCAGCGAACTTCCAGGCATTGTTCCTCCAACGCGTGTTTTTTACGGCTCCAGAAGAGACCTTTAGCTTAACGGTCAAGAGAAACGAAGCTTTCTTTCTCAGAATAGAATATGATGTTCTCCATATGACTTTTGTACCGTTCTGCACTGCCAAAAAAGAAGTCGGAAGTTATGCAATCGTTCTAAAAATATGTTCTGAAACACTCCCAAGAAATAGGGTTTGACTTGAACCCTTTCTGGACACAGCTGACCACATATTTTTAATACACATAGCTATATCATATCAATATTCTTCGGCAGGCACATGTGTGTGTGTTATGATGCACTGATGTACTGAAATTGAGTGTGGGCAATTTACCTGTTTTGCTATTTCATTAACCGCATAATTTCAACCTGATGAGCAGAAGTACTTTCAAAATCTAGGAATTCAAAATTACAACCAGTAAAGCTAATAGAATGAATTTAAATTTGGATATCAATAGAAATGAATGATATATAAAACAGGCCGCACATAGTCCATCCTGATACCCGGAGAACAAATATCGTAGATAGTATGTGGAACAATCATTCATGTTTTCTGGTTTTCATTCCACAAAACGTCCAACTTTGAGTTATCTTGGTTTGATCGTCCCACTGGAATGCAGCATTCTTCCTCTTTTACCATACTTAATGTGGTATCCTTCAAATGGACATCTTAGCACAAAATGTTTGCTTTTCCGATACCAGCGATTAGAGTCACAAACAAATATCTGCCTCCAGAACTTAGAATTTCTATCGGATTCTGTACAAATTTATATTTGAATCTATATGATATGACCTTTCAATCCATTTGTTATACATAGCTATAACGTTAAGACAGAAATAATGCCAGGTATGAGGCATGGTGACAAATACTTTATCGTGGTCGATAACAAGGGTAATTATTGAAAACATAATGTACCACAATTTAAATATACAATAATTTGAAGAGTGTCTGGGTTAAATTGTAATTATATAAATAGAATTACCTGTCAATCAACGAAAACTACTAACAATATAAATACAGCCTGGCTATCGATGGCAAATAGTGATACAGGTAATTGTGACATTGAAAGAAAAATAACCCAGCATGGATAACATCGGCCCATTACCTAGTGCTGTACATACAGGGAGATAATTACTAGGGCCTAATGGAGAGAAACATTAGGTAAAAAAGGATCATCCCATCAGAGAGGTGAGGTAGAAAAACTAGGAGCGCTCCAACACTGGTTACATGGACTACATACAGGAATAATGATTATATTGCCGAACACCGATGGTACAACTTCAAAAATCAACTATTCGCCCGGCTTTTGTTTGTTGACAATAAATAGTTCACTATGGCACGTGTCGCTATTACCGTGAATAGATAAATAAATAATTACGTTGAATCACAGAACACAAAGAATAACTTCACTGCTAGGTATTATGTAAACATCTTTTGAAACTATGAAACTCGTTGAGTGACTGTAAAGGCAACCCACTACAGACCTAAACAACAACGAAAACCGAAATTTGATATTAGCATGGAACATGCTTTAGCCATCACCTAACTGGCCAAAAGAGTCACGTGTCATGAAAAACTGTCACACAGTTTAGCCGTTGGTAGGGAAGTGGAACCTCCGTTGTGTTAATCGCACAGAAATCGTTCACCATTCGTTGGAAAGCTTTTATTTTACTGAAGATTAGCAATTTAACGTTGTACCATTGTACTTCAATAGAAGCTGCGTTATGCGCATTATAGTCCAATAATAGGACCCCACAGGTCTGCATCCAAAAAACTGCATGGGACATTTTGCGTCTACGTTTTTCGGTGTGCTGAATCCGAAATCGACCTCCGTTTTTACCCATCACGTATAGTTTACCGCAATAACGTGTGCATTTAGTGAAATAGTATACCATTTAACCTCTAGGTAGGTGTATAACTGAAAAAATGTTATGGTAATTTATTATTTTAAAAAATTGTATATACATACTACAAATAGTTTTTAGTTGTTTCTAAGATGTTCCTTGAGTACCCACAGTCACAAAAATAAAAAAAGGTCCAGTCATGCAGCATGACCCCATGAAGGAATTTTTGAAGAAATCGTCGACATTTCAGTGGCTATTGATCGTGTAGAGAAATTTTAGTTTATGATTTTGATAGACAAACATGGAATCAAATTATTAAAAATAATTAGGAGGTACTCATACTTTATTATTATTAAACTAATCTTGTAGATTTAAAGACAAATGTAGGTAAATATTCATAGATTTCGATGTCCAATGTGGTCAGTATTGAAGGCACTTGAAATCTTAACAGTATCCTATCATAACATCATCAAATCTTGACATAAAATAAAATAACATACCGACGTCATATGAAAGAAACGTATTTCCACAGCCAATCGACGATGATGCTTTATATTACGAGTGATATAAAGTCAGTTACATTCGAATCTAGTATCCTACAGCAAGAAATTGACAAACCGTAGTCTCTGTGCATCTATTGACAGCCTAAATTATGGGGAAGTGTCGCTTGGCTTTTCCGTAGCAACAAGAAAGAAATTGAAACGTTTTAAACAAGAAAGAAATCGAAACGTTTTAAACAGCATGGTTCTAGGATTGGTTATACAGGAATACTTCCATAAGAGTAGTTCAGTCTGAATTTGGACAATGTTTCATGCAAATATTACCGATTTTTACAACTAGCGAACGGCATTATTTCGATTTTTGACTGATTTTTCAACTTTGAAATTTTTGAAAACTTGATACATATTCTCATATGAAATTTTACGCTGATTCCGAATATACCACATGTTAGTATGCTGAAAAAATTATTTCGCACAACAAATCGCAAAAAACAGGCTATTTTGAAATTTTTGACTACATTTTTGAAAATTTCAACCCGAAGATGTAATCCGATCATGCTGGCCAACGAACTTGAACTTTCGTTTTGTGTCCTTAACATTTTAAAATTTGTTTGAAGTTTCTAGCACAATTCTACGGACAGTTATCGTCTGGAATGACACATACATACATCTATATCTATAAAAGAGGATGTATGTATGTATGTATGTTGCCTATAGACTCCGAAACCGCTCGACAGATTGTAATGAAACTTTCAGGTATTATTAGGCATGATTCAAGGATTGTTCCTGTAAAGTTTGGTGCAAATCCGTTCAAAGGGCTCTGACCCAGAGGGCATAAAAGGGTGCAGTGTCAGGTTTTAGAAATTTATTGTTTACAAAATTAACTACCCAAGCCAAGACCGAAGGCAGAGTGAGGAGGAGGAGGAGGAGGAGGAGGGAGGAGTAGGAGGAGGAGGAGGAGGGAGGGAGGAGGAGGAGTGAGGGAGGAGGAGGAGGATGAGGAGGAGGAGGAGGATGAGGGAGGAGGAGGAGGGAGGAGGAGGAGGGAGGAGGAGGAGTGAGGTAGGAGGAGGATGAGGATGAGGAGGAGGAGGAGGGAGGAGGATGAGGAGGAGGAGAAGAAGGAGGGAAGAGGAGGAGGAGGGAGGAGGGATTATGTCTATTTATTTACTTATTTTTTAATATGTTTTTCGGATTCTACGCATCATGAAACATAAAGCAACGAATTCGGTATGTTGAAAAATGATTTTAATTAGTCGATTACTAAAGTTTATTATTGAAAAATGAACCAACATTTATCCAGCGAGAAATTTGGGCGCAGCAACGCGCGCGGGGGGAACGCTAGTACATACATAAAAAAAAATGCGTTAAACTTCAGAATATGATTCAGAATAGCCTGAAACGGATTTCTGCATAAAATTTTTTCAAAAATTCACATTCTACAAATTTTGAGGCGAGAGCAATAGCTTAATTTTCTTCAAAAATTCGCTAAAATGGAGAGAGCGATGGTGGGGGGTCGGATAGGAGAAATTTTTGGAGCCATTGCAATAGCTTCATTTTCTAAGAAAATTCGCTAAAAGGGTAAGAACGTCTGATCAGGTAAAGACATGCTGCACTGGGTTCTAGGAATATTGAGGAATGGATGGAAGCAACCTTACATAGATAGGAGCATGTCCCAACATGTCTGGTTTGGTTTCCAGAATGGAACTAAGGATGCCTATATCAAGTGTATTAATGTTTTATCTGCTAAGAAGAGTATCGCCCTCATTTATCATTTAGCATTAAAAAGTGAGTGGTGGTCTTTACCTTGTGCGTGATGGCTTCAAGGTTTTGTCTTATTCCTCTTGACAGCTTTTGTTTTATATGTGGTGAATACACAATTAACAAACAACGAAGGATGATGGTGATGAAAGTATATTTAGCATACTACAAATTGAAACTTGAGGATCAAGACAAGGCGTGGGCTCCTCACAATGTGTGCAGGAGGTGCGAGGAAGATCTTTGTTTATGGTCTGAAGGTAAGAAAACATCTTTCCGTTTTGGCATTCCAATGGTATGGAGTGAGCAACAAAACTACAGCTTGCGTGATTCTTACTTTTGCTCTGTATATGTAAAAGGTTTCAATACGCGGAACCAAAAAGAATATCATATCCAAATTTAAACTCAGCTATTCGACCAGAGCCTCATGGCAATGAAATACGAATACCCAATCCACCTGCTGATTCGGATGATATTAATTTGGGGTCAGAGGATGAAATATGTGAAGGTGCAATATTTCCAGAGGAAGAATCTGACTCAAATGGCACATTAGATCCAAGCCAAAGAAATGTCATTCACAAAAGCTTGGTTCCTCGTGAAAAGGTTCTGTTCCCACCTCTTCGCATTAAATTAGGATTGATGAAGCAATTTATCAAGTCTTTGCCAATGATGGAGATTTTTTCAAATATGTGTGCTCGAAGTTTCCGACATTGTCTAAAGCTAAATTGAAAGTGGAAGTATTCACAGGACCTGACATACGCTAACTTTTGTTTGACCCATTGTTTTTTTAATCAATGAATGAAACTAAAAAATAATCCTGGAACTCATTCAAGGAGGATGTGGTACAAAGGTTTTTGGGAAATAACATAGACTCTGGCTATCAAAACATCGTTAGGAGGTGATGTTGACTGCATTCAAAGCTCAGCACTGTAACATGATTTTAGAAGTCCATTTTTCTACATTCATATTGACTATTTTCCCGAAAACCTTGGTGACTTAAGTGAGGAACAGGGTGAAAGATTCCATCAAGATGTGAAAGGCATATAGAGACGTTACCAAGGAAGATGGGATGTTAATATGATGTCAGACTACTGTTGGATGCTCAAACGGGAAACATCGAGTTCCAACCAGCAAAAGCGCACCAGGAGGAGTATCAATGAAAAGAATAAAGGTTTCACCGTGAAAAGGAGTAAACACTAAACGTGATCCACATTTTGAAATGCTTTGTAATGAGTGAAAAATTTTTTTTGGCTTATTTTCTTTTTTTTCTATTAAACGTGATTTTTTTTTATATTTGTATTTTATGACTGTTATGCCCTCACTTATATCAAAAAATCTGAACATGGTAGAAGAAATAGAAGCTCATTTTCGGATTGAGCACACCAAAAAAATTAAAATCAGTCAAAACATCCCATGCAGCTGTTCAAACAAAATTTTTGCAGGCCTCTGACAGCTAGTTAGCGGGAAGAAAGTATGTTCCATGTTTTAGAATTTCAGCCCGCATGCTGGAAGCGGAAAGCAAGCCGGAGGGGGGGTCCAGGGGCGGAGCCACTTGCGACGCCCAAAGGGCCTAGTTATTCAAGCATGATTGGATTTCGGCACCCTTTTCCAATGTCTGCGTGACAACCTTTAGTTCGATAACCCAATTTAATTGGGGCCGTTCGACTGTTGTCAGCTGGGGTAAATCTCTTTTACCAGAGGGGGTGTTTCGAGGAACATTACTGTTCCTCGGAAACCGTTACATTGTGAAATATGCGCCTTATTAGGGTAAAAGTTCATCCGAATTCAATCTAAAACTCAATCGAGTAACCGTTAGTTGGCTCCATTCTCCACGGGTGCTGGAATAACAGTAAAGAGGAGATAGCTATACAGGGCGCGTCCAAAATGCCGTTGGGTCGGGGGATCGAGGTTTATTTGGTCTGGTGGGGACTGCAAGACTCATAAGCATTGCATTAAATAAAGCGGCGCGCCACGGCGGTGAATTTGGTTATCGTTTGACAGAAGTTTAAATAAGAAGGGATGTCAGTCACAAATTACAAAACTTTGTTCCATGGACGAGCAATGAATGACTGAGAGGCTGAGAAATGCTACATTTATTGAGAATAAGAATTACTTTTCCTTAATGTAGTACCATCCTAAAATCTTCGCACATAATCCATAATTACCAATGAATTAAAACTGTATCAGTCAAAATCGATCTATTTTCTCTAAGTTCTGTTTTTCTCTATTGATTGGGTTTCCACAACTTTGTCCTGAGTGATCTAGTTGGTCAATGTTCATTATTTGAATTGAATACCAACACAGTAATTTTTTGACATGGATATGTCTTTTGGCTGGGGGTCAAGGAATTTTTTGCGACACTTTTTTTCCCGACCGACACTTTTTTTCCCGACCGACACTTTTTTTCCCGACCAGCACATTTTCTATTGATTTTCACGTACAACCAAGGCGTTACTAGGGAAGAGTAGCTCCCATAGTTTTCATAGTAGGAAAATCGTTCGCCACTTTTTGCAATGCTCTCATTTTACCACTACATTTCATGACCTCTAAGCCATTGTAGTGTCAAGGAATGATGATTTATTACTCTAAATTAAAAACTAATATTGTTTTGTAACCATAATGGAATAATCTTGTGAAAAGAAGGCACTACATGTTTGGTATACAATTGAGTAGTAGGTACCAACTGGTAAGCAGTAGGTACTAGACATATCCATGATCTTTTGTTTTTCCCATCAAGGGAGAAATTTTCGCTTTGAACAAGTTTTCGTGAGCAATTTCCGTGACGTTTTTTTATTTTATGTGCCATAGCAAAGACATGAAATGTCAAAATAATGATAATGATAATAAAATATATTCGTTCCATATCCATACGTTCGAACAAGAACAGTCATAGAACACTAGTAATAGTAAGCTTTGTTCTTAACGCGGAATTCTTCGAGGCGTTCACACTTTATTCGCAATGACAAATGAACAAACAAAACCGATGATACTTGGAAACAAAGTATGATTCGTTGTTCACTATAAGCTCACAGGCTGGTTTGTGAAGGTAAAGTTGTGACAACCTGCTATTGGTTACCGTCAAGTTTTGCTGGATCCCGCAAAATGATTCAGTTGAAGAAATGTTTTAGAGGTACCTACCATTTTTAGAGGTCTCACTTCTTAGTTTGGCGAGATCGGCAACAATGTACTAGTAGAAGTCAAGGGTCATCCCCAACTGTTTCCGATCTTGGTCGGAGGGACTCATGAACTCAATGCTAGAAAAAATAACCAAATATATCTTGTTGTTTCAGATCCTTTGGATCCTTCGGTGTATGTGCAAAGTTTGGTGCGTTGTATAAGTTACAATTCCCAGACGATTTGATTTTTTCCCCTTTACTACCGAAACAGAGAAGCTTTGTTTTCGTATGAGAAGCCGAAGAAATTTTTGTTTTCCAAAATTAAAATTTCCACTTGCTTTTTTGCTTGCTGATCGATTTAGGTTCCTTGTCTGTCTGTGGTTAATTGTTATCACTCCCAAAAAAACTATCTACATTATCTCCGAGACAGTCCGTATAACTTTCGTTGACGTTGGATAAATAGTAGTCTGTGCGCATGCAAAAACGTGAATTTCTTACAACGTAGTTTTCTCATATTCTATTAGTGCGATCTCGTTCAAACTAGGGTTTTGTAGAATTATGTACAAAATGTACAAAATTATGCACATTTTCTAGAACTAAGTGGATAAGTATGGGAATACATGGGGATTGTGTGTGGGTTTTGTTGTCGTCTTTTATCCAGAAATGTAGCAGGAATGTGTCTTCTGTTCTTGAAATTTTGATGATTTTTGGAGTGTTTGCGACTGGCTTGAAGACGTGACGCATAGAAAAGTCTCTATGCTTCGTCGATGGGGGCCTATGGGACAACGCGCTACTCTAATGGAGGAACGTTGTCCAGGCCGATACACCAGCCATATTCTTGACAACCGAACTCCTCGATGACGTTGTCTTGAAATATAATTTTGACTTTTCTTGAAATGTATGCTTCTGTCTTGAAAATTATGGCTTCAATTTCAGGTGCGACTTAATTATTTTAAAGGAATAACTTAAATATTCTTAGACGCACTGCCAAGCTTGTTCAAAACTTATGGGTCAATATTTTCTTGAACTTATTACCCTTCCGTGAATACTATTCATTTCCTATTTCAACAGCTTTATGAATGAACTAAATATTATATAATGCACATGCCCGTGCAGTCATTATGATTGTTTCTTGGCTTTCAATTGTGTGCTTGGGAACCATTCTTGATAGCTTGATACTTTCCTGGAGGGGACATATTAATTACTTCCCTCAGGCGTACACCGACTTTATTGATCCACTACCCAGTATATATAACATGTAACTACTGTTATTAAACTGTAACTAATAGGAAGGAAACCTTACGAGATCATACCATATTGTTTCTTATTATTACTTCATTAATTGATTGTAATTATTTGGTATAATTAATTACAATGATAATGAACTGGATTATGGAAGTTTAATTAGGTAAGGAAGAGCCCTGATTTCAACAGAAAAACGCTTCAAATTATTACATAATTGTTCATTATTTCTGAATCAGATAGCCAGCTATAGTAACCAGCATGCTCTGGGGCTTTCGCCAGTCTCTTTTCTAGTATCCACCTATGTTCTTCCTCTCACTCCACCCCCCGCTCACCCCCTCACCACCCACCATGACCCCCTGCCAAGCGTGCCAGGCGTGTGCGCGTGCGTAAGTCTAACACTCAAAGCCTCGAAAAAGACACTTTTTCACCCGTTTTTTGCCCAAAGCATCTATGCAAGTAAAGCGATCGGTATGGTTAAACGTTAGGACCAACTAGACCCCAAATGGAGTCTATGTGCGAAAGAACGGGTTTTTTTAAGTCAATTCTCAGGCCTTTTATGGCCCGGACGGCGGACGGACATTTCAAATTTGGATTCTACGCACCTTGAAACGTAAAGTGACAAAGTTTGAGGGGGGTTATAAAAATGTTTTGCTATACGATAACATAGGCATATTATTGGAAATAATAAACCAAAATGTAACACGTGTGTAATGCTTTGCAACATTTAAAAAAAACGCCTGAATTTTCAACAAACCGTGGACTTGATACGATAAATAATTGTATGATTATACCATACTATACGATTATAAATACAACGTCAACCGAAACCCAAGGCCCCTCATTCTGAATCATAATTATGTATGCAGCTAAAAATATATAAAATATGACTTGGATCCATAATGTCCTTAGTGTGGGAGGGTTATTAAACAAGATACGACAAATGGAGAAGAATTCCCAACTTATCTTTCCTTCAGAACAGAGCCTTTTATTGTTTTCGAAGTCGAGAAGAGCTGCCTCACGAAAAAAAGAGGCTGTATGAAAGCTTTTGAGTATCTACTTTGCCAAGTTTTAAAAGCCATTAAAACTGCGGACAAGGTTTTTTTTTTCGTTTAATGTAAAATTTCGAACCCCAACCTTCTGCTCGCCTTGTTCGGAGAGAAACGGTGAACGGTTTATGATCGCCATAAAATCGTAGTCTCTAAAAGGTTCCTCTTGTCCTTCAGTGACTCAGAGTAAGTAATCACCATCGTAGTATCTAGTTATTCTATACTATGCTGTCATATCGATTTTCTTCAATTCAACTCACGTTTTCAATTTTCTATTTTTTAGCTTCCGAAGTTGCAAAATATGGAACACTGAAAGTTCAAGTGGATATTATTAACCGTGTCGTAGAGGGAGGTCATTAATTTATTCAACAATAAATGTAGACTTCTGAAGCCGGTAGGTCTGACGAATCAGGGCCCATCCATGCATACACGACTTCACTTGGTTACATCAATAACCGATTAATTCTTCAGCTGCTAAAACCTGCTGATTTGTATCTGATTCTTGATGGTCTTGATAAAACTCGCCTGGCAGTCTTAATGGCATCCCATAAACCATTTCAGTAATAGATGCGTTAGCTTCTAATTTTGTTGAGCGACGGATATCCAATAAAATTGTAGGAATTGCATTTGTCCACTTTTTCTTCCCATGTCCTTTAACTGCCGCTTTTAAGGTGCGATGAAATCTCTCAACCGTTCCTTGAGCCTGTGGATGGTATGGATTTGTTCTCTGTAGGGTGATTCCACATAATTTTGCCAATGAGTGGAATAGTTCTGACTGAAATTGACGACCTTGGTCGCTATGTATGCATTTTACGTATGCATGTATCTATATCGATAAAATGAAATTATGTTTGTTTGTCTTTTATGCGCGGGCGTACCGTTCGTCCGATGGGGATGAATCTTTTCCAACCAATTCTTTGCACTACCGGGACGATGATAGGCTATCGGAATCTTCCCCAAACCTACTCCTTATCGTTAAACGGGCGGGGGCACCAATCTCACCCAAAGTAGGACGAACTATAGTAGGTACTAGAGTGAAAACTACCTAATTGAATGTTTTAGCGCGTTGTTGAAAATCATTGATATTTGTAACCGTGACTGTACGAATAACATGTTAGGCGGTACCACGTCCGCTGGGTCAGTTAGTTAAATATATTTCTAATTGCATAGCATTATGTAGTAAAGTAGTTATTGTGTTGTTTTACACAGTGACCGAAAGTGCTAGTTCATTGTTGCTGTATAGTTACCAATTTTGTTTATTGGTATCGCATTACAATTTTTAGCGTAACCAAACGTCTGTCTGTCTGTCCGTTCCATCAAGATCTAGGCCCCTGACCACCTATAGACTTCCAATTTTCACAAAATGGTAGTGGAAATGGTCTATATTCGCCCATTTTGGCAAACATGTGGATCTGATGACCAAGAGCCGAAATATTAACCATAATGATGGCAAAAACGTGGTTTTTCATGGGTGTAGCCTCCGAAATTAAACCGTAAATAGGGACTTAGGGAGTTATTTACGTTACATGGGTCTTGCTGCGTAACCAAACAGTTTATATTTAATCGTTCAGATGAATTGAAAACACGTGGAACTTCGAAGTAGATGTAACATGGTATCTGCTTGTAAAGCAGATAGTTTTTTTTTTTTTTTTTTTTTTTTTTTTTTTGAAGCTGGAAACTTTTGATGGGTTGAGATAATTTAAGAAGATACGTTCGTCATTCTCTAATTTCTGAATCCATTTGGACTAGACTTTGGACACTAAACTACGACTAGACCAACATCGCATACATTAACGGGCCTGCTACATTAACGGGCACTACACAACGACTAAATTAGCTCAAAAACATACCTAGGCTTACCATCAAGATATGGGAATTGGCGAGTATCACTGGTTTTACCAGGAGCCGAAATATTAGCTGTTTGGTTACGCGGCAACACCCATGTAATGGGTTTTGAATCTTTTTTTCCATATAAAACAATTTTTCATGACTCCCAGCGATAAGACGTATTTATGTCAATGTCTAAACGCACAGAATTTTAAAATAATAGAATCTTGGATTAGGTTTTTGTATTCAGAAATTACTTTCGATCCGTGGGGATTTTTATACAAATACACAACGGATGAATTATGTAAATTTAAAAAATGAATACATAACAATACCTACTAACCAATGACGGTTACACTCGAACATGGGAGTACACAAATATAAAACGTTTAACGAACATGTGCATCAGAGGTGCGAGGAAGAAGTGGCAAAACTGTGACGAGCTAGGATTCACAGATGGAGCGGGAATACGCCTAGCAATGTCATGAAAAGAAAAATCCTCAAAAAACCTCTCAAATGAGCAAATTAATTTTCTTCTCTAATAATTGATTAATTCATATGGTTTGAATTTTTACTTTCAGAAATATATTAATAATAAAATTATTCAAAAGAACAGAAATACATGAGAACACAGCTCAAGAGCAACAGCGAGCATGGCAGAACAGACAGAAGAACCTCCAAAGATTATGGCCATCAAAATTGCTTTAGGTATTTTGAAAACTAAAAAACCTCCAGGACTAAACAAAAATCGTTGTACATTTCTAATAATTTAAATGACAGCGGTTTTGAATTGTTACAAGAAATTATTCTAATATTGTAATACATTCGATCATTTTCCTAAAAAATATAAAATTGGAAATGTCACTATTATACATATAGGAGAAGACAAGCCAAAAGAACTGACATCATAATACAGAATAGTTGAACTATTGGAGGTGGAAGGAAAACTATTAGAACGATTAATTACAACTGATGTTTAAAATACGCTACACTTGATAACAATCAATACGGGTTCTGGAAAAATCAAAATATAACAGATGCATCTTATCATCAAGAAATACATAAATGTTCTTATAACGTACGTTCATTCTAAACTGTACTTGTTCTCAAAGTTTGATAATTTTATAACTCTCGGCGATTGGATGGCTCCCTTATTTGGTTTCCCGGTATCACAATCCACGTTGAATACGAGCGAGTTGCGGGAAACGGTAGACCGAAATGAGACCTCGACTGCCAACAGTATTCTAAACGTCTTTGTTTGGAATTGCGGTCGACTGTACCAAAGGATGAAACGTTAGAGTTTGGGAAGAGGCTGAATTTTCAACTCCCAAGGCTCAGTAATTATTTCTCCTCCCACGTTAACCAACTCTCGAATGCAAACGACTCTCAAAACCTTGTTTTGCAGTTTGCCTTCCTTCGATTTCCGAAGCTTTCATGCGGCGAGAGCTCGGAAAAAGTCAGTGTATTGAGAGAAAATTAAATCTCCTTTTTCGTCTCTTCGTGAACGTTTCCAATGGGAGATTCTCATCTTTCACCTTTAAACATTTCTCGTCCCCCTCACAATCTAGAGGTTTTCTTGTTTCATACTTTCCCAGTTTTCTAGTTGTTCTTCGCCTCCCTCAAGAAGCTGCATCCGGCTTCTTTAATTGAAATCGACAATATTCGAGGACTCCGCCGCACTTCTCCGCCCTCTCCACTCCGTTTCTCATCGAGGATTCGTCGTTTCACCATCCGATGTCCTCATTTTGTTTGCAAGTTGCTCATTAGCGATCCAAGCTCTCGAGGAGGCTTCTTCTACCCCTTTCTCCTCGAAATGGAAATTCCTTCCGCCAATAAGAAGAAAAAAATTCTCTCGACCAAACAACGTTTGCGTGCTTCAGAATTACTAGTTAAGTGGTAGTTACCTACTAATTACCAATTACTAGTCGGCGACCTCGTGCTTTGTATAGATTACACAGGATATCTTAATGGTGTTTCGGAAAAAATACATTAATTAAAAACTGCAATAGATAAAATTCAATCGATTCAACTTTATTTAGTATCCAAAAAACAAATATAAATTATTTATAAACTAGTAGCTCCGGCTCGCTTTGCTCGCCTCCATGTCCAGCCGGGGGGGGTAAGGGGGGGGGGGGTAAGCCGTTAGTTACTTGCTTCACTCGCAAGGTGTGGCGGTTTATACATGCAATGGTCTTTTACTGTCAAGTGGGACTTGTAGAATGAGTGGAAACGGTAGATCACTAGGGGTAGGTTTAACGTGTGTAGGGGATGTCGCTCGCTTCGCTCGTTCGAGGTGGGTCGTCTCGCTCCCTTCGCACGCTCTTTGTGGAATGTATAGATGCAATGGGATGTAGTCCATCTCGACTCCACAAGAAAAACCTCGTTGATTGATTATTGCTCGCTTTGCTCGCTTGGTGTGGGATGAATAGATGCGATGGGATACAGTGGGATACCATCGAGACCTACAGCACATGGTTCGGGTGGGGGTGGAAAATTTGAAAATTGCTCACAATCCCTTCTAATTGACAATCCCAAGGGAATGGCAAAAAAAGAAGTATAATATTAATGTAATATTTAATATATATTGCTGTTTGATTTATAGTAATCTTTGTGCATGCGCAAACATTAATTAACTAATTCTATATGTCCATGTTACAATATGTGAGGAATTTATGCTGCCCTAACAACTTGCAGACTTTTTTTCTGTTGGGACTTACTTTCAAATTGATTATTAAATCTTATAAAACTATGTGGAACCACGAAAAGTTCATTAGGTTCAATAAGAATAGGCCATTTATCTGCGTGCAGGAGCTATCAAATAAAGATTATGTGGAACCACAAAAAGTTTGGCTTTAAGAACATTTCGATTCTTCAACTAATTCTATACGTCCATGTTACAATATGTGAGGAAGATATACTGCCCACCGATCTTATAAAAGGTAATATCTATGCAATATCTAATAGATATTCCGTTGGATTTTTAGTTGTCTTTGGGCATGCGCAAACATTAATTTCTTATGAGGATGACTTATCAATCATTTCGACTCGTACTTTGTTCTTCTACTAATTCTATTTCTCCATGTTACAATAAGTGAGGAATTTATACAGCCCTCCCGATTTGGCAGACGTTTTTTTATGTTGGAAATTACTTTCAAACAAATTAAATCTTATAACCTACTTATGTGGATCCACTAATAAAGATAGGCCATTTATCTGCGTAGAAGGGCTATCCAAAAAAGATAATGTAGAACCACGAACAGTTTAGTTTTAAGAACATTTAATTCTTCAACTAATTCTATCCGTACATGTTTCAATATGTGAAGAAGTTATACTACCCACCCAACATGGCAACTTTTTTTTCCTGTTGGGAATGACTATAAAACGCAGCACATAATGTGGAAATAAGAATATTATAGTTTTAAGAACATTTCAGTACTAACAGAACAGTCAGATGTTGCATGTTTGTACGTATTTGTTTTCCAGTTCCATTTTTTTAAATGGAGGCCATTATTTTATGTACGTAGAAAGGCAAACGGGAAGATAGCATTGGAAATCGTCATCGGAACCCCTTCAGGTAAAAAAGACCTGCGTCGCAACATTCCTGATACGGCAGGCTCATTTAACTTCTCATTTTAATCGCGTTGCCTCCCTTCCCCTCACATTTTGTCCAACTTCCCGTTACTTTTTTTAATTTTCGAAAATCAAGCTATTGCAAGTGCCGGGAATATTTAAAAATCAAGAATTTTGACAAATTTCTCCAATGCAATCCATTTGGAAGCGTTCTGAAAAGATGCTGTTATGAAATTGTACACTGTTTCAAGAACCAATTAATTTACCACACCTTTAGACATTCATGATCTCGACTAATGCTCTTTTTCGGTAGCGTTGAATAGCTTTATTTATTTTATTTTATTTATTTTTATTTTTTTGAACAGCTGATTTCGGGACCCACATTCGAGCTCCACATCAATTTAA
Organism: Adelphocoris suturalis; assembly: GCA_030762985.1. Taxonomy (NCBI): domain Eukaryota; kingdom Metazoa; phylum Arthropoda; class Insecta; order Hemiptera; family Miridae; genus Adelphocoris; species Adelphocoris suturalis. The sequence goes on from CM061040.1 coordinate 14,797,098, forward strand.
CATCCATCACATCATTGCTGTCTCGATTAGGTATTCGTAGAATGATGTTCGTGAGATCACAATTTTTGTTCAAACTATATTTTTTACGAGTGAATGTGAACATGAGGGATAATTTCGAACAGCATGAAGTGCAGCAAAAACTTTGCAATATTCAAAGGATAGGTATTGATGACATCTGAACAGACAGTAAAATCTAACATCAGTTCTGTTCTTTTTTAAATATATATATATATATATATATATATATATATATATATATATATATATATGTATATAAATTTAAAAAAAAACTGCTGCCCACCCAACATGGCAACTTTTTTTTCCTGTGGGGAAGACTATAAAACGCAGCACCTATTGTGGAAATAAGAATATTATAGTTTGAAGAACATTTCAGTACCAACAGAACATGTATATATATATTTACAGACAATTTATTACATACAAGTCAACAGCAATAAAACCTATACACAATTACCCCTCTTGACCCTACGTATTCGGCTTCCTTTGCCACAAATTCAACGTTTTTCTTGTATAACACTTCCGGTATTCCTGCTACTGCTGTGAGAATTCGATGGTTGTAGATTTTAAGGAAAAATAATTTACTTACTACGTTCTATATATTGTTCATGGAAATGTTATTTTTCTCGCTTTTTGATCAGTTCTACCACTTACCTACTGACCAACAAATCAGCCGTCTCGTCTTGTATTGTACATAGAACATCACTAGCTCACTTCAACGAACGATCCTTCAACAAATCGAATCTAATAGAGGTCCCAGAACCAATTTAAGTCCTCAATTCGGAGTAATCGGGTCCCGGTTGTCTACCTACGTCGGAACTAGTCGGATATGAACATCATATTTATTTCTAGGAATGACCGATACGAAAGCTCAGCCACACGGCTCGCCGAAACCTCCTCCGTCGTATCTCAGACCTCTTGAAGGTGATTACTTCACCACATTTGCCCAAACACACATCAACTTTTGCACATTTGTGGTTCATCGGGCCCCAATAAGAAAACCTGTTTTACAATTAGTAGGTATGGAATATTGTGTTAGGGTTGAAGATAAGTTCCACTTAATAGTTAATACCTACCCAGCCAGTAGCTAGTCATCAAATGATCCATATTCCTAGAGGTACGAGTGTATCAATATACGTAGGAGCTAGGAGGCAAAAGCCGAATACCTTATATTCGTGTACGCAATCAATTCACATATGATTAATGAGCTTGAGGAAGTTTTAGACGCTGAATCACGAAGTAATGTTCAATTATTCATATTCGAAATACCAACTTTGAACAACACTTTGACCTGAATTACACATTTCCACATAATCATTCTCGACAGCGCCAACTGCTCAACATTACATTTCGGTAATTTTACAAGTTGGTATTGCGATAATCAATAAATCATCATCACTACCTTTATATTCAACTGTAAAAAAGTACCCCAAACTCATGTATCACATGTAGCAACTAAATACTTACCACAAACAAATTTATTATTTTGCATTTAGCGCATTCAGAAATTTGAGTGATTTGTATATTTTTCCATGAAATTTAGCGAAGATTCCTTTAGTATTGCGATCAAGATCTAGGCAAAAAATTAAGGGTCGTAATAATTTGAAATATTCTATCCTGTGGGTGGAGGGAGGGTGGGGGGGACCCTGTATGATTGCGTACGAGATTAACAACAAATAACATCGTGGCTGTGGCAGATGCGACAGCAGGTCAAGTCATCTCGCTCTAAAAGTGTTCCCATTTGGTTTAACATATCGATTAATATCCAATTGTGTATCGAACCCATGTTTATGAGTCGCTGCCTCTACACTAATACGACAACCGTATCGACAACAAAAATTATAGCTAATCCCTGATGACTAATTAGGATTATACTCAATATGATCAACATTCCAGTCTTTATCGAGAAAGAAAAACAGAGAGAACTGCTAATGAGACGCAGGTAAGGACACAGAGAAACACAGAAAAAGACACTTTTTCGCCCGTTTTTTTCCCGATCGAGCGATCGAGCGATCGGGATGGTTAACCGTTAGGACCAACTAGCCCCCAAATGGAGTCTATGTGCGAGAGAACGGGTTTTTTAAGTCAATTCTTAGGCCTTTTATGGCCCGGACGGCGAACGGCGGAGGGACATTTCAAATTTGGATTCTACGCACCTTGAAACGTAAAGTGACAAAGTTTGAGGGGGGTTATAAAAATTTTTGCTATACGATCACATAGGCTTATTATTGAAAATAATAAATCAAAAACGCTGCAAATTATTATACAAAGGTTTATTATTTCTGAATTCGATGGCCATACTACGCAGATCAATGGTCTATAATGAACCCCGTTTTAGCATATTTATTATCGAAACTCGAGGCTTCGCCCTCCAAATGGGTTCACTGCATCGCAGCACCAGGGCCCCGCAATTTTACTGTTTAGTGATGTTGAGAAACAAAACGATCAACGACCATGTCACCTCCCCACCGTATAAGGGTTGCATACACTGTTTATTGATTGGAAAATATGTTTGTTTTTTTACACATTAACAATTATTTATTAATGTATTCCACTGGGCTGATCAGAAAAGAAATATGTATATATCTAATGAGTCTGCATAAGTGTAAACACCTGCTGAAGGGAAATTAATAAAATTAAGCAACACACCTAAACTTTCTCCGCTATAGTTGAATTGGCGAAACCGCCGCTCAAGCATAACACTATGTAGTGGTCATTGATGAAACTTAGTTCCCCCGAAAAATCTTAGGGTCGCTGATCCATTTTAGTTTGAATTGACAGCTAAATAAAAAATCGCTTTCAGGATGATTTAATTCGATTTTGTTGGGAAAATAGATGTAAATAACCACCAAACAAGTGCCACTTATGCAGCATGAGTGAATCATCTTAAATTATATATCGTATTATAATATGTTAAAATGTAATGAAATTTGAGCAATTTCAGTAGAAAGTATTTGTTAATTTTATGGCAAAAAAACTTGTACTAAATAAAATTTGGTGATTCAAGAAAAATTTTGGAGTTTTAGGTTTTTTTTGCAGTTTTTGCAGATTTTTAAGCAAATATTAATGGAATTTAATTTTAATTTAATAATGGCATAATTTTGTGCAAACATTTTTTAGTGTCCTGGCTAATCGTTCTTTTGGAAAGCTTGATTTTTCGGCGAGAGGACAGGATTTTTATCTCAACCCTAAGGAGAGTTATTGTCTGGAATGACACATGCATACATATATATACCTACATTTGAAAAAGTCCAGTCATTCAGTTTATGATTTTGATAGACAAACATGGAATCAAATTATTAAAAATAATTAGGAGGTACTCATACTTTATTATTATTAAACTAATCGAGTAGATTTAAAGACAAATGTAGGTATATATTCATAGATTTTGATGTCCAATGTGGTCAGTATTGAAGGCAGTTGAAATCTTAACGGTATCCTATCATAACATCATCAAATCTTGACATAAAATAGAATAACATACCTACGTCATATGAAAGAAACGTATTTCCACAGCCAATCGATGATGAGGCTTTATATTACGAGTGATATAAAGTCAGTTCATTCGAATCTAGTATCCTACAGCAAGAAATTGACAGACAAACTACTGTTGTCTCTGTGCATCTATTGACAGCCTAAATTATGGGGAAGTGTCACTTGGCTTTTCCGTAGCAACAAGAAAGAAATTGAAAATATTTAAAACTAGCATTAAATCCCTTTTTTTTCTTTTTTTTTAAATATATATGAGTAACAATTTATTAAAAACTTTTGTAAATATAACATTGTTCAAGTATAAATATAACAACTCGTATCATTGTGTGTTTGTTGTGGAATTTGGATTTTTTGTTGATTCGGCTTCTTTTATTTTATTTATATTCTTTTGCTTTTCTCTTAATCTTGTTCTTTTCTGGTCTTCTGTCTGTTGTAATCCTCTTCACGGCCCAGGAGGGGTAGAGGGGCACCATCTTCCTGGCCTATATGGTCTCGCTCTTCATTCCGCGCCTGAAGATTGTGCGTGTTCCTTCTCGGGTTCCTCAGTCTCATTGACACTGCACGTATGGTGGCGATTTGAATTTTGATCTTGATCCAGCCTGAGACCTTGGACCACAGTCTTCCCCATTTCCCAGCCAATTTCATCGCCAGTATCTTTTAAAATTCAAGGAATTCCCTGTGTAATACCCCCTCGCATGAAGTTATGAGTGAAGCTCTGAGGTCTTCAGCTGCTCCATCGTACTTTCTGTGCTTTTCTCTGGCGGCGTTCTCAGCTATTTCAGGCCATTGCCGGATGGCATAGGAAGTAGCGTCGGCGTTCGTAACGCGTATATCAAAGAATGACGCTCTTTCTCTATTCCATACCCCATGTGCCTGTATGTCTGCAACTAGCCCTGGAGTGCCGTTGTCAGCTTCCTATTATCCTGTTATGTTGTCAGAAATCCCAATTATTGTTGATTTGTCAACGATTTGATTAGGTAAGTTCTTGAATTTTAACTGCTTCATGTTATTTCTTCACTCTACTATTTGATAATTATATCCAATATCGAACATATTGGTTATTGAGGTACATACCTATCCCATTAGGCTATAGTATCATGTAAGGTAGCAGTAGGTAACTAGAAGTTTTAGTACAATGTTGTATCGATTCACTCACCTAATCAACGAAGTGCAGGGAACACCAATTGCTTGGACAATGTTTCATGCAAATATTACCGATTTTTACAACTAGCGAACGGCATTATTTCGATTTTTGACTGATTTTTCAACGTTGAAATTTTTGAAAACTTGATACATATTCTTATAGGAAATTTTACGCTGATTCCGAATATACCACATGTTAGTATGCTGAAAAAATTATTTCGCACAACAAATCGCAAAAAACAGGCTATTTTGAAATGTTTGACTACATTTTTGAAAATTTCAACCCGAAGATGTAATCCGATCATGCTGGCCAACGAACTTGAACTTTCGTTTTGTGTCCTTAACATTTTAAAATTTGTTTGAAGTTTCTAGCACAATTCTACAGACAGTTATCGTCTGGAATGACACATACATACATACATACATACATAAAAAATGCGTTAAACTTCAGAATATGTTTCAGAATAGCCTGAAACGGATTTTTGCATACAATTTTTTCAAAAATTCACATTCTACAAATTTGGAGGCGAGAGCAACAGCTTAATTTTCGCTAAAACCGCAAACTTCAAGAATCGTTTCAGAATGCCTAAAAACGGATTTCAATAAAGAAATTTTTCAAAAATTTTTATTTTACAAATTTTCAAGCCATTGCAATAGCTGCTAAAACATTATGTTAACTTGAAAGTTTTTGAGACCTCGGTTTTTCAATATGTCAGCCCTACTACTTACTAACTTTTATGGTTAATAAAAATGTATGCCGATGTTACTGGCACACCCCAGGTCAATGTATGAATTTTCACCCATGTTTCATAAAATTTGATCCAGTCGTTTTAGAGACAAGCTCGACGGCGCGGCGCACGGCGGCGGACGGACTTTTTTTTAAGAATCAATTTTTAGCCTATATGCATACTGAAACGTAAACCAACTAATTTTAAGTGGGGTTAAAATGTTTTTTTCTTGGTCGATTACAGAGCTTCATTATTGAAAATAATAAACCAAAGTCATATTGGTTTTGCATCAATGGTTGGCATTACTATGCATCCCTATGTGAGAGTTGTTTTTGATTTTGGTGAGGATAGCGAATAGATCGTGATTTAACTGGAAGTAAATGTTCTCATATCTCAGACATCAGAAAACGCTGAATATTTTCGTAACGCGAAATGTAACGAAATGTTTTCATACTGACCCACCCATAAGACATTTTACTGTCAATAGTTCGAAATTCTCAGCGGTTGTCACACTTTCATTGAGGTTACTTTCTTTCTTTTGTTTAGGTTAGGTATATTCATAATGGAAAAAAGTTCACACGCACAAAAAAGAATCATTTTTCTATCAGTTTATCAAAAAATGTCATCTTTTTATTGTTCAAACATTGCCTCACCGAAATATTAGTGTGTGAGAAAAAAATAAAATATAGGTTACTTTGTTCCAACATTCATTCCTAAAGCTACATGTTTTACAGAACAAATGGAATATGTTTCTACTTTATGTACCCAAATAAAACAAATCTGTTGCCCACAGGCTCTCTCACAAACTCATTGGGGTGGTTTGTCCGCAGGCACGCGAGAGCTGAGCATGGAGGAGGTGCTGGCCAAGGTGAGAGAACGAGCGAAGATCAAAGCCAACCAAGCAAGAGTGAATATAAAACGACCGCCAACCCCTCCGCCGGAGGACTTGCCCAGCTTTGATCCGGACCAGCAGACCAACAGTACGGCTCAACTGGGCGGCACTGCTTACCTCAGCTGCCGCATCAAAAACCTAAACAATAGAGCGGTAAATACGTTTTTTCCCTGGTCAATGGGTTTTTATTACTTTAACTGCTCTGATAAAACAAATGTTTTCAATGTAATGTACCTAAAAATGTTTTTACACAACCATTTACTTGAGTGAGCTATTATTCTTATTTCGCAAACAGGCCATACAGTATGCATGATGGTACTAACACTAATTCGTTGAAGAAAACAAAATAAATAAAGAAATGTTCGTGTTTGAATGAATAAATAAAATAAAATAAGTAAATTAAAAAATAAAACCTACGATAGACTTGAATACATTCCTTGAAAGATAGAAATCGTTGATGGGTAGGTATTGTCTCAAATTCCGGTTTTGACACTACAACACGATTTTAAAACCATAATCAGAACTGTGAAAACAATGAAGTTGAGAAAAAATGTCTTTATTATTTTATTATTTTAAGAATAAAAAAATAGAAAACTAGGTACTTAATAATAAAAACGGCTAATCGTTGAATTGATTTAAAAAATTTCTTTTACAGTATTCAAATCCAATAGTTTATTAACAACGAACTGTACAAGTTATGGAAAAAATCAAGCGAAAAAATGTACTTAAATTTATTTATATTTGCCGAAAAATCGATGAAAACTCCCCAAAAAGCCAACGTTCCCGAATCTTTTTTGAATTTCAGAATATTATCCAGAACGAGTTTTGTTGCCGTAAAATTGCCGTTGCCACTCCTTCAACACTACGCCCGTAAATTTATAAACCTGAGGAAGGTTTCCGTAACCGTGTTCATATTAAGATTTACTTATACCTATTAATTTATTTATATTCATCTTATTTTCACCCGAAGCAGTTCATTCATCGAGAGCCCAAAAACAACTTAGGATAACAACAAAACAGAGGATAAAGGGTTGCCGAAAACGAATAAAATCTTTTCATTTCTATCATATCTGCCATTTACAAGACACAAACATTAAACTACTCAGATACACACATGCATTTTTCACAGAGTCCCTCTACAAAATGCCTAAAATCTGTGTATACCGAACTTTATATCTACATACACCAATGTCACTAACAAAGTTTTGTAAGGACTTACTTGAACGATCGCCAGTGTTCCTGGCGGATGTGTCATCAAGATAAACCTGGAACACATCGTCGAGCTCGTCGTTTTTCAATATACTAGCGTGATATACAAGCGTACAAAGTCTAATACTTCTCGGTGCAATTCATTGCACAAATGACACGGCAGATGGACGGACGACGGGCTGATTCATGAACTTTTGTTAAATAGAGCTGTCACACGAATACAGGAGCTTGAAAAATTGATTGTGAATAATGTTTTAATGAAAGATTTTGTCTTTTTGACTTGTTTCAAATTTTTTCAGATAATGCTTTTTTTATGTCCATCGCGACCCCTGGGTCAAATTCTAAAATAAAGAACTCGCTTCCTTAGTAATAAGTAACTACAAAAAGACTCACTTTCTGCCAACGAGGCAGTGAGATAAATTAATAGAGCATTTTACACAGGTCATACAATGAGCACATGAAAGGTCTATACAATCTATCATTTGCGCAAAACATATTTTACATCAAGCAAATCAAGAGCAGTTTCTTAATAAATGCTTCTCAGACTATTAATTGAGAAATGAAAAAAATTAGAAATTTCACGTTTGAAGGTTCATAATAAGCCTTTGGTATGACAGTTTTCATAAAGGTTTCATCGCACTTTGGAAACCAAATATTATGTTGTATTGAAACAATTCCGTGGGTGGTCCACGAGTATAAACTCCCCTCGCAATTAAAGCCAGTGACATTGTCTGATTGTAATACATTATATCCACAAGTTCTGGGGTGTAATACAGCCCAGTTCTAGCCATCAATTCTACATTATCTTTCGAAAACGGCCAAGCATCAAAACATTTTAATCCCATATCGAAATTCATATAAATTTGTTTATTTGGTTTTTTACTTCTGAGAAAATGTTTTGATCTTCTCATAGGAATATAAATCCATTATTTACTAAAAACGATTTTTCTCTTAACTTGCTTTACTGGGGCACTACAGGTAACTGGTATTCCTGTTAAAGGAGTGTTGATATTATTATTTGAAACTTCTAGTTAAGGAACTAAGCCTAATAGAGATAAGGAAAAGTTGTGTAGATAGTCGTACAACGAATCTTGAAAATGCTGATCTACTTGTAGTGGTTGTTTTCTGAACCGCTTGTTGTTCCTGGCTGTCGTTGTTTCTTCGGAATTCCTCACATTGATCCCAAGTTGATTCTGCACAGGTGTGTCACGTATCCAAACCATGGATAAATTGAGCCTCATAAATTTTAGGTTGAAAACTGACTGTAGGTTTCACCTGAAGTTTTATGTGTGGAGTCTGAATAGATCTTGGGTGTGATCCTGGGAGTGCAATTTTGTATTCTGCAGATGTCTCAGCTTTGCACAGCAATGAAGTATCTTCATCAATCTTTTTCGCAAATAGAGTGTCGATCTTGTTCAAATTAGCGTGTAGAAATTCGATGTTCTTTCGAGAGAATGAAATGCAGCAATTACCCTCTGTTAAAAAAAATCCCGCGTTGATTGAGATTTTTCGGGTTGTTACAAACCTTTAATTTAGCATTCTTTACCGAAAAAAGCGTGAGCACTGGAAGTCTTTGTTTCTTGGAGCTATTTAACAGCACAGGAACCATTTTCATCTAACCCGCTGAAATTCGAGACCACTGATTTATACCGAAAGCAATACTCCGATACTTCCAAATAAAAATCACACACCGTTTAAAATCCGAATTTTCGGCATCTATGCGTTTAGCCATAGAGAATTTAATTTCAATCTCACCCATTGTCACTTGAGTTATAAAACTTTGGAACGTTTTATGTTACATTATATTGGTTCATATCCCCCACTATGCTACCATTGTTTCTATAGTTTTGAGGAAGGGGAATTTCCGCTAAAACAGGTGCTTCAATGGTTTTTCCAGAATGAGTTTCACCTGTAGTTCCACTTTTTCGCTAACAGGCAAATTTTTTTCCGTTTCAGCTTCAATTTTTTCCTCAAAATATCATTTCGTTTTTGAAATGCGATTTTCTCTACAATAAACGGGCAAAAATGTGACCATTTTGCATGATATTCCAAGGGGTCTTCATCCCCCTTCCAATTATCTGCTATCTAATGACCACATTGACATTTCACCCTATCAGATTGATTCGTATAATAAAATCCCGCGTCACACATTTCTTGCGCACTGTGAAAGCCCATCCATTTTAGATAGCTTCTCAACCTGACTGTAGGATCCGAGTAGTTTTTTTGATGATACATCGTTGAAGTGTAAACTAAACTGGTTGAAAAACTATTTGCGAAACTCCTATATACAGGGTAAACACACTTAAGGTGGCACTAACGAGTAGAGTCGATTTTGGAACTCATTCCCGACAAAAAGTGTCCCCTTGACTTTTTTTAGAGGCTTTGTTTCCGAGTTATTCATGATTTAGGATTTTTTTCGTGTTTTCAACCTTACATCACAAAATCGGCTATAGCTCCCTTCCATATCAAGTAAATTCAAATCTGAGGAAACCGTTGAAAAGCACATTACATTTCCTATTTCTATAAAATATTTGAGTTCTTTTCATAGTAGTTCACGCGCTCGGAAAAATGGACTAAACACAAAAATTTCTCACTTTTTGAAAATTACTGTTTTTGTAAGGTATGTTAAGTATTAAAACAAAATTGGACAAAACCGTACACGTTACAGAAAAAACTTGCCTCAAATCTAAGCTTTACAACGGTATAATCGTTTTTTATTTTACTATGTTAATTGGGGGAGGAAAGTATGTTTGTAAGTTGAAAAAAGTGTTTTTTTTTTCCTACGAAAACAAGGGTTTTTGTGAAAAATGACACCCTAAGAAAATATTAGTTTGGGGTTGGTTTCTTAAATGGCTTGTTATGAACCCCATTTTTTACTCCAACCAATTACATGTAGAACTATTAGCCAAATTGCTAAGAGAAGAAAATTATATACTGAACCAGTGCCCTGAAATTGACTATTTTTATGTCTCCCTGCCAACTTTACAGTAACCTAGAACCTAACTAATTTTCAATGATGACCCCAATTTATCTACGCCATGTTTCTTCCTACATATTTCGCTTATTTCTCTGTCAGCCCATTATGAAAACTTTCACTTTTATTTTATCTTCACTTTTTGGTGAGCGGTTTATTTCTCTTTTTATTATACTATTTCAGTTATTATGTGTAATTATTTTGATTAAATGTATTAGGCTTGCCTGTATTGTAAAATAAATATAAATAAATAGAATCATTCGAATTTGGAAATATATGTACCTTGCCGCAGTGAACGAGTGAAGCTTATAATATCAGTAGAAGCTAGCGTAGCTTTTGAGGCGGACGGTTTCAGCTAATACCAATGGCAGACAGATGTATTTTATTGACCGATTAATGAAGAATGAGAGACTTTGACTTGGCCTGCATTTCTCTGAATAAGTGTCTGACTGTCCTAAACTACAGGCAGCAATGTCAGAGCTATCGAATTGAACATAGGGTTTTTCTTAGACACTCGGAATATGCTGTCATTTTTTGGAGGCGATCCTCTGCCTGATAAAACAACTCAGAAATACGTGCTTTGTATGGATTCTGATAGCTTTTGACGTATTGAATCGAATGAGACGTCTATCATGGGGGTTCCACTCCATGCAACAACGATACTCCAACAATATATAACGATTGCTGAAGATATCAGACGACACATGTGAAAAATACGTGTTTATTGTGGTTTCGTTGTTTTTTTATAAACTTGGTGCATAGGCTCTTGTTGTCCACTGGAAGTTATTGCGAGAAAGTCAGATCAGGCGCGCGAGCAAAAAATAAAAAATAAAAAAATAAAAAATAAAATAAAAGAACTTCTCTCTTGTATATCCTAGTGCCCTGATATTTGGTACACAGCCTCTTGGAGGGCTGTGGAAGTAATTTTTAGGAAGTCAGCTTAGCTGAATCTTTTTGGTGTTATATTTCGCATGTGTTCTGAAATAATTCAATAGTTTCTCGTTTTAGATTGAACTTCCATCGAGTCTGTCAGCTGACTTTGACAATTAAGCGGGGCGCAAAATCTTTGGATTTGTATTTTATTATTATATTTTTCTCAATGATTTTTTATCCTACACAGTATTATGTAGTAATTTTGTTGTGGATATTGCTTGTGTAGAAAGAAAATACTACATCCAAAACAAATTTTTTTTTTTCAAATTTGGGAGGCAATAGAGCCTATCCTGAAAGTTTTGTGTTAACCAATCTTGTTTTTGAATCTCACCGTTTCTATTACTTACCTAAACTTTCTGAATACAATAAATTTATGAGTGTAGAACGTTCTTTGCTTTCACTTGTCCACATAGCACCATCTGAAAACCAATAGAATTTGTTGAATTTACTCTACGTCGGAACTAATCGTAGTTTATTTTACATTTATTTTCAAACAAAAGGGCAGATATTGCACAACTTTTCCTTATTCCGATAGAATATTTACCTCTCTACTCAATTTATTTTTACAAAAATAATAATAATCCCATATGTAAATAATAGGAGCGTTTTTCATTCCCTTCATCCGACAGATCATACAAAGGAATTATGCGCCAGCGACGCGCCAGAGAAGATTTGACCAAAACTCAGTTCATATCGTGGATGAAGGATCGCCGCTCTTCCGCCGGTGGTCTCCGCTCGAGTTGAAAATGTTACCGGGGATTAATTAGGATCATAATTCAGTCCGAGGCGGTGAAGGGAAGCCGCGGATAGTGAATAATGACCCATTCATCCCCAACAGGTCCTGCAGTGCCGCTCGCCTCTAGTCAACTCTTTTCTCTCCCCGTGATACACTGCACGTCGCTGTTTCGCTGTGGACCGGCCACAGCTTGTAGAGCACAAGAGATACAAATGTAAGAGAGACAACTGAGCATTTAGTCAACCCTTTATACCAGCTCGTACTCGGGAAAGGAGACAACATGATGAGTCTATTCGTATTGAGACCTCATATGTTTAGTTATATGAGACACTAAAGAGTATTTCATATTTAATAAGCACCCTGAATTTGTATAAGTTGAATATAGAGTGAAAACAGCATAAAATATGATTCCAAAAGATCGGGGAAGTGTGGGAGTTTATCTACTTTTACCGTGTTTTGGTTTATTATTTTCAATAATAAAACTTTGTAATTGACCAAGAAAAAAAAAAAAAAAAAAAAAAAAAAAAAAAAAAAATTGTTTACCCCCCCCCCCCCTCAAAATTTTTTGGTTTACGTTTCAAGACGCATAGAATCTAAAAATCCAATTGAAAAAATCCGTCCTTCCACCGTACGCCGTACCTACTCACTCCAGAGCTTTCCTCCAGAACTACTGGACGAAAGTGTATGATATGTGGCTGAAAAATCATACATCAGCCGGGGATGTTCCAGTAACTTCGGCATCAATTTTGATCAACCCTAACGAGTATTAAACGAGGGCTGAAATATTGAAAAATTTAGACCTTGAAAACTTTCATTGATACAATAATTTTTCGACATTTTCCCCAACAAATTGAATGAAATCATCCAGAAAGCTAATTTCCCCCGTTATCTCACTAAAAGCTACAATGGAGTGGCGACACCATGATTTTTCGGGGGAACGTCTAAGTTTCATCAAGGACTGCTAGACAGTGTTAGGCTTGCAGCAAACGAGTGACATTACGCGGCATATCCGCCGCCGTCGCGGTTGTGCAAAGTCACAGCACTGCATCATATGTGTAGTGTAGGTGTGTTATTTTATTTGATTAACCTCTCTTCAGTAGGCGTCAGAACCTATGCAGACACATTAGATGCCTACCTAATGATTTGTTGAATAATATAGACAGGTGTTCTCCGTAGAAAATCTATACAATACAGAAATAATAAACCTCTTTAGAATAATTTGCAGCGTTTCTTTGTTAAAACGCACTGGCACAAACTGTTTCGGCTAACCATCTTCATAGTTGGACTGTTTGCAGTAAGATCTTTCAAGCATAGCGGCAAAGTGTTTTCAGGCATGTAGAAGTTTGAAAAGGACCTAGTGGAGGCGAAACGTCACTTTAAAACTATGATATATGTCATTGTTCTTCACTCCTGATTCGCATTCCAATTAATTTATTCAACTTCTTCTGAGTCAATTTATTCCTTTTCTTTCAAGTCAATTCGTGTTCTGGGTCCTTGGCTGAGCTTTTACAAGCGCCCTCCTCACCTGTAGTTAGACTACTCAACTGTCACTGAACCATTGTTCGCAACTTGAGACATTCATATTTATTGCAGTTTTGAAAAAAAGTTCCCATTCTCGTTGCAAGCTGCATTGGAAGGGCAGGATCCGAGAGTTCACTCGACCTTTCCAGCGTAGCAATCGTAACCCTCCTTTACTTTATGTGCCTTTTGCTGCGACCAACTACTTAATGAATCGACCTCTTACCCGCCTAGCCAGAGAATTGAATCTAGTCTTTCAAACAAACCCTTCCGTGGATGTCTTCCAACATTCCTTATCAAAATTCAAGAACTCTTTAATTGACATGCCTGAGTGTTTATAGTAAATTTAAGTAATATCTGGTGTGAATTTACCTATTTTATTTATAATATACAAGTATTTTTCGTTTTCTCTATACTTCTTGTTCGTTGGACATTATTAATTTTGATTGTACTTTCTCCTAGATTATATACTTATAATATTGTTATTCAACTGGATGAATTTAATTTGATGATTTGTAATTGGGCTTGTCCCGTATTGATAATAATAAATAAATAAAAACCTTAAATGGTAGGTGATTGTGACAGTTTTGATAAAATATGCACTTGTCACAAAAATCTTATGTCTAGGGCAATAATAAACAGCGTTCCAGTGCTTTTAGATTACTTACCTATATTATACTTCCACACCTTTTGTGCCTGGTGGATAGGGGTTCCGTAATATGAGCTGAGGATGGAGCTTTGATTTTAGAGTGCTCTTGATTTACTAATCACTGGAGTTGCTTTCCCTCAAATATCTAAGCTTGGGTGCAACCATTAGATCTTCTGGAAGGTATTAGCGTGTGTCAACAAATTGAAAAATCGGAAAGAATAATTAGCTCAATTAAGGAGCTTCATTAACACCTTGGGGAAATAGATTGCTCTCGATGGACACATGAGGAAGAATGAACTCGAAGATTAAATTCGAACCAAACCTATTGATTAAATGAGAATATACGTATAAAGTAGATACCGTAAGAATAATACTGGCTAGAGCTTCTGATTTTTTAGCTCAATCAGGTTTAAAAAAAACACTTCAATTATTACACAACGAATTACCTATTTCGTTTTAGGATGCCGTAACCCTTCTCTGCACATTTAGTTTATAGATGAATATTATCCATTAAACGGAGACTCTGGTACGCAGCTAACCAAATATAACTGTATACCCACAGACAACTCCCAAAACCAATAATTAAAATAAAAAAACCTTTCCTGGAATTACTATACCAACTGCTTATAGGTAACAAAATTTTAACTAAACACAATTCATGATAAAAACATTTCATTGTAATATATAAACGAGTTTGATCGTCGTAGTTTTAATAATATTAACTGCATTGATGCCTGCTAACATATTTTATCATGCACAGTGTTATGTTTTCTTTTCCCTCTAAACTTTCGATCGTTGAAATTGTTGTAACAATAACGAAACATATTAAAACAATTGTTATTTCGGAGTTTTTTGATAATATAATTTCAAGCCCTATATTGTACCTGTCATCTTTATCATCACTTTGGTCTGGTACTTCAAAATAAGATCCCTGGTTGGCGCGCCCTCGAAATTCCTACAAGCGTATTATTTTTTTCCGGACTTTAGAATCCACACATTTGAAATGTGAATGAGTGTGTGTGGATTTTGATTTTGTGATGTGTGTGATTTTAGCATGGAACATGCCTTGGACTAACTAGAAAAAACGTTGCACTGATGTGTCACGAAACCTTGGACTAACTAAAAAACATTACGCGGATGTGTTTTTTCTTTTGATTTTCACGTACAACCAAGCGGTTCCAGGGAAAATGAAACGTCTTTAGTTTTCACCGGGCAAATATCGTTCTCCACTCGTTGGAAAGCTCTCGATTGTCGGATTTCACGCATCTTGAAACGTAAACCAATAAATTTTGAGATGGGGTTAAACAATGTTTTCCATTGTTGATTAAAAAGGATCATTCTTGAAAATTATAAACCAAACCGCGACGAATAATCCCACTATGGTTTATAATTGATATTGGATAGCCCTTCCGCGCAGATCATTGATCTATAATTATTAAATGTATTCATTACTACGAAGACATTTATTATTATTATTATTATTATTATATCAATAAACTTAATTATTGTACGAAGGCACCTACTGAAGGAAAATTAATGACTTTAAATAAAACACATACACTTTACTTGTCCATGTGTGGGTAGCTTTAGAGCTTATATCGATATGCAGTAGTACGTAACAAGTAACAATCTAATTACATATACTACATGGAAGTAGACACCCACCCACTGAAATTAATTACGTAAAATATAACTCCAACCTTTGCTTCACTAGTCCATCTATCCAGTGTCAAGAGTATACATCTTTATGAATAAACCCGAGTTCGTGAAGAGAGGCTTCCGTTGGAATTACATCAACTGATACGATCGTCATAGTTTATAACGTGATTTTTACTACATTCACCCAATTCGGGCTCAGACTCTTGTTGATGATCTTATTCTACTAAAGTTTTAACATATAGGTAGGTCAAACGGATAAACTTTTAGCGATGTGGGTGGGGTCATTCGATTCATTGACGTGATCTCTATAAATAACAAACAGAAAAACAATATACTTCATTCAAAAGTAGTCAAATCTAAATTTTTCAATAATTTCGCCTTTCAATTCTATCCTTCAGAGTTGAATGAAAGTGATTCCGAAGATTCATGATCAACTGTGTTACCGAATTATACGTCACTACTCTACATTAAACTTGACACCATGAGTGATTAGTGTGGAG
Organism: Adelphocoris suturalis; assembly: GCA_030762985.1. NCBI lineage: Eukaryota > Metazoa > Arthropoda > Insecta > Hemiptera > Miridae > Adelphocoris > Adelphocoris suturalis. Next base: position 14,813,549 of record CM061040.1, read on the forward strand.
CTAATAGGAATTTTCTCCCTCAGTTATTCAAGTTCGAGCTATTCCTAATTACTGCAATTCAAAGGTGTGAGAAAAAGAGTTCAAAACAGGGTAGAAGGACCCTATTTGTCGTGATACAAATCGTCACTAGCTATGATCAAACTTTTTAACGAACTGGAAAGCCTCTCTATTTGACCTATGTGACGCTTCGTCATAATTATTGGTACCATTATTGCACCCTGAGTAGTGTGATGTGTTCCGCAGCAATAAATTGTGATACAACAGGAAAACCTGATGCAGGACAATACTTTGTCTTCCCAACGCTATCCCTAGAAGTGGGTCACATGAAAGCATCAGAGGGATAATGCTGACAAAGACTAATGTTACGACCGTTGAAAGGTTATAAACGGCATGTTTTCTGGACGCTTACTCATGGACATGAGTTCGGAAATAATCAAATAAAAACAACAAAATGGATATCAGAGAGAGCTCAAGAGTTCTTTCCAAAATTATTTATACTTAGTGAGAGTAGAAAATGGAATGGTGAAACATCAAATTCGGGAAAGTTTTCAAAATTTACATTTTAGCCTCGTTTTTTACGTATTAATTTGGCTAAGAAAAGATTGATTGAACATCAGGCTGATAGAAAATTAGTCGTCTTTTCCATCGGTGTCTTTATTTTTGATTTTACAGTGATTCCAAGGGAAGTTATAGCCATTTTAACTTCATAAAGTTGAGTTAACAAAAAATCTTAAAAATTTGATAATTCGAAAAATAAGCGGTTAAAACTATCTCGCGTAGGTACTTTCGAACAGAGTGGGCTCTGAAGTCGACCCTTGAAGTAAGTACCGTTAGGTTTGGACACCCTGTATACTTAGAGTGGGTGGTTGAAACTTTAAATTTTAGATTTTCCACGAGAAATTCAATGATTAACCTTTGTAATCAACGATAAAAACACACAACCCACACACAAACACACACACACACACAAAAACACACACACACAACACACAAAACACAAATATTAAACTCGGCCCTTCGGGCCTCGCAAGGTCTTCGCCCCTTGGCCCCGCCAGGGGGCTTCGCCCCCTGGACCCCTCGGTTGCTTTTCGCTTTAAGCCTTCGGCTAAAATGCTAAAACATGGAACATACTTTCTTCCCGCTAATTCGTAAATGTAAATAAATTTAAAACTACGACCTAAATGTTTCACTAATCGAAATTAGAACAGAGTATCTAGGTATTTAGGTAATTTTCTGTTATGGTGCGCGTCTACAATTACTATATTCGGCGATTGGCTCTCAATTCTTCAATGAATCGAATGACCCCACCCGCATCGCTGTTTATCCGTTTGATCTACTTAAATGGTAGAACTTTAGTAGAATAAGATCATCAACAAGAGTCTGAGCCCGAATTGGGTGAATGTAGTAAAAATCACGTTATAAACTATGACGATCGTATCAGTTGATGTAATTCCAACGGAAGCCTCTCTTCACGAACTCAGGTTTATTCATAAAGATGTATACTCTTGACACTGGATAGATGGACTAGTGAAGCAAAGGTTGGAGTTATATTTTACGTAATTAATTTCAGTGGGTGGGTGTCTACTTCCATGTAGTATATGTAATTAGATTGTTACGTACTACTGCATATCGATATAAGCTCTAAAGCTACCCACACATGGACAAGTAAAGTGTATGTGTTTTATTTAAAGTCATTAATTTTCCTTCAGTAGGTGCCTTCGTACAATAATTAAGTTTATTGATATAATAATAATAATAATAATAATAAATGTCTTCGTAGAAATAACTACATTTAATAATTATAGATCAATGATCTGCGCGGAAGGGCTATCCAATATCAATTATAAACCATAGTGGGATTATTCGTCGCGGTTTGGTTTATAATTTTCAAGAATGATCCTTTTTAATCAACAATGGAAAACATTGTTTAACCCCATCTCAAAATTTATTGGTTTACGTTTCAAGATGCGTGAAATCCGACAATCGAGAGCTTTCCAACGAGTGGAGAACGATATTTGCCCGGTGAAAACTAAAGACGTTTCATTTTCCCTGGAACCGCTTGGTTGTACGTGAAAATCAAAAGAAAAAATTTTCGTGACACATTTTCAAGAATGATCCTTTTTAATCAACCATGGAAAACATTATTTAACCCCACCTCAAAATGTTTTGATTTACGTTTCAAGATGCGTCAAATCCGACAATCAAACAAAACCAAAAAAATCCGCCCGTCCGCTTGCCGTCCAAAGCTTTTTTCCGAAACTAGGCTTTGCTTTGTTCATGAAACTTGGATAATAAATTATATTTGTTGTCTAGTCAATCCTGGAAACTGGGCATCAATTTTGGTTCATTATTTTCAATAACTTTGTAATAGGCCAAGAAAAACAATTTTAAAGCCTCCTTCTTTGAAAATTGGTTCGTGTAGGTACGTTTCAAGATGGGTAGAATCCAAAAATCGAATAATAAAAAATTAGTCCATCCACCGCACGCCGTACGACGTCCGAAGCTTTTTTCAAAAAGTATTGGAACCAACATTAAGAAATTTGGCTTAAAAATCATTCCTTGACCAGTAACATCGGCATCACTTTTGACCAAATCTAAAGGGTAGAGAACAAGGGCTGAAATATTAAAAAATCAAGATCTTAAAATCTTTCAGTGTAACAGTAATTTTTTTTTTTTTTTTTTTCTAGTTCCATTTATAGAAATCCGTCCAAAGAATCGGATGAAACCACCCCGGTCGTTGTGCGCTTATCCGTTTGCTTTCCCTAAGGGCACATACAAGAGAAAACGATGCAAATTATTTCACAAAGGTTTATTATTTTTTCAATTGAGTTTGATCGTAGTTTTAGTTGGCTTGCGTACGTCATAAGGCCCGTCCAGACTCCTCGGCGTGTCCTATTTCGAGTTGCCACAACTTATACATCTATAATTATATACGCTTCTATATTTCTCGATTTGAGCTAATATCTATTCAAATAGTTATCGCCTTAATAATATCATTATCTAAGTACGTACGAAAAGTCGAGAGGATATGTTATTAAATATGCGTAGGAAAAGCATTGGTATTAACACACAAATATGACCTAGAAAAAAACATGTATTCATGCTTCGAAGGAACGCTGTACCCACCTCATGGTTCCGCGGTGTATTATATGGGTATAACACGTAAAAGTAATAAATATCCATTCCCCTACACCCCCCTGCTACGCCCCTTGTCACCCCAGACACCACAAGGTGCCGCGGCGCCTCCTCTCACTCCACCCCCTCTCCCCCCCCCCCTCACCACCAACCGTGACCCCCGCCAAGCGTGCCAGGCGTGCGTGCGTAAGTATCACTCAAAGCCTCGAAAAAGACACTTTTTCGCCCGTTTTTGGCCCATAGCATCTATGCGAGTAAAGCGATCGGGATGCTTAAACGTTAGGACCAACTAGACCCCAAATGGAGTCTATGTGCGAAAGAACGGGTTTTTTAAGTCAATTCTTAGGCCTTTTATGGCCCGGACGGCGGACGGCGGGACGGACATTTCAAATTTGGATTCTACGCACCTTGAAACGTAAAGTGACAAAGTTTGAGGGGGGTTTATAAAATTTTTTTGCTATAAGATCACATAGGCTTATTATTGGAAATAATAAACCAAGAGACTAGTTAAGTGTAGTTGTTATTTTTGATTTAATCAATGTCTCGTCGGAAGGCCACTACTACTATGCAGTTTAATTTATTTAGTTATTGTATATATATATATATATATATATATATATATATATATATATATATATATATATATATATATATATATATATATATATAACAGATTTCGTTTAATGATTATAGACAAGATTGAGTTCTACGTTCAGGATTCTACGCATCTTGAGTCATAAACCATCCGCAATGCAATTAAATTATGGAGGGACTCCGATCAGCTGTGGGTCCCCTAAACCTAATTCCTTTTCTAATCTACTGACATTGAAGTCAGAGCTCCTTTGGGACACCACGAAAACAATTACAAGGCACGGAAGCGCACTGATCGGCTGAGGGGCCTGAGAGGCTAATTTCTTTCCCAATCGACTTAAAATGATGAAAATTTTAAAATGGAGCACTTCTGGAACACGTACGATAAATTTATGAGTTATGGAGGTTAGGTGATCAGCTGAGGAACTTCACAGGCTAAATTCTGTCCTGGTTGACTCGGATACTGAAATTAGGAATAGAGCGCCTTTGAACTGGCTTGAAAACCGTGTTATTAAATGTGGAATCTCAGCTGATCGTCCCGTAAGAATTATTTTTTCTCTAATCAACCAACTGATAATGTAAATAAGGTAAATAACGTGGAATGAACAAACATAGTATCAAAACAATATGCATTATATGCAACCCTTTTGCTTGATGTATAGACGACTTAGTCATAGATCGTATTGCTCCTCAACTTACTAAAAAGCGTAAAATTATGAGGTCTGTAGCCGTAATGCAGTGAACCCATTTGCGAGGCGCGAAGCTCCGAGTTTAATAATAAATATACCTACTAGGTATACACGGGGTTTAATAATTACGGACCAGTGTTGTGCGTAGAAGGGCTTCATGATACATGAATAATAAACCTTTGTGTAATGATTTTGCAGCGTTTTATCAACCCTAAAGGGTATTATCCCGTAACCGTAACTGAATATTCAAAAAGCGAGATCTCGAAAACTTTGAAGGTAACAGAAATGATTGCAGGGTTTTCCGTGATAAACGTTATCCCGCAGAATTGAATAAAACCATCGGGAACTCTATACTTTAATCCGTTGGCTTTCGCTAAGAGCCAACTTCTTACAGAATACCCTGGATTTCTAGGCTCGAGAACATAGAGCAATGCGCTGCTAGCAAATATTTGGATTGGCGAGTCAATCGCTAAATTCCGTTAATGGCCGCTAGACAGTAGTACCGGAACACATAAAATTAGCATTGTAAGTATCAGCGTATATTATTCCTACGGAAACATCAGCATATATAGTTCCAATGGAATTATAATTTTTCGAAATCGAGTTCATCAACTATTACAAGGCTTTTCAACAAAAGCCCATTCTGTCCTTAAATTGGTTTTTGATTGATCCCCAACGTTTCTCCCCAAGAACTGGGGTTCCTCGGAAAGATGAAAATTCAATTCAAAATATCAAATTTGGAATTGTAAAATATAGGTATTGTTTTATTTCTATGATATAAATCAAATTTAAAGAATTCTATTTAAAATTTAACATTTTAAAATTTGAATTTTTACTAACGGATGAACCAGTGAAGCATTAGTACATGTAGGTGCGTCATTTTATATTATTAATTTCATCGGGTATCATTAATTTCACCTTCCGAACTAAATGTTATACTTAGATTAAGGGGACTAGATTAATTTTCCCTCTGCATGTGCCTATATCTACGCAAGCATGTTGATGACAACCTACGGATCTGCAATTAGAAACAGAGCTCCTTCGTGACATAGAATTCATTAACAGTGCACACTGCTCAGCAAGAGGGTTCTCGGAGCCAGATTTGTTTCTTATTCGACTTATGACGCTGAAACTTGAAATTCAGCTCTTTTCGGACATTTATAATACAATTAAAAAGTATGGAAAGGACTCAGATCCGCTTCTAAACCTCTGAGGCTTATTTCTTTCCTAATAGACTCGCGATGCTGAACATTGGATAGGGCTCCTTTGGAACACCTCGATCTGCGGAGGCGCACTGATTGGCTGAGGTGCCTCTGAGGCTAATTCTTTCCTTTTTCTACCTGCCTTTTTTCAATTTTTGCTAATATTTCTACATTTGCTATAAAACGGAAGCTCGTGGGGTCCCAGCACTGTTTAGGTAGCTCCTTTTGGTTGGAACGATGCGCCAAGTTATGATCATAATATGCTATACATGTGGCTAATTAGTTCTAGACCAATGATCTGAGCTGAAGGGCCTTCCTTGTTGCATTTTGTCGTGGCGTTACAGCAGCAAATTCAAAGGTCCCGTCAATCATTATAGAATCATAAAAATAGTTTGTTAAAACAGTTTTAAATAGCAATGCTTGGTTCTGTTGTAACTTTCATAATCACTTGGGAGTGGTTCACAACTGGAGTGGAATGATGAAAGAACCAAGCCAAACCGAAACATGCAGTCTGGGTATTGCATGCACATGATTTTTTACTACGACAGTTTCCTTTCTGTCTAACGAAAGTCTAGCGACGAAATACACAGCAAGACCTGAAACTGAAAGGTGTGGCTCCTGACAAGGTCGCGGATTTCGATGAAACTATTTTTTTTATCGATTCTACGACGGAAAAAAATCAACACGTATTCTTCCAATTCACCTTTAGGTAACGAAAAAATTTTCTCATCTCCTTCGGGGAATGACTAATACTCGTATTATCACCGAATGTTAAATTTCAGCTAGCATTTTATGTTTTAGACCATTTTGAAAAACTTTGGCATCATGTGATTGCGCAAGTTCACAAATCCTGCAACACACATATCTGCACTCATAAATGTTCAGGGAATATGTGGGTTAGGCAGTAGATGGATGCCGAATCTTCACTCTGCGCAGCACAAACGTATTGGACGATTCGGCCATCTCATATCATTTTCATCACGGCCATATCATTAATAACTTATGTGGATGTAAGAATTTCAAATTCTTGCAACAAGCTTGACTTCCCCAGTTTTCATGCGATTTCGATCCGAAGGATAGTAGGTACTTTTTATAAAGCTTTCACCAAGTTATTGCAGTTGAAAGAGTCTGTGCCTAGTAGATATGGAGTATATTTTATCAGGATGGATTTTATTAGGATGTATTATTCATTACTCAACCATGAGGATGGGTAACACATCTTTCGACGAACCATGCTAATGAAATTTCAAAATGCAGGAAGGTCTGGTAAAGTATTCGGTATACATATTGAAATTGGTTTATCTGCAATGCAATTGACTCCCGATCTCCACAACATTCCCAGAAAATGTAATTAAAATTTAATGAAAATTGATGGAGTAACGAGAAGTCATGAGTTCAACGTTTTTATAGTTGCTGTGTGTTCCCAGCTACAAATTGGATTATGAAAAGGTCTAAAAAATGCGATATCACGAATTTGTTTTACCTCAATTTCGGCTGCAGGCCGCTTCCAATTATTTTTTCCGGTTCACCAACCTGATCAGTTCATCACTGATAAAACCTTCATTCCCTATCGACAATTATTTTCCACCGCATAAATCCTCGGATCGGAAACACCTCGGAAAGCGGAGGCTGAAACGCGGGAACCGTAAATAATCTGTCAAATAAAAATGTTTTGGCTACCGGGGGGAGAGTGTGGGAAGAGCATTGTACCTTGGTATGGGTTCATGTGGTGAAGCCCCTATTGAGTCGGTGATATGTGTGCGGTGGGCGGCGAAGGGGTAGGCTGGTGAATTCTTGGTGGCCATTCATCTTGCCTCTAATAACAGAATACCACCTACCTACTGCCAAGGCCCGCTGCCCACGGAATGCTGAGATATGAACCTCTTACGAAGCTCAAGGGCCCGCCGGCAGGTACACCTTTTCTCTTCATAATAGTGAACTTGTTATCTCATCAACCTTTTCACTCTTGAAATTACGTCCGAGTCTACTGATGATGTTGTCTTTGTGATCATTTGTGAAGGGAAACCGTATCTCTATCACCAACATTCCATATCGTTGTCGTGTTTATCCTAATAAATTGTTCTAACTTCATTGATAAGATAGTTCTGGGGCACAAGGGTATGGTTTCAGTTCTAATGTAAGATTGAACCTATCTGCAAAACACTGATGCTTACTATAACTTACCATTCTTCTTCCAGGATTGATTATGTAGTTTAACGGCATGAAGCCTACACTTCAATCTAAAGTATTTTTTAGTCACCGTTTTAGCGAAATTTCGTAAAAAATGAAGCTATTGCAATTGCTTAGAAAATTTAAAAATCAATGTTTTCGAAAATTTTCTTTATTGAAACCCGTTTTTAGACATTCTGAAACGATTCCTGAAATTTGCGCTTTTTTGTATACATATTTGTCGATCCAGACGATAACTCTCCTTAGGATGGAGATAAAATCCCGTTCTCGCGACAAGGAAAAAAACGAGCTTTTCGAATGAAAGGATGAGTTTGTTAGCCAGCTCTCTTTGAGCACATTACATTGGTTAAATTCCAAAAACTTTACTAATAAGATCACTAAAAATGGCTAAAAAAGGCCAAAAATGGTTGAATTCTAAATTTTTGGCATAGTTTCAGCCGAAACAAATTTATCAACGAACTAGAACATTAAAAAAATTTCACAAAATTATGCTGAAAAACAAACTTACTTAAATTAAATTAATATTTGCCAAAAAATCTAAAAATTTGGCCAAAACCGAAATTCCAAAATCTGTTGTTATTTTATTTCATTTAGTATGAGTTTTTTGCCATAAAATTGATTTTTAACAATTTATTTCTCATGAAATTGCTAAATTTAGATACAATTTAACCATGATAAAGAAAATTCGCTCATACAATCATGCTGCAAGACAGGCACTTTTCGTAAATTAAAGTAGTTTCAACCATAGAATTTAGACACCACACTTTCTTAAAACGAGTAAATTGATTTTTCAAGGTTTCTACTAAGTACATGTGAAGTCACACTAGACAGGAGAGTCTCGTCCAGGCAGCAAGGGTGCGATGACGAAGGTTGCTAAAATTTTGAAAAATTATAAAATGAAAACGACTTGTGGTAAAAGAGTGTGGGTAGGTGTCTGTATACCTATTCAGAATTTCATTTTCCTTGAAGAAAAACAGAAGGTAGTGAAAAACGTTGTCTATTTCCTTGAAAAGTGGAGAGAAACAATGCTACATCTATTTTTACAGTCAGATCATTATCAGTAACAAACAATAACTGAACATACTTAAGAAAGGACATAGCTTAAATACAGATATATAAAGTTTATAGTCGCAGATGAAGGGAGCTTGAATCCCGTTGGGTGAGATAAAGGAATCTACCGGGAGATACAACCAATCATGTTCATCGAAGTGAAAAGAGAAGAAGATGAAGAGAAGGGAGGGACGAAATTACTCAAACTATAGTTGTAACAATGTGAAGGGAATAATTTTAAGCTTTGCATAAATGAACCAATCACTGATGAAATATATTAAGGAATTTCCTCAGTTACACATTTACGAGACCGGTCACTTTTGATCATCTGTAATTGTTCAAGTGTATTCAACACATATCCCTTTGAGCAAACACGTAGCAATTCTACAAACTAGAACTAGACCAGACTAGAGTTCTATTCTATATGTCAGAAAAATTATTATCATGGTTGGGTTCCTTTTGTTGATTTTCAAATGTAGATTCACCCTTATTGTCCTTATTGTCCCTGACATCCTTTTCATGTTCGCTTATTCTTTCCCACAATTTCCTACCAATTTGAACAGAATATTCATGGCCGCAAGAACATCTTAGTTTATAAACTCCACATTTATCAAGATCACTGATTTTATCTTCAACGAACCCCAGTACAGCGAACCCTAAGGTACAATTACATTTTCTAAAGTAACCCTTTGATGATCTTTTTCCCATCCTGTTTGTTGTAATGATTAATTATGCGATCTTACATATATATATATATGTATAAAGAAATCTGAAAATGAATGACTATTGTAAACGTGTTCTACACTCTCTGCTCTCTGAAACGCAAAGAAACAGCATCCCCACCTTGAAGTGCCGCCGTGTCGACGGCTGTAATACCCGCTTTTCAACAAAAAGTTGGGTAAAACTCTGCATAACGAGTCCTTCGGTGGAGATGAATAAAAACGGCCGTAATTTATGAATCTTCACATCATGTTAATTAAGTATCATTTGATGGTGTAAAGTCCTTTAGGCTAATTAGTTATTTACACATTTACCCCTAGTAATACCGACATCAAAAAGTTTTTATTAAATAAGCACTAATATCATATTATGTTGCACACTTCCTTTGACCAATATTATGTCGTATGATAAACCGATTCAATCGTTCTTCAGATGTACCGTAGTTCATCTAATACCGAGTTTACACCTCGCTCGTGAAAAATATACGCTGCAATAAACCCAACTTCATGGCTCACAACGCCATCTCACACCCACAAAACGACCTTTAGCGAGGGACATCCGAGGAATTTTTATTGCCGTCCCTTCACCTCCTACCTCAAATTCCTACCGTAAGAAAGGTTCTCATTCCTCCACATCTTTCTACTTACACATTTTTCTTCTCCACTCGTTTTTTGAAGGTTAGAGTAGTTGGCATGGAGGAGCGGAATATCCTCACTCCTTCTTATCCTTATTTTTTATTATTATTCCGTGGAAGACGTGTGGAAGGGAATACGTAACAGCTCTAATAAAATAGGTTTCCGTTACCAGCACATTTTCCTTTCCTTTTGCTCGTTTATTTGGTTTTCCCCTACCGACTTCTAGAACTTTTTAGGACTTCAGTGAAAGCATATCAACCATCTTCCAAGAAAAAAACGAAACACATAGAAATCCGATTCAGAACCTCCTGGAACTGGATCCGCAAAAAACTATATGTGCATACTTTTTCTAAAAATAATCTTCTCTTGCACAGTAAATCTGCGGTAGGAGAGTCTACTCATAGAGAACTCTTGAAAATAGCTATGCATTCCCGCACAAAGGGTTAATTCCAATTGTTTTCACTTCAAAAGTTGAAATAATAATGAGACAAGTCATAGATATCTTGGGGGGGTGTTAGGGTCAAGTGAAGCGAAAAATGACTATGTCAAAGAAAAAGTGGATAAGTGGGTAAATCACGTTTTGACCTTCAGTGAGTTCGCCCAAGAAAGCCCCCAAGCAGTTTACACCACCTTCACAAAATCTTTACAAAGAGAATGGTCATATCTACAGAGAGTGGTAAGTGCTGCCCCAAATCAATATGAACCACTGCGAAATGTGATCCGTCAAAAACTGACACCTTCAATCTTGGGTCGGGAAATAGCTGATCACGAGCATAATCTATATGCTCTACCAGTCAAGTTTGGAGGTCTAGCCCTAGAAGATCCGCCACAGTACAGCCACAGAAGCCTTTGACACATCCATTCGGGCCACGTCAGTACTGACATCATGCATAGTAACAGGAGCCGAATTTGATGAAGAAGCCCATAGATTGCACGTGTTAGAAGAACTGAAGAGAGAAAAAAAGTTGAAAATGGAAAGATGCGAACAAAAATGTCAGCAAGCCATGGAAGCCCTCGACCCACACGAAAGAAAGACTATAAAACGCATTATCGAAGGAAACGCTTCACAGTGGCTTTCCGTTATTCCTTTGGCAGCGGATAATTTGGATTTATCGCCTACTCAATTCAGGGACGCACTTTCAATGCGATACGGAAAAAATCTGATGGGCCTTCCAGTTACCTGCGATGGATGCGGTGAACACATGACGGTGAATCATGCCCTCAACTGCAAAAGGGGAGGACTAGTAAAGCAAAGGCATGACTGGATAAGGGATGAAGTTGCAGGATTGGCCAAACTAGCTTGGAGAGGAGTAGTGGTTGAACCGATTATGCAGGAGGCCGAAGACATCAAGGTACACGGAGTGTGGGATAGGGAGAGAGCGGCTTTTTTTGACAACCGCGTTATCAACGCCGACGCTCCTTCCTATTCCACACGAGAGTGGTCCGCAGTCGCTGACGAAGCCGCCCGAGCGAAGCACAGGAAGTACGATGGTGCAGCCGAAGACTTACGGGGATCATTCACACCCCTGATCAGCTCATGTGAGGGAGTCCTGCATCGAGAATTCAACATTTTTGTAAAGAAGTTGGTCTCAGTTCTAGCAAATAAATGGGAAAAACCCCGGTCCCAAGTTGCAGGCTGGGTACGAGTGAAGCTCCAGATGACCATCATCCGGGCCATCTCCATGAGACTGCGGGGGTCTAGAAGAAAAATTGAAAACCATGGACACTTTCGACAAGAGGAGGGGGTTGGAATGAACCTAGAGGATGGCGCTCCACTCCCGATACCAGAGGATTGAGCAAAAAGAAAATAGCTTAGAAACTTTACCGTGAAGACCCCGAGCCTAATCTTTAATATCTAATTTAAAATATATTTTGTTGAATAAAAAAAAATAAATAAAAATAAAATAATAATGAATCAAGTTTGAAGTAAGTTTTAATCAAATGAGTTCAAACACAACTTCATAGTCATATTTTTTCCTCTAAAACAAGGAACATTGTTGACAAAAACGTCTTGAAGTTGTTGTTACTCTGTATGACTAGAAAATCATTTCTTTGTAGAATTTTAGCGACCGTATTTCCATAAATATTATATCGAAAGTCGAAAGGGATGCCATGAGGGGGGGGGGGGGGTTGGCAAACGGGCATTTAAGGGGAGGCTAAGCCGTAAATGAAATAAAATTGATGTTAGCCCCGCCTCAAATTTACGATTGGTTGTTGGTAAGTAAGCCTACAATATTAGACAAATAATTTTTCACTTTTTAGAGGGAAATTTTTTTTCCATTGAATTCTTTGTGAGTCACGCATCAATATTAACAACATAATTTTCTCTAATACATGAACTCGCTAAATTAAAATTTTGGCATAAAACATGGGCAGTTGCTTTCGATCGTTTATATAATTACTAGCTGCGTTCCGTCCGATGGGCGGGAAGATGATCAGTGTATCGATGCGTGATGCTTAGTGGAAGAAGTGTTCAGCCGTATCGGTTGGGTAAGACACTTTATTAATTAAATTAAATAAACTGTAGGGCAAGGAATCGGTAATGAAAATGAAAAAGGGTATAAGGTGCGAGGTATGAAGGATGATAATTATAATCGGGGTAAACAAACATGAGATGATAATTTTGGTTCATAATGCTTCAATTGAAAAACTAAGTGATGCTTCTTAATTTTTATCTGTTCCTCTTCCTTATTAGAGGCCTCTAAGTCTCAGTTGCTATATCATCGCTTCTTTTTCTTCTATCTTTCTTAGCGTTAGGCATATTGTAGGTACTTTTGCACAAAACCCCGTTCAAATTCTACAGGAACTAATTTTTACGAGACCTTGTCGAACGATCAAGTTTGTCCCCCACCCCGGCAACTAGTTGGAACCGTTCCCTACAAGAAGAACTGTGAGTTCTTCAATTCTGTTCAACGCGAAGCAGCTCATGAGTCACAAATGAAAAGTCACATTTACGTTTCTAAACTGTTATGTGATCGTGTTATGAGACCACGAAACTATACACTTCATTCTGATCTACATATCCAACTAATCTGCATTTTTACTAAGGGATTGACTACTTGATGTTATGTGTTTTTGAGATGCGAGCTTGCGAGCATCCAGATCACCAAACTATACACTTCATTCTGACCTACATGTCCACTAAACAGGTTAAACGGAATTGAAGAACTCACAGTTCTTCTTGTAGGGAACGGTTCCAAGTAGTTGCCGGAATGGGGGACAAACTTGATCGTTCGAGAAGGTCTCGTCTAATTTTTGGTTGAGCTGCACATGGTTACCAAAAACCAGCAAAACAATCGGTGTCAAATTGAACAGTCGCAGTGTTGCACTGCAATTCCTAGAAACCAAACAATCGGGTTGCGAAGCCGGTTACCCGTGCGTTACACGAACCCACATGTACATGTTGGAAAGAGCCCATAATTTTCGTTTCCCGATGCCTCAGAGAGGCTCCCCTTTTATTTTCCTATTTTTAGGGTAAATAAGAAAGAATTTACATAAGTCTACTGACCTCGTTGGTTGTTTTTTAAAAATTTGCTTTTTTACAAACGTTCCCCGTGCCATCCCGATCATTTTGCCAAAAACCCTGTTCAATCCGTCTATGAGTTTGAGCGTGAAGGTGCTCACATTACTCGTTTATAGAATAGCTAGATAGGGCGGTACATAGAATGGTTATCAGCTGAAGGAAACCGTCAATAGTAGATGATGCCAACAACCAGGTGTATTGGATTATTAAATAAACAAAGATTGCATATTAATACATATGTCCCTTCAAGTAACCATAAGAATTTACCTAATATAATGTAATGTTGTAAGGTGTTATAAAACTTAATTTTATGTCATGGTAGTTTCGATTTCAATAATGTCAACTTTGGACTTGTGAGATAGGCTCTCTTGTTGAAGTTCGTTCATTCCGTCGAAGATATTCTTAGTACCTACTTGAATCCATCGTGTATTAACACAAGGATCCCACCGTTATATATAGGGTGTCTCCGGAAAAGGTGTCACACAAATAGGGAATAGATTTTATAACTAATTTGTAACAAAAAGTTCCTCCTAAAGATTTCTTTTCGTGTTTTCAACCATATATCACTGTTAATTAACAGTCATTTATCAACATAAATTACTGTTAATTTATGAGTATACCTTTGGAAGGAGCGTTAAGTTTCCTACCATCCTCAGACCACTTTAAAATTTTTTAATCTGATCCAATGGGAGATAAATCCGGCTGAAAGTTGAAATTTGACAAATCTTAAGAAATCTGTCAAAATTCGGAGTGCAATAGCTCGACAGTCTTCCTTTACATTTTACCCCCCGGGGACGGGAAAAACATTTACATGTTTGATGTCACAACAGATCCCATTCGAATGTTATACAATCAACAACGAAATATTTTGCCAACTATTCCGATTCGGGAAAGAGACAGTCATGGACAACTACGAACCTGAAAGAGCCTATAATAAATGGAAAGGATTTATAACCACCATAGTTGTTCGCTCTTTGATTTTATGAGATCTCTACATACCAAATTTGTAGTGCATGGTTTTCCAATTCATCTTGGTTTGTGGAATGAGTTGGTGGTTGGACCTTCCATTCATCAGGATGTACAATCAATGAGAATTCCAAGAAAATGAGATTGTTTGAAGTTCTCCCTAAGCCTCACGTATTCTTCTTGTCCAACAGTCTCATTACACCTATAACTCTTCTTATTTTCAACTACATATCTGTTCTTCAAAACTAATAACTGGCAAATCATTGTTTTATCATCTTTTCCGTCACAACTCTATACATAAACACAAATTATCGGCACTTCAACAAGCAACAAGGATTCAATTCAACTGTGGCTGCCCCGATTCAGGTGTGAGGACCAATGACTTTCGTCTTTGTCTGATAAGACCTATGTCCTGTCTCCCCAAGGAACAAGGATAACACATAAAAAGCAAAAACACAAAGAAAAGAGTAACCTTTGAGAACTGTTATTGATCTGTGCGGAATGTGAGAGGGAATTTTCCCGTCCCTTTTCCCTCAAATTTGAGAAACTTCTTCTTCAACATGAGTTGAAAAAGCATTAAGTGTTCCCTGAGTGTACTGTCAAACTCGTGTAATCGGAGTGTGCCTCTAACTGTTTAGTGAACCATCCCGCTCAACTATGATTTTAACGGGTGACCCTCCATTTAGGTGAGTTCGAGTGAACACACACACACTCAGGCATTGTCTATGAATTCCTCCCGTAGTCATGTTGGCGCAAAAACTAATTTTTAATCTCAATCCTACGGACAGTTATCTTCATTCGTCTCAGAATGAATCAAAACGGATTTCTTTAAAGAAAATTTTCGAACATTTTGATTTTAAAATTTTTGGAGTCATTGCAATAGCTTCATTATCTACGAAAATTCAATCAAAGCCGAAAAACGTTGTCCGAGTAAATAATTCAGTAGGTGATTACGTAGTTTTGATTCTACGTTCCGGATAGAAAATGTTGCCAATTTTCCAGGACAAACTTCGGCTAATATGAGATTTTTCATTCCTATTACGTATAGTAATTTGTATATCACTTGACCAGGGCGTCTTTAATCTAAAAATTTCGAACAAACATATTATGTGGATATCGGAGAACGTATCCCAAATGGAACGCCCTCAAACATACCGTATTTCTTTCTATAAAACTATTTGACATGATAAAGAAAGCACCTATACCAAGATGCTGGCAGTATTCATTTCACGGAGCAAGAGAGAAAACTTTGTTGTCAGCGTCTTATTTTTATCTTGGATGAGATAAAACTAAGGGAACAGAGGGTGGAATGACCTCGACAAACAAGTTTTAAAACGAGGTTTCCTCCTTTCGTGAATAAAATCAAAGGAGCTTCAAGATAGCTATTTCAAAAGGACGGGATTTCTTTCTGTTCCGAAAATGAACATGCGTTTTCCAGGTGTGTTGTTCTCAAGGAAAATACAACTGAGTAGGCTTGGGTAGATTGGTTGTATTGATTCAGTCTACCTCTTCTTTTCGGAGGATTTTGTAGCTGGAAAACCTAAAACACCAGCATTCAAGACGCTCGTATGTCTTATGATTATAAGATGTTTAGATTGTTGGTTTGAATTTGGATACAGATAAATATGTAGATTACAAGAAATTTATATGATTTAAAGATAGTTTTAAGTGTTGGAGTTTTGTTAAGAAATTCAAAATGTTGTTCCATCATCAATAGTCGAAATCGCTCAATAAATTTTTCTTCACTGATTGTTAGTAGACCTCTTATGTATAGATATAAAATGAGATTATTTACTGACAGTCTCTTGTTTCATTTAATCCACTCCTACAAGCTATTTTTACGTTAAAAATGTTAAATTGTACCCGCGTATCTAATTCAATCAAAATTTTGTTTTTCATTGGGAGAATCGAATATTCATTTCCAGTTGTGGGAAGAAGTACATTCTCAACAGTGCAGGTACGAAAAGTAACGCTGATATCGTCAACGTGTCGACTTGTTAATCATCATGAATTTTTTCGACTGATAAGGTTTTCAATCTTTTTGTGAATCTGGTTTCCCTGAACTTGTGTGACTCATCGAACATGTCCAAGCCTACCACGTTTTTCACATTTTCCTGTATGAAGGTGCAGGGAATTAAGAATTGGAAAGTGTCATTGTCTGAAACTAGTTTGTTGGTATTATCATATACTACTACCTTCACGTGCGACACATGCTTCACACACGACTAGCATGAAACGTTGACAATATCTGAAAATAATAACATTGATGGAGTTAGTGATATACTTACGTACCTGTTGTACCTTTATCAAAATGAAGTTCAGAATAAGCTGATTTGTCAAATTCTTGTTCGATTTTGGGTATTTCACGTAATTAATCATATTTATGTAACGGCAGTGTTTATACGCTATCTTCAAGGACGGAAATCATACATTACGGCTGACATAGTCATTCTCATGAAGAAAGTGTGACAGGTTTATCGATTTCATGTTTAAATGTCTTGAATTCTAACGAGGACCGGATATCTTAATGCGAGTAAGTTTTGCTGAACATCATATACGAAATGATAATATCAATAATATAATCAAACTTTAGCAGCAAGGGGATGAATTGTGGGAGATGTGCAATTTATACCCACCATAACATAAAATGTGAATCTCCAGATGTCAGTAGGCTTTCTTTGAAACTTGGTATTGAGTGCTCGGCTTGTTTCGCTTCGCTAAATCGGAAAACACATTGATCGACTTGGTAGAAACTTACTGTTCTCCAGCTGGCCCATTTGATAATTTTCTCGATCGAACAGATAAAATATTCAGCTTGCTGGTCAATAAGAATCATCCCATATATATGCTTGTGGAGATTTCAATGTTATCTTCTAAAACTGAAAGATTGTATATAACGCTATTGATGATAGGGCATAATTTGAACTTGTACTTATAATAACATGGGACCTACTAGATTCAGTGAGACTTCCTCAGCGCCCATTGGCTTCTTTTTTTGAAATTCCGTTTGTCCGGGAGTCACCTTGGAAGTTATTTTTCCGAACATAGTGGCCATTTATTAACAGCTAACATAATCAAGTTGAAAAACCCACGTACAGTGTACGCAGCACAACGTAATTACAAATAAGGGCGAGTAGCAGGCTTTTCGGATAATGTGTTCAGCTTTTATTGGAAGGAATAATATCGAGGGAAACGACTCGACTGAATTTATGGTGTTTCAGTGAAAAAATTGTCTCAATTTTCAATGATTATTTTCCAAAGCGTCATATCAATTTTTTTCTTCCGAAGACCCTAAATGAATAAACCAAGAATTAGAGGATCCGAAAGCTGTGTTGGTGTCTCGATGAAGGCTCATTTTTCTAATTGATAGGAAGATTGGGAAGCTTACATAAGGTTTGAGAAACATACAAGACTCACACTATTGTCAGCGGTAAAATGAAATAAAGCAAAATATATTCTGGTAAAACTGAAAAATCTGAAAAAGAAAACAAGGCGGCTAGGTCTGTTATATCTAGATTGTGTACAGTAGCTAAATGTTAACATAGGAAAGGATTTTGATAACGGGGGAGAGAGTGATCCAAGCGATATGACCAACCGTCATTGTTACGGTCAGGAGTCGATCCAGCCCTGTAGACTATGTCTAATGTCCAAACTTCGCTCTCTAGTCTGGATCCATCCTTCTTGAGACTATGTGACTCTAATGAGATTATAAACATAAGGAACTGTGTTGGTAAGAAACCCCTTATTTCTTGATTAAGTTTACTGAGCCCTCAGTCGCTTACGTCATTTGCAAACTTATTGATGCTTCATTCGAGGAGGAGATCTTCCCCGAGATTGAAAGTTTTCAGTTTGAGTCTTGGTACACAAATAAGGTGTCAAAACTAATCCAATATATATGCCAACTCATTTCACTTCTTTCTGAGTTTTCTAAAGTTTGTGAATCTGCATTCCCGTCAAGGATCATTGACTTTATACTTGAATTTTCCATGCATTCCATGTCCCAACATTGTTTTGTAAGGGGTCGGCCGAAAATTTCGTCACTCTACGGCCTCATAGCTAAGATTAATTAGGAGATGAGTACCCTCTACCATGGGTACAATTTTATGATTTTAATGAGGCTTTTGATGTCATGACGCATGATCTGCTATTCTTGTAAATGGAAAAAACGCTGCAAATTATTACACAAAGGTTTATTATTTATGTATTAGACAGCCCTTCTACGTAGATCTCTTGTCCATAATTATTAAACGCCGCTTATAGTATATTTAGTATCGGAACTCGGAGCTTCGGACCTCACAAATGGGTTCAATCCATTACAGCAGCGGAATCTCACAATTTTACGCTTTTTAATGTAGTTGATAAACAAAACAATTTATTGCCAAGTCATCTTTCCAACACATAAAAGTGTTACCTATACTGTATATTGATATCATCTAATTGGTCAAATTTCAAAAAATGTGCTGACAAAATCACTGAAAATGGCTAAGAATTGTTAAATTGATATTTTTTAGCATAAGATTGGTCAAATAAAGTTTATCAACTATGAAATAGAACATTCAAAAATGTATGTACGAAATTATGCTAAAAACTTGAACTTCATTAAATTTTGTTTTAAAAAATATATAAAATTGCAAAAAATAGCCTAAAATCCAAAATCTCTTTTTTAATAGAAGAGTATCATTTAGAATACCTTTTTCCCCATAAAATTAATAGCTAACATTTTCTTCTCAATCATAAATCTCCAATTTCTATACAACTTGAAATATACACAAAAAAATACACTTTTTCACCTATGTATTTTTGGCTCATAGCACCCATGAGAGTGGAGCGATCGAGCTGGCGAGAAGTTAGGACCAACTAGACCCCAAGTGGAGTCTATGTGCGAAAGAACGGATTTTTTAAGTAAATTCTAAGGCCTTTTATGGCCCGGACAGCGGACGGCGGTAAAGTGACAAAGTTTGAGGGGGAGGGGGGGGGGGTTATAAAAATGTTTTGCTATACGATCACATAGGCTTATTATTGGAAATAATAAACCGAAATGGGAAAGCTGGGGTGAAAAATGGAAGAAATGGGGGTCAGGAAAGCTACATAAATGAATAAGATCGTCTCTGTCTAATCGTAAACGAAGAACTATGGACAGATTTCAGAACTTAAAAACGCTGCAAATTATTTCACAAAGGTTTATTATTTTTTCAATTGAGTATGATCGTAGTTTTAGTTGGCTTGCGTACGTCATAAGGCCCGTCCAGACTCCTCGGCGTGTCCTATTTCGAGTTGCCACAACCTATACTTCTATAATTATATACGCATATTTATATTTCTCGATTTGAGCTCCTATCTATTCAAATAGTTATTGCCTTAATAATATCATTATCTAAGTACGTACGAAAAGTCGAGAGGATATGTTTTTAAATATGCGTAGGAAAAGCATTGGTATTAACACACAAATATGACCTAGAAAAAAACATATATTCATGCCTCGTTGGAACGTTGTACCCACCTCATAGTGCCGCGGTGTATTATATGGGTATAACACGTAAAAGTAACAAATATCCTTTCTCCTACGCCCCTCTGCTACGCCCCTGGTCACCCCAGACACAACAAGGTGCCGCGGCGCCTCCTCTCACTCCACCCCCCGCTCACGCCAACTCACCACCAACCGTGACCCCCTGCCAAGCGTGCCAGGCGTGCGTGCGTGCGTAAGTATAGGGTCAGGCGTGGCAAGTGCGTTTTTGGGGCAAGTGCGTCTCTTCGTTTTATTTTGCTATGTGGCCACTTTATTTCAATTATTTTCTTAACAAATGATAGAACAGTTGTTTATTATCACCTGATAAAATGTTTAACGTCCTCAGTGAACAAATAAGCGTAATTGGGCCGCGAAGCCTTCGTCGATATCAGAGTGTGAACCTGAGGGAGGTGCAGTTTTCAATGATTTTCTTGTCTGAAAACCCTTCCATTCCTGTTTATTCCACTGTTTATCTTTCAACCTTTCATCTCTGTATGAACTGCGCACTTGATAACTTCAAGGTAACAAAAATTTCTGAATCAAATTCAGAACGTCGATACGATCAAATCGAACGTATCAATAATACGTTCTTGCCTCTTTTTTTTTTTACAGTGGGGCAACTGCGTTTTCAAATAAGGGGCAAGTGCGTTTCATTAAAAACCGCATGCAATTACCAGGAAAAATAAGAAAATTAGGGTCTTGAAGCCTAGTTTCCGTCCAGAACCTGTTCCTAAAACGCACAACCGCACGCTTCTCCCAAACCTCAGTCCTATCTGATTCCTGCAAAACTTTGAACTCTTCAAATTCTCTCTCACGCAAACCGACAGCGATTCAGAGGACAGCCAACAAGTGGATGAGTTTATTGACCATTTTATCAACTCAGAAATTCATGTTGAGTTGCTAAAAATTATCTATTTCGCGTCGTTTTAGTTTTCATTAACGAATTTGTGATTTTTTTTTTTTTTTTTTTTTTCGGATACAAAGTTGAAAACACACTTGCCCCTCAATAGGGGGCTATGCTTCCAGGTTTTTCCCGATTCTTATTGAATTAATAACTTAAATTCATTATATCCAAACGTTTTTCGACGTAGGAATGTCTGGAAAAAGTAATAAAACTGTAGTCATTATTCAAGTTGTAGTTTGAGGGAAATGGTAGCATCACAAAGTCAGATTAATGAAAAACAGGTACGCACTTTCCCCCCTTACCCTATTCAAAATGCCTTATTAACTTCAGCAATGGTGGTCTGGAATAGTTTTAACGTAATTAAGGTTATGTTGAGAGAACACTTGGTTGAAAAATTAATTAGGTATAAGTTGAAACTTGAGTACTAAAATTTGAATTGAAGTCTTTTTGAGATTGCTGGGTTCAAATTACACGGTACATTAATTTGGGTAAAATAGTCCGGTAACAAAATTACCCTTAGACGTGGGCACGAGTAGCTGGCTAGTAGCTTATGTTATATTTGGGCTCCTCGTTAATGAAATAAATAAATAAATGTTGATGCAACCTGTGATCTACCGGCACATTCTGGACTTGGCACTGAAGACTTAGCGGCTACCATCGAATATGGGATTCTTTGAGTTTTCAACATATTCGAGCTATCCAAGACTGCCAAATAAAATTACGAGATCCCCAAAAAGTACAAGCAGCCACCAAGGAAAAAACCATCTACCAAGTTTGCAGTTTAGCTTCCACGTTAATTGTAAAATTGAGTTAGGGCATTTGAAAAGAAACGCTTGCATACGAGTCTGCAACAAATTGGGACATTTTATGTCTTTAGTTGCAGACTCGTATGCAAGCTCTAAGAGCCACTCAGCTGATCCGGACCCTCAGCATCGTCAAGTAAATGTCCTAAAGAGGCTACATACGAAATTACAGCTTCCTAGAGTGTAAAGCATAGAAATTAGCTTTAAGAGCCACTCATATGATCCAGACCCTGGGAATCGTCAAGTAAATGTCCTTAAGAGGCTACTTACGAAATTACAGCTTCCTAGAGTGTAAAGCATAGAAATTAGCTTTAAGAGCCACACATCTGATCCGGACCCTGAGCATCGTCAAGTATTTGTCCTAAAGAGGCTACAAACGAAATTACAGCTTCCTAGAGTGTAAATGATAGAAATTACCTATTAAAATAGTTTAACTACCGCTTTACAAATCAAACCGTTCTCGCAATAATCGGATCACCTGCTATGAATCAAATCATCGAAACACCAGCTCAATGAAATCATCAGAAATTAACAAGCGGTTGCAATCATGTTCACAATATCAATAAATTGAGAATGATAACCTGAATGTACACAATTATTCAAATACCCATGCTCATAACTCAGCTTGTTGGCCACGCACTTCGCAGTAGTTTACACAATATGGCTGGATAAATCGAGAGCTTTCGAACGAATGGTCAACGAATTTTTGGGATGAAAAACGGCAAAGTACCATTTCCCTAGCAACGACTCGGTTGTAAGCGGAAATCATTAGAAAAGTTTCGTTTATGTGCCAAAGTAAGGACATAAAATGTCAAATTGACGTGTAAAATTAGTTGAAAGAACCAACTACAACCAAATCATCGTGACACTAATTCACCGTATTTCCACTGTGATTGCATCAAACGAGAGATGAGTCGCAGCTCATTGGTTATGATATAGGTCTCGAGAGACGAAGTCGTAGGCTCAAATCCCGTTGCATGCACTTTTTTTTTTTTTTTTTTTTTTTTTTTTTTTTTTTTTTTTTTTTTTTTTTTTTTTTTGCTCGTACAACTCCCGAAATATACTTCTAAAACGTCATTCTGACCTGCATGTCCAACTAATTTGAATTTTCACTAAGGGATTGACTACTTGATGTTATGTATTTTTGAGATGCGAGCTTGCGAGCAACCAGATCACCAAACTATACACTTTATTCTGACCTACATGTCCACTAATCTGCATTTTTACCAAGGGATTGACTACTTGATGTTATGTATTTTTGAGGCACAAATAATCTTCATTTTTACTAAGGGATTGACTGGTAAACAATCTCCTCACCAATGAATCTATTTTTTTCTTTGCATATGGATAAATCCGTGGATTTACCTGTCGGAGCGATGCCGTAGTGTTGGCAACCTTGCTGCTCTTGTGAAGCGAATCCCGATCGTTCCCGAGTGCTAACGAAAGGAGCCGACAGGCCCCAAGTGCTTAATCCCACAGACGGAAGTATTCACCGTTGAGCATGCGTTTTCATACTCGCCATTGTTGGCCCAACGCCTATAGGTAAACTATGGGACTACGGGGAATATGGGAACTCTTCCCTAGTAACTCATTGGTTGTACTTAAAAAATCAATTGGAATTCTACCTAGCTTCACTTTTTGAGTTAATAATAATCTAAAGTGGGGATATCCATGTTAAAATGGAAGAAATGAGGGTCAGGAAAGCTACTTAAATGGATAAGATCGTCTCTGTTTAATCGTAATCAAAGAACTATGGATAGATTTCAGGACTTGAAAAGTAGACAAACCAAATTAGCCGATCCCAATTTCAATTCCATTAGCGATGTACGGTTTGAAAAACTCCAAGGAAAAAAAATCCCGAAACCGTGACCTAAGCCCGAATATACCTAAGCCGTTATGCAGATTGCACTAGCTCCAAAGTTTATATAGCTTTAATCACGCTACGAGCGAAGGGGTTAAGCGGAGCAGTTTTTATTCGTGAAGAGCGGAGCAGTTTTTATTCGTGAAGATAGATGTTCAAAATTGTATAGGGTCCGGCGGGGCAATTGCGTTTTTGGGGCAAGTGCGTCTCTTCGTTTTATTTTGCTATGTGGCCACTTTATTTCAATAATTTTCTTAACAAATGATAGAACAGTTGTTTATTATCACCTGAAAAATGTTTAACGTCCTCAGTGAACAAATAAGCGTGATTGGAGCCATTTTCCGCGAAGCCTTCGTCGATATCAGAGTGTGAACCTGAGGGAGGTACAGTTTGCAATGGTTTTCTTGTCTGAAAACCCTTCCATTTCTGTTTATTCCACTGTTTATCTTTCAACCTTTTATCTCTGTATGAACTGCGCACTTGATAACTTCAAGGGTACAAAAGTTTCTGCTGTAAATTAATAAAATGTTCTTGCCCCTCTTTTATAGACAGTGGGACAAGTGCATTTTCAAATAAGGGGCAAGTGCGTTTCATTAAAAACCGCATGCACAAACCAGGAAAAATAAGAAAATTAAGGTCTTGAAGCCTAGTTTCCATTCAGAACCTCTTTCTGAACCCCCACGCACAACCGCACGCTTCTCCCAAATCTCAGTCCTATCTGATTCTGCAAAACTCTGGAGTCTTCAAATTCTCTCTCACGCAAACCTCATTCCCCAACCGACAGCGATTCGGAGGACAGCCAACAAGTGGATGAGTTTATTGACGATTTTATCAACTCAGGAATTCATATTGAGTTGCTAAAAATTATCTATTTTTTTCATTAACGAATTTGTGGTGATTTTTTTTTTTTTTTTTTTTTTCGGATACAAAGTTGAAAACACACTTGCCCCCCAATACGGTACATTAATTTGGGTGAAATAGTCCGGTAACAAAATTACCCTTAGACGTGGGCACGAGTAGCTGGCTAGTAGCTTATGTTATATTTGGGCTCCTCGTTAATGAAATAAATAAATAAATGTTGATGCAACCTGTGATCTACCAGCACATTCTGAGCTTGGCACTGAAGACTTTATGGCTACAATCGAAAGTGAGATTCTTTGAGTTCTCAACATACTCGAGCTTTACAAGACTGTCAAATAAAATTACGAGATCCCCAAAAAGTACAAGCAGCCACCAAGGAAAAAACAGTCTACCAAGTTTGCAGTTCAGCTTCCACATTAGTTGTGAAATTAAGTTAGGGCATTTGAAAAGAAACGATTGCATACGAGTCTGCAACACATTGGGACATTTTATGTCTTTAGTCCGCAAGCTCTAAGAGCCACTCAGCTGATCCGGACCCTGAGCATCGTTAAGTAAATGTCCTAAAGAGGCTACATACGAAAAAACAGCTTCCTAGAGTGTAAAGCATAGAAATTAGCTTTAAGAGCCACTCATCTGATCCAGACCCTGGGCATCGTCAAGTAAATGTCCTAAAGAGGCTACATACGAAATTACATCTTCCTAGAATGTAAATCATAGAAATTACCTATTAAAACGATTTCACCACCGCTTCACAAATCAAACCGTTCTCGCAATATTCGAATCACCTGCTATGGATCAAATCATCGGAACACCAGCTCAATGAAATCATTAGAAATCAACAAGCGGTTGCAATCATGTTCACAATATCAATAAATTGAGAATGATAACGTGAATGTACACAATTATTCAAATACCCATGCTCATGACTCAGCTTGTTGGCCACGCACTTCGCAGTATAACTCACATGTTCCCTGATAATTTTATCAAAATCCGATCATAAGACTCGGAGTTTTACAAATATCAACCAACATCAATAATAAACATTGGTAGTCGACCAAGAAAAATAAACGTTCACCCCCCCCCATCCCCTCCCTTCTCCCAAAATTCGTTGGTTAATCTAATTCCAATAATTCCTCTTCGCAGGTACCTTCACCAATGTCGTTAAGTTTTGATAATTCGCATTAATAATACAGAAATACCTACTAAATACTAATACAGAACTAATAAACTTTTGTGCAATGTTTATCAGCGTTTCCGAATCGTCATGAGACAGTGCTGAATTCTGAGATTTTTTTTTTAATTATAAATAATTATCATCAAATAATTATTCAGTAAAAAAGACAGAATTAATATTAGTGGATTGAAACAGATTGACAACCTAGTTTCATCATTTGAAGATAAACAATGATTAGGGATTATTTGCTTGAATAATATTATGTGAATGAAGTGTCTATAAGAATTGGTGCAGGATAGCTCGTTTGTTATAGTAATATTGCTTCTGCTTTAAAAATGGTCAATTATTCTAAGACTATTTGTTAAGTATGCTTGGCTATTTTATCATCGAAATTTCATTACAGAACAAATGTGAAGAGGAAGCAAGGAGCTTACCTGCGAAAAAACTTTTTATATCCAGATAGTAGGTTAGAGGAACACTGTTATGTATTTATAATCAGATGCCATAAATTTCCTCGTCTATAATATTGCGGTGTAGCGCCATCGTGCTTATTATTATCTCCATGCTTTCCACTACTACCAATCCCCCTTTTATGGCTCAAGAGGGCTGGCAGAGGAGCAGCTCTGAGTTATATGAGGTGGTGTGTTGAATTTAACGGTCATATCCCGTGATTCATAACCACAGAGAGGAATTATTGTCGCAATACCCCTACTACAGAGTCATACTTTTTGAGTTGCAATATTCAACTTTACACGAGGGTAGAAAACGTTTAGGTAGGACCACGGGATATCAAACTACACATGTGAAGTTCACGGTAATTCATCTTAAGTTATGCCACTCTAGCTAAACACGTAATTTCAAAAGATGAGTAGAAATTTCTTGTACTTCAACACTGGCGTACCTGTGCTTTATTTTCTTTAGTTTATTCATCAAGTCATGTGAAAAACATGAATGCATATAATTTAATTTATCACAATCATGCAGCACGACCTTGTGGCAAGTAGTAGCGTACAGTTACCGAATTAACCCTCTAGTCAACTAGAAAGCGCCCCCCCCCCCCCCCCCCCCACTCCAACCATTTCATTTAATGTTGGCTGGGAGTTACTATGTGCCACATAAATTTGACACCATGAACAAATCAACAAGTAAAGTAAACTATACAAGTTCCAGTCATGTAGCATGATCGTATGAGCGAATTTCTTTAAATTACCTATCATACTATATTTCGTCAAATCGTATCTAAATTTGAGCAATTTGAGTACAATAAAATTGTTAAAACCAATTCTATGGCTAAAAACTCATACTAAATAAAATTCAGCAATTTAAAAAACATTTCGGAGTTTTAGTTTTTTTTCTTGCAGTTTTTATAGATTTTTCAGCAAAAGTACCTTATTCAGCAACATTCTGTACAGAAACTGTTTAATGTCTTAGTTATTTGTGGATCATTTGGTTTTGAATGAAATGCTGCTCATACGTTCATTTGGAAAGCTTGAATTTTTCAAGTGAACGAACGAAGTTTTTATTTCGAACCTAAGGAGGGTTGTCGTCTGGAAGGACACACACAAACACTAGAAATTTGCCACATGTTGGACCAGCCACATAGAACATGTGTGTGGAAAGGCATCTCAACTGATTAAAATGTTGTCGCGGTCGGCTAAGATGTATTGGGGCCTTAGTTCAGAGGCCTTAAAAGTTATCTACAGGGGCTTTGTTGTGCCGATCATCACTCATGCAGTACCTGTATGAAGAGAGGCTTTAGAAGTGAGACGAAATGTTGACATTATTCGTAGAGTCAAATGCCTGAGGCTCCTTCGAATGATCAAAGGAGTCAGAACGGTATCCTTTCAGGCCTGCAGCATCATTGCTGGTGAAAAGCCCATTGTGATAGAAGCACGGAAGAAAGCGAAAATACATAGCAGATTGATGAATACCTCAGTTGAGAAGCAATCACCACCTAGTAGTTGGCCCCATCCAGCAATGATGGTGTAGATGGTGGTGAACAAGCAACATTCAGTAGTTACGCTGATGGTAGTGATATGGGGGATGGTCAAGTTGGGTGTGCTTTCGAGGTGTTCTCTAGCTCCGGCAACCTTATTTATTGGCATCGCTTCAGGTTGGATGAGTTGTGCTCCACCAACCAGGCTGAGGCATTTGCAATAATGAGGGCGCTTGAATGGCTAATGCAGCAGAAGACGAGGGTGTCGAATCGCAGGACCAGCCTGTATGCAAACAGCCAGGTAAGCTTGGCAATGCTTTCAGATCGTCGAAACCATCTTTCGACAATTAACCGCATCAAAGAGCTCCTTACCCGATTTAGAGGCCATGGACGGTGGAGAGTTGAATTGAAGTAAACCCGGGCATATGTTGGTAGTGCAGGGAATAAGGAAGCCGATTTTTGCGCTAAGGAGGAAGCTTTGAATGAGGAGCTTCCGATTTCCTTCTCTTCTGTGCCTAATTCAAGAGTAAAACGGGACTGCAGAGCTGAGAGCATCCGGCAGTGGGAGCAGATGTGGACAGAAACTGTGGATGGACACAGATTGAAGGCCTTCTTTCCAACAATCAGTGACCGTATTCGGATTGAACTGCCTCTGTCACGGAGATTGACACTCTTGTTGACGGGCGTGGAAGAGTTTGGGAATATGTGAAAAGATATACATCCATCCATCTCCATCTCTGTGAGGATTCGTTGTGCCAGTGTTCGGGGGAAGAGCAGAAATGAGAACATATATACTGTTTCGCTGCAGACATTTTGAGGAACAGCTTGCTCGTCTTGTCGTTTACTTCAGAGTAGCATGTGGCCATTACCGATGAAAGGACTAATTATACACCATCTGCAATATATCCTTACTTACGAGTACATTAACACTATGGACATGGAGTTATTGTGAAAGTGAAAGGTGATATGTTCCGTTGACTAAGTTGAAAATTAAATCAATAACAGAGTAGCCTACAGACTTGAGCATAACATACGTTAAGAATGATAATAATACAGTTATATTACCAATTCATGTTTTACAATATTGTAAAGAAACATGTAAATTAGTTGGTATGCTTGTAATCTTGATGGGAGCAGGCAGTTTAATAAAAACCCTTCTTGCAGGGTTACTGACAGAGAGAGAGAGAAAAAAAAAAAAAAAAAAACACATACACTGACTGTGAGAAACTTTCAACGTTCTTTTCTTCAATCTCATTGTGACTGTGTCAAGAACATCATAATGAATACCGTCCGTCCTTCGTAAAACGTGAAAGTGATATTTTTATCAATTATTCATCTCTCTTCTTTCTTATATCTCGGATAGTTTAGTTAAGGCAAACAATATAAATACCACCAGATAACTTCTTGTAACTAATGTCATTGACTGATGTCTTATTTAAATTTAATGTCGAGGAAGATAACGGAATACAAGGATGCAGCACGTGTACTAGTTGACTAATAATAATTAGACCTTGTTTTATATCCGCTACTTATCGTCATTCATCATCTTAGTATTTTAGTAGATACGAAAGAGTGGAGGGGTTGGAAGTGGGTTATTATAATCTATCTGCCGCATCTCGTTCCACACGCAACCCATAACGCATATTTCGCTTCCAAAAACCTCGAGATTCATTTTGTTGTTTCGTAGCTTTTTCACTCTTTATACCAGCAAATCCTTGTACTCATTCATACTAAGCCAAATTTGACATCCTCCATTATAGAAATTCTACTAGATTTTAGCGTTTCTGGGTTTTCTGAGCTACTTTAGTTCCGTGAATCACTGCCTGCGATGTCCATTCCAGTGAAATTATTCCAAGTTTCAATGGGATGTTATTATAAAAATTCCATTATTCGTGTAAATTAATCCTTTGAGTCCTCAAACAATTTCATGACCATAGAGTCAATGGTGGTTGAGCGCATGTGAAAACATTAATTCCTTGGGTCTCTTGGGTCACTGATGTGTATGATTTTTATAAACGACTTTGGTAGATTTGTTGGAAAGGGACGTTTGTTGTACGCAGTTGACCCTTACTTTAGAACGAGCGAGGTGGGCATTCTGTGGTGCGAATGCCATCAGCATTCAGTTTTTTGGCAACAAACTGAAGATCAACCTCAGTTAAATGCAATATATCCAACGTCACCAACGTGCCAAACGAGGCTGATCTGACGTCGTTCAAGCTACTCGGTCTCTACCTGGGCTCTAGGATGCGATGGAGCAACCGTAAATTTTGAATGTAGTAGGCTAGCGAAAAGTTTTTTCATATTTCGAAGGTACCTAAACCATACATACCATGGTTGTTTCGCTCAGTTTTCTTTCTTTTTTTTGGGGGGGGGGGGGGGGGGGGGGGATGCAATGATACTATTGCGGTCTTGTGCTACTATTTTTGGAGTGGTTCTAAGTGGGTTCTCCGTCTCCAAAAGAAGACAGTTAGAATCATAGCTGGAGCGGGATACCGTGATCATGCGAGGCCCCTTTTCGTTTGGCTTAGGATACTAACTGTTATTTCTTTGTATGTACGTGTGGTTTTGGTCTACATAAAAATTCTGTTTAACACATTAAACGTGTTGAAATTCATTAGCAGGATACTTGGCATAGACTGGATCTTTTACTACGATGTAGATTAGTCAGCACACAGAACCGTTTTCGATATCTTGGGACAATGATGTTCAATTATTTTCCTGTAAGTAACTAAACGACAACTTGATTCGAAAATTTTTTCATCTGTTTTAAAAAATAGTCTGATTCAAGACCCACTCTATGAAATACGTGAAATCTTTAAGCAAATAAATTCTGGAAATAAATCATTGCGTAAGGTATTATTTATAATTTTTATCAATAATCATATATTATCATATTATCAATTATCATATATCCGATGACGTGTTCTTGTTGAGGAATATAATAAAATTCTACTATCTATTAAAGTTTTATATTTAATTTTATTAAGATTCTGTAATATCTGTTAGATCTGTTTTTATTATTGTTGTTTATTTATATGAAATAGTCTATTATTGTTCTATTATGTTTAGATTTCCACATTGAATATTGACTGAGTAAAGAGCGGATACGTGGGCCTTTTGTAATCATTTATATACGATGCATTCTGTACAAAATTTGTGGTGATTGAGTAAAGATTTCTGATTCATGGGCCAAACTTCGATACTGGCTATGCCGACTAACGATTCCAATGAATTCAACGGGTTAGTTTCTGCAAGGTATACTATCCATTCCCACACTATTGGGTTCGCAAAAGCTTGGAGGTGAAGAATATTATGAATCAGGAATTTCTCATGAATATGATTTTCCTTAATTGTTGGAGTGGTTTGAGGAACTTACCAAACATGTCATCCGATGGTTCGTCAATAATTGTTGAGCTCTCACGACAACTTTGATGTTTTTCGATAGCAAAATCCTGTTGTAATGAACAAATCTCGATGAAGTTTCCATATACAGAGCTGTTAGCCGCTTTAATATCTCTTATGAATTCCATGGTAGTGTGTGTGGGTGAGCGAATTCAGCACAAAGCCATATATTCGCTGCATGTTGTTTTCAATCTGAAACTTCCTTCTGAAGAGAAACAATCATTAAGTTGGAACGAATGTTCATGAGTTTTCGAGGGGTGAACGGTTCTGGTTCTTAATTACTAATTAATTTCATGATTACTTGTAGCAGTCTTTGCGTACACGAATAAACGTGTAATTCCAGCCTTATGAGTAATTCCCGTTTGATGAAACCCTTGTAATACGCACCATTCTGGCTACTTTAACTGGATCTCAACTCAATATCGGGGGGTAGCGAGTTGAGCTTTACCTGCCCGAACATGCAACTAACCAGCTCATCCATAGTTATCGAAGTCTATAAGCTTAATTGCCCGCACCTCGACGTGTCACATAATGGTACCTCCTATATCCCAAGTTTTTACGCCAAGTAAACTATCAGTGAATACGATTACTTGGGTGACAGCACAGCAACGACGACCGTCAAGTCATAACTACTAGAAATTTCCTTGCCTAGCTAGGCAATAACTAATGGCATAGCCAACGAATTTCCACACATCCAGTTTATAGAATAGGTTATTCGTAACCACCCAAGTTAAAAACCCCTTTTTTGGTTTCCAAAGCTCATTATTAGCTTTCAAATTCTACTTTCCCCAGTAAGTTTTAGTATTTCAAAAATGTTTGGTAAAATCGAGTAGTATCTCAATTTATTAGAATGTGTATATCGAGCTCGTACCATTTGATTTAGGTAAATCTTGACATTTCGTACCTTGAGCCAGTAAAACCATGAATAAAGGTGTGCGGTAATGACCATTTTTTAGGACTGGGTTTATTCCCACGTACATAGGTTTGTGGAATTTAGAATAAACAAAGTGAACTTCTGGAGAAAGGAATTGCATATATTTTGTTGCAACATGGTTGAAAATTGTGGCACTTTGAATTGCACTTTTCATTTTTGAAGCCTCACGGCCTCATTTTTGTTGGAGGAACGATTTTTCTGGAATTAAAGCACTGTAGGTGGATTAAGAAAAAAATAGCCTGTAGCTATTAAATAGGTCCCTCAGCTATTTATTTTTGGCAGTAGATGGAAGAGGGGGTGTTTGCTTACCGTTGGCTGAACGGCTCTCTGTTGATCTTGAACCCTCCTCAGCATTGGCGTCTCTTGGCTAGGGAGACTCGCTGATCTTCGGCTGCCGATTCTTCTTGGCATCATAGGTACACGAGCGCCGAAGAGTGGAGGCCCGCGACCGGTCCGTCTTCCACTGCTCCCTCAACGGACAAAATTCCGCCTCCGGACGGGTACACAATTTCAGAAACAAGACCTCGAGCTGATGCTCGTCAAACAGTTTTACTCATTCGTCCAGGGCGTGTCTGCTTTAGGTGGGCCCAATCATCGCCCAGCAATTTCCTCCAAGTCGTTCCTTCTAATTGTTCATTCCGTTCATTGGATACAAGTTTTCGTGACGTATAAGTTAAAGGGCGGTAAACAATTACCTTACCACTTTCCAGGGTGCGAGTGGGGGAATTTAGCCTCTTTTCAACGTCACGCCATGTCTCATAAATGACATCAGCGCAGTCGTGTTTGTGTGAATTGGGTCAGAGAACTGCATATTCCGGACGTCGGCTTATTCTTGTCTCGGGTATTGTCCATTGTCAACTGTGAATTGTCGATTTACGAGTTGACAGATAGAGCCTACTCATACATTCTAAATGCATTGGACATAGCTCAAAGGAATCCCATTTCAAATTTCAGCACTGTAAGAAAGCATTAGACTCACGAGTCTCACCTTCGTAACCAATTTGCGTAACGCGATTCGGTAGTGATCGAACGAAATGATGACTTTGTAATCAATATACCTATATAGATGTTGGCACGTACCCTAAGAATATTAATGAAATTAAATGAAACTTCTTCTTTTCGCAAGACCAGAAGGTCAGAGGATCAGAGGATCTATATGTATGGACACTGACTTATGAACACCCATCAACTGAAATTGATGAGACTAGGTAAATAAATAATCAAGGAACACTTCCCTAGTCCACATCTAGGTGATATGAGTGATAACAAAATCGATTTTGTGAAGCCAAAAGTTCATTGGAATTAAGTATATTAGCAGATACAGACATCGTAGCATGATGGCATATTGGCTGATTCGAATGATAGTTGGGGGATAAAAATTGGATTATCTTATGTCAATTCCAACGCGAATATATCATTAATAACAACTACACATGCGCCAATACGAAATCCATGTGACAAGCTTACTATCCACAGTTTTCATCCGATCTGAATGAAATTTTTAGGGAATTTGCGGGCTAGAGTGCAGACAATTACCCCCTCCTTTTTGAAATTTTGGTTTGGGCAAAATTTGGGTATTTCCGCGAACACGCTGATTTCGGGGTTTTGCGGTTTTCGCGTCAAAATGGAGGGCTTGGGAGGACTTGAAACTTTTACATGTATAAGGTGGCTAGTCCATTATTAGTTATTTGTTACCTGTTTTGGAATATTAATGTACAATGTTGACCTTATGTGATTTATTTTCTTAATGATTAATTTTTTCCTAAAAATTGTTTTCTTAAAACTATTTAATTGTAATTTTAATATTATTTAGTAGTTTTCTTACAATTATTAATTCTTACAATTATTATTAATTTCTAGGGTTTACATTTTCGATTGAATTCGTTATTTTTTTCTAGTATTATAACTTTCCGTGTACATACATTTCAATAAATCCTGATAATTTCATATTTTCTTTCATGACCTACAATAAATTAATTCCTTTTATATAATTTACTCTATTTTATTTTCGCTGTTTTACTGGTTTTCCGTTACCTACATTTTTGTATTCATAAAGTCCATTGTTAAATTCAATTTGTAATATCTCTGAATATTCTTAAATAACGTCATCATCTTGGTCTATTATGTTATTCGTATTAATGTATTCTTACTTGTAGTAATAATAATAAGCAGTTAAATCTAGCATATCTTTTGTTGCTAACTATGCATGAAGCATAATAAATTCATATCTTCGTTTTTTTTTTTACTAATAGTTATCCTCTACAATTTTAGTTTTTCTATCCTTGCGTATTAAATGCTCAATTCTATATGAATTTACAATTTATGTCAATGATATGATTAATTCAATGTGCACACTTATAATTAGTATTCCCTTTGCTTAAGATGTTATTATAGTTTTCTAACTGTAGTCTACTTCTGTATACAATTACAATTTGTATCTCCTAACCTATGATCTTGGCATAGTTTTCTAATGTGTCATAGTTACTTCCGTATGCATTTACAATTTGTTGTTCTCCTATCTGTCATCCTATTGATCTATTAGGTAGCTATCGATGGCTTAGTTCACTATTATCCTGGTTGTAGGAGCTCCTTGTATCTATTTCTTGAGGAGCGTGATTTTAGGTCAACTTGAAGTGTGGGTAGCTTTGAAATTATCATATCAATTTTTGATGTTTTGTACCTAGGTGTCCTTTCAGTTTTCATTTAAGTAAACCATTACTATCATGTCTGTGATTAATGTAATTGTCAATATTGTAGGGTTCGTTTACGTAATTTCGGAGGTAGAATGTTGTGTTGTAGTTTCCAAACTATGAGTTTTTTTTCGCTGAAAATTGCATTTTAGCTTTCAATTACGTTTGTATTAGGTCATAGATGAGTGTCTGAATGGATTTATTAATCAAAAAATGGGTTTTGTCTCGTCGTAGTGGTTTTCCTTATGTTTTCAGTGTACCGAGCGGGTTGTGAAGTGGCGGTCGGTCTTTTCTCTTTCCGACTCGATTTACTCGATCTGCTGTATTAACATCTCGTTTTGAATTCGTCAACTATTGGCCTCGCCTACATTAGGTTCTGCTTCCACTTTGTAATTTATTAGTTTGAATTAGCTTTTTGGCATTTGTGAACGGTATACTTCAGTAACTCAAGGTTACATTTTCTGTGGAAATTTTATTTGGGTGAGGTTAAATTGGCATGGAATTGATTTAGGTAATTGTTCCTTGAAGGTTAATAGGTGTGGTTATTGATTTATGTTGCCTATCTGTGAATATCTGTTGCTAGGTTGAATTACTTTCTCCTCTAGTTTTTTTTTGTTTTGCTCGTGTGAAAAAATATCAAGAATTAGAACTTAAAATCTAGAGATTCGTCATAGTTTTTCCTGATATGTGTAGTATTATAATTAACTGATAGTAAATTGTGTATCCATGCTTTTGTTTCGATGTACCTACATCATGTCCCGTTGTAATTGCTTGATTAATGTTTCTTGATTTGAATTGAGCTGGGGTGGTTATATTAGAGTTCCATTTATAAATTCGTAATCCGATTGTGCCATTGTTCTGAAACAAAATGGTCTGCTTCTCCCACCATGTCTATTTACCCACGTTTTTGTCTATTTTTCGTAGGTGCTGTGAAGCTGTTTAGTATAGTTAATTAATCTGTGACTGGAATTGAA
Source organism: Adelphocoris suturalis (assembly GCA_030762985.1). Lineage (NCBI taxonomy): Eukaryota > Metazoa > Arthropoda > Insecta > Hemiptera > Miridae > Adelphocoris > Adelphocoris suturalis. Next base: position 14,849,295 of record CM061040.1, read on the forward strand.
ATTTTGGTGGTTAGCAAACTGTCTTATGTTTTCCGCGCATTGTCTTTGATTGAACTGATGTTTTGGTTGGATTTGATCATGTATTGTTGAACATATTTTTCGGAAGTCTTCTGTCTGTTGGACGATGTCATCAGCCGCTTTTATTAAGGCTGTGATTTAGGAAGGTAAAGAGGCCTTTTTGTGCCTTTTTGTTCTAGAATTTCATCTGTCTTGACGGCGTCGTCAGACAGCCGCTCAGCGCTTGCTCTTTTTTTTTTTTTTTTGGTTCTCCTTTGCTGGTGCTTATCTGTGCAATCCCATTGTCGCCTCCTAGTTGCATCTATGAGTTGGTTTCTGAGAAGCTGTGTTTCGCTGATCTATGTGTTTCGGCTCAACGTGGAGCTGGCGATTTCAGTTCAGTTGTGATCCGGGCGCGTTGTGGTTAATATGTGCTTGTTCCCAATAGCTCCTTTCATTTCTATGGCGTTTTTGGATATTCATTGAATAGTAGGTAATATATTTCGTTTTATTTTGATAGTCGTCTAAGCTCTTAGGTGATTTCTTGGTGTTTTTTTTTTGTTGAGATATATCTATCTATTTTAAAGTTATGTTGAATCCCAATTGCTATTCCTAATCGCCCTTTGATGGCCTTTTATAATTATTGTATTTTATAATCCTTTTAAAATTATATTTAATTTATTAATTTATTTTATATTATCCTATATTTATAATTATATTAAATAATTTTTTTTTTTTTTTTTTTTTTTTTTTTAAACGTAATTCACGACTTTTGATTTAATGTCCTCTATCTGACATTTTCGCGCATGACGACCTCTTTATATAATTTATTCTCGTATATTTTCCTCATATTCACAAAATCGGTTATCTCCTTGTTTCCGCGCATTCTTCGCGCGTGATATCATCCAGCATTCCTTCCTCTTCACTGATTCCTTTGTTCCTCTTATTTTCTCATGATTCTCAAGTACTTACTTGGTTACGTCTCTTCTTTAGACGTTCATTACTCGTATTCCTGCGCATTCTTCGCGCATTTTTCGCGCATTAATTAATTATTCATTTTTCTTTGTCAATTCTTTATCTATTCTCACTTCCCTTTTGTTATCTTTTTTCTTCCGCGCATTAATTAATTATTCATTTTTCTTTGTCAATTCTTTATCTATTCTCACTTCCCTTTTGTTATCTTTTTTCTTCCGCGCATTAATTAATTATTCATTTTTCTTTGTCAATTCTTTATCTATTCTCACTTCCCTTTTGTTATCTTTTTTCTTTCGCGCTTTAATTATTTATTCATTATTCTTTTTCAATAATTATTATTTATTAGCGCGTCTACTGTAATCTCCATGTCCTCTACTTTTCCCTTTTATCTATGTCTATTTAATATCGTTTTAATATTCGTTTATTAGGTCTGCTGTATCCCATGTTACTCTGATCAGATTATTGTATCCCTAGTCTTGTATCGCTCCATAATTCGTATCCTTAACTTGGTGATATTTGCCGCAAGCCTGATTCATATGTAATCCATTTTGCTCTCAATCCGGGTTCCCTTTTGCTTGTACTTAAGGGCCCTGTCCAACGTTTCACGTCACGTTCTGTTTAGCCCTATACCATGCTCATTTATACATCATTTTTCTCATATATGCTGTTCTAGATTCGCTCTTGTTTTCATACAATTCATAAAATTTCCATATATACGTGGCTCGTCAGCCTACATTCATGCTGCAATTTCATTCGTTCGTTTCTCTCATTCTGTGATTCACGCATTTTCTTCCTCGTATAGGTCCTTGCATACTTTGTCATTCAATCTTCGCATTTTGGTATTTTTTAACTGGCATTTCACATTTCTGTCCCGTAATTGGGATGTGTGACTATTTTAACTGAAGTTGGGGTGTTATTTGTTCGTTACTGGATGAATCAAAATGAATTTTCTCTTTTTGCTTAAATATCTCTTCGTAGAAGGGTTTTTGTGGCGATTCCCTGGTTGGGTTTTAACCAAAGTACTAGGTCGGGTTTTAGTATTGGTCACGTAGTAGTGGGTAGTAATAGTGATAGTAATTTTTTTTTGGAATGTATTTAATGATCGATTTGATTTAGATGGGGGATATAATTTCCTCTCTCTTCTTTTCTCTTCTTTCCCTCTCGTTAATCCTGATCGCCCGTCGTTTCTAATTTTAGTATAAGTCCTATCATTTTTATTTTCTCTAAGGATATATGTTTTTGAGTTTAAAATTTTATTTTTGATTGCGTCTTGATTATATGTAATTAATTCAATGTTGTTTTCGTGTTAGGGTACGTATCCATTAATTAGAAATTTAGGTAAATTTTAGTGATTTTTTTTGTTGAAGAAAACATGTTTTATCATTATACTTTTTTTTTCATTTTTATACATTATACATGGTTTACACATGGTTAGATTTATGGTCTTTTTGCCGACTTTTGAGGGTAATGTATACGAATGGTATAGCTATCAAAGATGAGTGAGTGATCACGGTTAGGTTTTTTTTTTTTTTGTAACTCATAATTTCCGTTTTGTGTAATCCGTTGAGTACATTTTGGTTTAGCATTGGAAATTTATGTCTTTGTTTGTATTTTCTGCTCTTTAAAATTTGGAATTTATATTAATTACTCGTAGTTTAATTTTTATTATTTTGGTTGTAAATTCGTGCTTTTCGCCTTACTGACAATTGGTAGTTTGTCTGTCTGTCTGATGGTACATTCGCGCTAATTTTGTTTATAAACGTGTTTGGGTGTAATTTTCTACACAATTTTCCACTCTGAATTTACTTGTGATTTCCAAATTACTTTTTCGATAGTTTTCTCGGGGTTTGGTGAATTTATAGTAAATAGTTTATTGAATAAATACGACTCCGAATTTCGGGGGTTTTTGGGGGTAAATCGATATTTATTAATATCGAACATGGTTTTTTGTCAATTTTCCACATACATTTTTAAGCCTTACTTTTAGAAATTGTCTAATTGCGCTTAACACTACGATAGTTTTCTGATTCTGGTTTTAATCTGATTCTAATTCCCTATACCTAATGCCTCTTCGTTGAGTTACGCTGCGTGCGAGTTTCTGAGAATTTTAGGCAATAGTGCTGTAGCCTGTTGCGAGGCAGTGTTCATGACCTGTCTTCCTTTTAGCATGTAAGTGTACCCTGTGGGTACGATCAGGAGTTCGCACGTTGTAGAAAAATCTGGACTAATGTACGTCCGTACAATGGAAAGGATTAGACCCCTTAACGAAGACGAGCAGAATGGTAATGTTCGAGAGGTCTACGTTCTTAGGTAGAAGTTCCTGTTTGAAAATGGCAAGTACTGCGACGCACTACTTTTTGTATGGCTCATGTCCGGTTCGGAACCATGAGTTGTGCAAGCAGCTGATAAATGCTGTCGCCGAACCTGTTCACTAATTTTGATGGACCCCTGATACTCGCAGATGGTATATCATGCATTCTCCACCTAGGCAGGAGAGGGTGCGTGTTCTAGCATTTGCGGAAAAAGGGGGTTTCCCACGAGGGATGTCCATTTTAAATTCTTCCTGAAATTTGACCTTTTTGTGACAACTTAGATGAAATTTGACCTGAAATTTGACCTTTTTGTGACAACTTAAATGGGGTTATGTTCGTAAATCGTTCACCTTTGATATTGGGTTCTAAATTGATTTTCTACGTAGAAAAGTTCTTTACAAGGGTGCTAGACTCATTTCATGTTCGGAATCACTATGTTTTATGGGAGTTCAATTTCTTCTATCGTACTTCTTAATAGTAACGTCTTCTCACGCCCTTTTGGGCTTTGTAGTGCAATTTGTGCTTCATTTGATTGAAATTCCTATGGCTTCAATAATCTTCTTTCGTGAGATAAGGTGTATATTTATGTATGTTAATCTTCGATTATATAGTGATTGCAATCCAGAATTTCCTAAGTTACTCGTCTTTTGGTGTATTTTCGTAAAAAATCGTCCGTTTTAATCTATCGTGGTTTAAATTATCTACGTATAATTGTTCTTGGTTGGAATTCGGCTCTCTACCTTTTCACTCCTTTATTTTCCTAGCTATTTTTCACGAAATTTGTAGGTTTTTCTACAATGCTACAAGGATCAAGATGTGAGTTTCCTCGAGTTAACTATTTGTAATAATTTGTATTATTATTACCTATTATTTATTTATTTTTTATATACCTATATATATTTTTTTTAAATATTGTTTATGATTGTTTGATTATTTTTTCTTTTTTCTTGGAAAATGTTGGCAATTCTCCCACGCTCCGAAGTTTGTAAGGTCCGAATTCTCGCTGTGATTATTTCAAGTTCATTTCCTAGGAGTAGTAATTTCTTTCGTGTTTGTTAATTTTGTAGATGCTTCAGGTATTGTTTAGCTATCGAATTTATTCTATTAAGGTATAGAATGTAATCTATTAGTATCATCTTTATGTTCACTTGGGGATCCGCTGTACGGTATCGTACTTTACGCTATGCTGACGGCCCTCGGCCGTCATAATTCAAGCGCCTTGAGTGATTGGCTAGTGTTTGAACATCTGTCCTAAACCTATTTCTTCTGGTAATTCATTCTGGAATTAGTACTTTCTTTTGATTCTAACATTTTACAAATTCATTAATTTCGTGTGTTTAATAAAACAACCTTGTTTTGGGTTTTCAATGTATTTTGCACGTTGAAATCGGGTGACTTGCTTTATGATCAGCAACCTCTATGTTGCTTTAAATTTTAGTTAAAATTTGCGCAAGAAGTGCACACTTTTCTGAGCGGAATGGCTAGTAATTTAACGGTTACCTAAGTATGAAATGAATAATGTCAGTTTTCAAATGTGTTCCCTACTTTATAAGCAACTTGTTTAAGAATTCGTGCAGTTCAACTCTTAATTTCTTGCCTGATAATGGGTTCTAATTTTTGGCGATTTCTAATATATTCATAGGGAATTTGTTTATAAATTCGTGCAGTTCAACTAATAATTTCTTCCTTAATAATAGTTTATATGTTTTTTTTTTTTTTTTTTTAATGGTTTAAGCCGCACCTCAACCTGAAGGGTCATTAGCAGCATTGTACAGGGTCTAAAGGGACACTGGAAGTGGCACGATTCTAAGGGGAGCCGTGTTTCCATCCTTGGCCAAAAAGAAGGTCTTTTTTTTGCGATTTCTAGTTTTTATACATTCTGGGGATTCGAATTCCTACCCTCTACTTGATGTTGAGCGTTGAGATTCTGAGTTTAGGTGATTAATGTATTATTACTTATTTTAAATAAGGGGGGGGGGGGGGGGTGGTTGATTTCCGATAGTTGTTAATATTCTAAATTGTATTTCTATTTCTTCAATGGTTAAGCAATTTTAATTAAATTTTATCCCTAGGTATTCATAAATGTGAATTTTCTTTCTCTGAATTTCCGAATTTTATTTCTGTGGGCATTCCGTGTTTAGCGTTGTCAAAATTCAATCGTTCATGGTTCAATTCTGCTTGCATAATTTCTCTTGAATGTGGTGATTCTCTCCAGTTGAAAGTATTTTCTATCTGTGCAGTTCCGTGGGTCCCCTCTGCATTATGCGGGATTTTCTTCCGCCATGTGGATCCGTTATTAATCATTTATTCAATTTTGGTGTAAGCTCGAGTGGTTATTGAGGAACTTTTGCGCCAGTATTTTAGAGGTTTTGTGGCGTTTGGACCCCTATGTGAATTCGGTCGCTAGTGTACGTGTGTGCGCCGTGATGGCGATCCGTCGGGTGCTGTCTGGGGGTGCCGTCGGTAAGTCGTTCTGCATGTTTATTTAGTTTCTTTTTTCTTTTTGCATGCCTTAAGCGTGTTTACCGTTCTAATTTTCATGTGTAAAAAATAATGAATTGATTAATTAATTTAATTTAATTTAATTATCGTCTTTCTTAACTAGTTCCTACGCGTTCCTTATTCTATTAATTTTACGGCAATTTCCCGAGAGTGTTGAGTTCCATTTTTTGTTTTTCCCCGTGTTATACAGTGTTTCTATCGTGATTGTTGATATGTGTGTGACAACGGAAAACGTGTGTTAACGATGACATATAATATATAGGGTGAGTTAAAACTACCTTCTTCTAGACAATTTTTCTGTATTAAAATGCGTGTTACAGATGACATAGTATAACATGTTGGGTTTGTTCATGCACAAATATATAATTTTAGACACATTATCTTGTTGTTCATCAAAAAATATCTTATTCTAGGTACAACCAAACGCTGTTTGCTCCAACCTTATTTGTATGCGAACGCACTCCTAGTGTGGTGCAATTTTATCTATTATTTACCGTCTTACACTATCTCGTCCCTTGTCTGGGCTTGAACTTCATCGTCACCTTCTTTATATTAATTATTTTCCCAATCTCCGTTATTCGGTAATACATCAATCAAATTTTGTAAATTCCCATAATTCGCTAAATTCCGTTAGTTAGTGGTTTTATCGTCTACTTTAATTTCCCTTTCAATTGCGAATTTTCTGCGTTTTTGTTATTGTGTTACTTTAATTTCTCCGAGTCAATTTTTGGGGAATTTTAAGTTTATTTTTTCGCTGAGCCTACCCGTTGATCTACTTTGTGGGGTTTCCATAAATTTCGTTTATTTTTAATTTTGGTTACTTGTGCTAATTTGGTTTCAACTTTAATCTCTTCGTTCCGTTTCAATCTTAGTTAATTTTTTTTTTTTTTTTTTCGGTTGCAATCAATTTTCTAACGCATTTTTTTTATTTATTTATTTTTTTTATTAAATTTTGTTTGTTTGTTTGGGGGCGGAACATGATCGAACTTCGCGTCTCCACAATTTGTAAGGGTATTTGTGGGGGGGTTTAATCTTAATTCCTTGTCGCTTTGATTTAAACGCCTAATGTTAGTTTTTCGTTTAGGTTTTTCAATTAATGTTTGTTTGGGGCATAACTCGGTCGAAACCGCGCCTCCACCATTTGTAAGGGTAAGATTTGTTCGTCTCTTGATCCCTTAGTTTTGACGAGAATAAAAGTTCCCGTTTTGGTCTCCATACGCACCGTCAGGCTCGTGAGACACTTGACCATAACCAGAGAGTATAATTCCCCTGTCTCCGCGCTGTTTTAGGAAGAATGATAAATGGAATGGTTAATAATGATGACAATTTTGGTGACAAGCATGATGACAATTTTGAATTGGTCACCACGTATTTATTATGAATATTCAGACATTCCCTCGTTCTTCAAATACACTTATATGACCAAGTTATGACATATGTTTTTTAGCGCTAGAGAGACTACCTACAGTCCTTTACACTCCTAACATACACACCTACCTAAGCCTCCAAAATTCACTACTCCGTCTCGCGCACGTTTATCGGGCACGGCGCGACCGAGGGAAACCGCGGGACGTTTTCTTGAAGTATCTGGGCGTAGGTACTTAAGTGGGTGTCGGAGAGACTGTTTTTTGACAGTAGATGGAAGAGGGGGTGTTTGCTTACCGTTGGCTGAACGGCTCTCTGTTGATCTTGAACCCTCCTCAGCATTGGCGTCTCTTGGCTAGGGAGACTCGCTGATCTTCGGCTGCCGATTCTTCTTGGCATCATAGGTACACGAGCGCCGAAGAGTGGAGGCCCGCGACCGGTCCGTCTTCCACTGCTCCCTCAACGGACAAAATTCCGCCTCCGGACGGGTACACAATTTCAGAAACAAGACCTCGAGCTGATGCTCGTCAAACAGTTTTATTCATTCGTCCAGGGCGTGTCTGCTTTAGGTGGGCCCAATCATCGCCCAGCAATTTCCTCCAAGTCGTTCCTTCTAATTGTTCATTCCGTTCATTGGATACAAGTTTTCGTGACGTATAAGTTAAAGGGCGGTAAACAATTACCTTACCACTTTCCAGGGTGCGAGTGGGGGAATTTAGCCTCTTTTCAACGTCACGCCATGTCTCATAATCGAGTGACATCAGCGCAGTCGTGTTTGTGTGAATTGGGTCAGAGAACTGCATATTCCGGACGTCGGCTTATTCTTGTCTCGGGTATTGTCCATTGTCAACTGTGAATTGTCGATTTACGAGTTGACAGTTAGAGCCTACTCATACATTGTAAATGCATTAGAGATATCTCAAAGGAGCCCCATTTAAAATTTCAGCACTGTAAGAAAACATTAGACTCACCAGTCTCACCTTCGTAACCGATTTGCGTAACGAAATTCGGTAGTGATCGAACGAAATGATGACTTTGTAATCAATAAACCTATATAGATGTTGGCATGTACCCAGAGAATATTAATGAAATTATATGAAACTGCTTCTTTTCGCAAGACCAGAAGGTTAGAGGATCAGAGGATCTATATTTATGGACACTGACTTATGAACACCCATCAACTGAAATTAATGAGACTAGGTAAATAAATAATCAAGGTACGCTTCCCTAGTCCATATCTAGGTGATAAGAGTGATAACAAACTCGATTTAGCGAAGTCAAAAGTTCATTGGAAATAGGTATATTAGCAGATACGGACTACGTAGGATGAAGGCATATTAGCTGATTCGGATGATACGTGGGGGATAAAAATTGGATTATCTTATATCAATTTCAACACGATTATATGATTAATAACTACCTACTGCACACGCGCCAATACGAAATCCATGTAACAAGCATATTATCCACAGTTTTCATCCGATCTGAATGAAATTTTTAGGGAATTTGCGGGCTAGAGTGCAGAAGGTCCCCTATTAGTTTCATTGTTGCAAAATTAATACTCCACTCTTCTCATGTGCCAACGTGAATTCCATTATGCACAATTTTTCTCGCCCTAGTCGTCCGATCTCGAATTTGGATTATAGTTGGGAGATGACGATTCGATAATATTAATTTCAACATGAATGTATCATTAATAGCTACTGCGCATGCGCCTATGTGAAATCTCTGTAACTACCTTAATTTCCGATGTTTTCATCCGATTGCAATGAAATTTCCAGAGAATGCGGCGGTTAGGTCGTAGATGGAACCCTATCAGTTTCATTGTTGCCAAATCAATACTTCACTCTGCGCATAAAATAAATTCCATCATGTTCCATCTTTTTACTCTCTAGTCGTTCGAGTTCGCTTAATCTTGGATGATAGTTGGAAGAACATGAAAGGTAAACGAGGAAGCTCTGTGCCACACCTAACTTGGCCGACGTTTTAATATTTCAGCCCTTCCATTCAACAGTTCAGTAGTTCATCAGACAGTAGTTTCGGAAAAAAGCGTTAGACGGCGTACGGCGGACGGGTGGATATTTTTTAAATTCGTTTTAGCATCTAATTTAATTCTATGCATCTTGAATCGTAAAACAACAAAAGTTGATGGAGGTGGGAGGTTAAAAAAATGTCTTGGTCAATTACAAAGGTTTATTATTGAAAATAATAAACCAAAATATGATTGTTTTGTTAGAGGAGACTAGAAAACGTAATTCCAGCTATGGAATTCTGTGTGATAAATCAGAAGCTTTTCAACAAGTGGGAAACGATTTGTTGTTGGTCCGAAGGTGAGCAAATTGCATTACCCTAGTAGAGGGCTGACATCCGTCCCGATTTATTGGGACATGTCCCGATTTTAGTGGTGTCCCGAGCGTCCCGTCATGATTTTTGAAGCGTCCAGATTATTTTTTTTTGCTGTCCCGACTTCGTCCCGATTCGCAAAGTAGTTGAATCTCCGAAGTATTTTGTAAGCCCAGGATGAAAACTGGATAAACCCTGCGTGGTACAGATGTCCTTCATTGCAGGTAGGTAGCCGGACACCTTTGACTATTTGAAATTTATAGGTCTATGTAATAGATGATCTAAGCACCCAAATGTGATATTTCGTTTTTTTTTTTTTTTCCAATAATGATGTTTCTCCAACTTTTCAATACCTATTGTATTTTTTCCAAAAATAAAACTTAGTCGTTGTATTTTGTCAGTGACTTGAAGTATATCTTGTCCCGATTTTGGTCCCGTTTCTACTTTAGGCTGTCCCGATATGTCCCGACTTTTAGCTTACGCTGTCCCTACTTACGACGAGAAGATATGGCAGCCCTACCCTAGTAACAAATCATTCACTAGTTAATATCACTGTATCCATCCACGTTACGTTGGTGACAACGTTTTCCAACAGTTTGGTCAAAGCTAAAACACAATAAATTATGCTACATGTTAGAACCTGCTGTAGTTGATACTAAGTTACTGTACTCTGGGAAGCCACCGTCCAACGGAACGATGTATTCCGGTTTAACCAATCTCAACAGCCTCTTAATAAGTACAAGTCAAGTTAAAAATAATAAGTTAATCTTAACAGGCTCTCGGCTATATTTTGACGTCGCACAAACGGGGCAACAGGTATATTATGCCCATAATCCGCTGTCTCCCGTCGCCATTTTGTTAAGTTGATGGTGAATTATTTAAGGCAGTTTGGTGAAAGTGAGGTAACGCTTCTATATTTTCGAACATTAAGAGAGAACATAAACGAAAAGCATAAAATCAACCGATACGTAATTATGTAAAATGTTCCCGTCATGCAGCATGATCACTTGAGGGAATTTTTTAAAATTATCAGCTTTTGTATTATGATATGTTAAATGTTATATAAATTTGAGCAATTTGACTACAAAGAAATTGTTAAAACCAATTTCATGGCAAAAAAATGCATACTAAATGCAATTTGGCGATCCAGAAAAGATTGTAGATAAGTGTATTTACCTATTACTAATTTTTAAACAAATAAATACGTTTATTTTAAAAATTTATAATTTTATTTAATTCCATAGTATTTCACATGGTTTTCACTACTAATTTATGTATGTATACGAATTGTTCATATAGCTATCCCCTTTCCCGTTAACGCATTTCAAGGAGAAATTCATTGTGAGCTGCTGGACATAGAAAACCTTTGTTACTGCTTTACGAGACAGAATGCCATTGTGTCCTCTCGATAATGTACGTCGATAATGCTTGAAATCCACCCAGGTTCCAGTTGCCATTTTACTTGTGTAACGAGCGTCAGATCGCTCCGTTCAATTTGCCGTGTTCCTCAAATAAACTCCTTTGTTCCTATGCCGCCCCCCCGGGGCGTCCTCTTATCCTCCAGATTTAACGGGGGAAAGTGCGGGTTTGCGGGGCCTAAGTCAATAACCCTTCGTTCCCTATAATAGGATTAACTGTGGAAGTTTAGGGGTGAGGGACCTCTCTAGGATTCGGATTGACTGAGGATGGACAGGATCGGTTTCCCCAAACGCCGATACAAGTGAGAGTGATGTTATTCCACGAAACGAAGGCTATTTACTACCAAAGACGAAATTTAACTCTTGAACAACATACCATGCAGCTCAATGGTGTGGCGAAAAAAGCGCACAGCAAAATACGCTGCAAATTACTACACAGAGTTTTATTATTTCTGTATTGTATAGCTCTTCTACGCAGAAGACCTGTTTACATTATTAAACGAATGAATAGGTAGGTACCTACTGTGTCTGCATAGGTGTAAACGTATACTAAAGGAAAATTAAATTACACACAAACTGTTCTGGCACGAGCTAATGATGCAGTGCCGTGAATTGGCAAAACCACGGCGGCGGCGCGTATGCCTCGTAATGCCGTTAGTTTGCTAACTAGCGGTCATTGATGAAACTTAGTTCTCCCGAGAAATCGCTGCTCCATTATAGCTCGCGTAGTGAGAGAACGGAAGATTTTACGGCTTTACGGATGATTTCTTTCGATTCGTTGGGAAAATATATGTAAATGACAACCAAAAAGCTTTACTGTAACCTTATATATGTATATAGAAATACTACACGAAAAGCGTACTGCGAAGAAAGCGCACAATTAACCCTTTTGAAGAACCCTTTAGTTTACCGCATACTATTTAATTTCAGAAATTTATTCAAAGTTCTTTCTAGTTTCTTATTTAACTCGACGTATGTTTTCTTCCTCTTTCTTCCAGCTAAATCCAGCTCTATCCTCATGTACATACAAAATGATTTCTCCACTTCCCTCTTCTAACGCACATTCTCTGTACTCCTACTAGTACTATGTACTCCTCTGATTTTGGTTCACAGCGTTTGTTCCTGTGTCACCTAGCATAGCGATTCCACAACTCCATACGCATTTTTTCGTCATTGTGCAGCCATTTTTCGATAGGTATTTGTGACAGTTCCCGCGAGAAGAAAGGTTGTTTCCTAACGGGCGTCGGGCGCATCTTCCTGTGTTTTCGAAAGCCCGCAGAAATGGAAAACCTACCCGAACGTAGCATATATGCTATTAGCACGAGCTGTATCTCTTATGGTACCTAACCTCCCTCTCTATCTATGAGTGTGGATTTAGCCTAAGTTCATTTTAGCAGAGCGTGGTTAGGATTATGCACCGCTGACACATAGTAATCCAATCCACTATTTTTGGGGCGTTAATGTTTCCCAAAGTGGGCAGCTCCCTACTGTAAGTCTCCTGGTTGAGCAAGTTATATTATTCCCGATTGTTCCAACCTAACGAATACTTCATATATGAAGATTCATTGACAATACATCCTATTTTAATTTCACCTTTTTATCCTCAATCGCCAATGCAGCTATTTATTAGTGAGCATCAGTTCTCAACCAGTAAACTATTCCACACAGTTTACATACTTGCTCTTCAATCAAGTATGTTTTTTTTAAGGGGGGGAGTGTGACAGTTTCCGCGAGATCCAATCCGGGCGTCGGGCGCTTCTTCCCGTGTTTTCGAAGCCCGCGTTTGGCTATGGAATGGTGATCTTAGAACTGGTAAACCTATCTTCTCCGAACGTAGCATATATGATATTAGTACGAGTTGCATCTCTTATGGTACTGTCACTCTCCTCTCTCTCTCTCTCTCTATGAGTGTGGCTTTAGACCCCCATTGCACCACAGAGCGGCTAAGTTCATTACATATTCGAAGAAGCGAGTTAGTTTCGGTTTTCCAAGGACCTGTGAGTGAATTGGAGCCTAGCCGTCTTGGAAATCTTCAGTTTTCAAGAAGGCTATCGCAACACGAATCTGAGTGAACAGTTGGATATCTTCATTTTTTCTTCACATATTAATCCAAATTTACTCCAGTGAACCATCATCTTTTATCTAAGGCCTTTGTCCAAAACCGTCTTGAATTTCGCCCATACTCATTGCGTTTTTGGGCCATTCATCCAAACTCAAGCCTCCCTAGGTACTGTGAAACGCTTAGTCAATAGCTTAATTAGACATTAAAAACGACAACACATCAAGAATTCAGCTATAATAATGAGCAGTTAAAGTAGGTAAGTGGAAAGACATGTTCATGCGCTATTTATATCAGTGTGAAACGTTGATCCACGTTTGAACATTCTCCACAACTTTTTGGGATGATAAAGTGAAAAAAATCGTAAGTGAAAACATAAAGTCGTGAAAGTAACAGTCCAGTTATGGGTGTCGTGAACAGTATTTATACAATGTAGTTTGAAATTTTTAAAACAAGATTACCAAAAGGTGGAACAACGGCAGAAGGAGCACGTGTAAGGTTTTGTAATCAAGGTTGTGTCAGGCTTTATGGTTTAGATAGTTTCAAACAAGAAATTTCACTCTACTAAAGAAATATAAGAGCTGGGCATACAATGAAAATGTTCCAACATAATATTCTCTCTCTGTCTTTCCTTATCTCTCTTTCTTCTAGGGACTGGCAGCATTTCATTTTTATATTCGTATCCCTGGTAGCTACAACAAAAACCTGTGACGTCGGTACCAGGGCGCGAAGTACGCTAGTAATACGTTACCCTCAGCCTCTAGACCACGTTATCTTGCCGTGCTATTTCATAACTTGCACCGTTGCCCCGCTAGTGGTTATACGAGATTTTCCCCCGTGGCGTTCAACAACCGTATTACTACCTGATGGCCGAAACCATCATTAGGAGGATTTTGTTGTGACCCTTGATCTTATTCCCAGTTAACTAAGTTACAGGCTATGTTGAATACGTGGCTTTGATGCATTATTACAATACTCGACATTTATTTTCTGCAATTTTAATTAATATTTATCATTTGTTGCAGAGATTTGACGAGGTTAAGGGGTTTCTGTGTGAACATTCTTTGCATAGTTATGAACTTGGATGACCTATTGGATTTCTTTTAGCACATTTTCGTAAAAAGTGATGGAACTATTGGAAAACTTTGTCACCAATGTTGCTTGGATGAAATGCGTTTACGGAGAAGGGAATAGCTATAAGAACAATTCGAGTATATACATGGGCGCTGAGATCAATGCGCCCGCGGCCGTAACCTAGGGAAGGGTCTAAATGCCAGCTCCATGTTGTAAAAATGCCACACATTGTGCGTTGCAATTAGACCCTTTTTAGGAAACTCCACATGGCACTTAGACCCTTTTTAATAAACTCCAGCTGGCACTTAGACCCTTGTCCCTTTTTTCAGTATATGAAAATTCAGCGTTTTCCATGATACTCATATTTCCAGCCGAAATCTTTTACTTTATTTTTTCATAGTGACATTTCGAATAACTTTTTGGTCTGTACTATTAACTTTTGGTTTAATACAAATTAATTGTTGCGAAAATATAAAGTTTTTTGTTGCTCCTGGAAAAAAATAATATTGGCATTTAGAACCTTTTCCATTTACATGCCTCAATTAGTTTTTAACTGAAATATTTTAGAAAACCATGTAAAATACTATGGAATTAAATAAAACAATAATTTTTTTAAATGAACGTATTTATTTGTTTAAAAAATAGTAATAATTAAATACTCTTACTTAGTTTATGTCTTATGAACTAAAAATTATTAAAATTGTTGTCTCTTGTACCCCCCCTGTCAAATTACAACTTCTTAGAAGAACACGAGAGAACTTTGCTCAACCAGCTAATCAAGTTGGACCCCATAGCTTCTTTTGTTCCTTGACGTCCAAGATAGGCGTCCAGTCAAATTTCAAATTATTATGGTGAGAAGGAGAGAATTCAGCTCATTAAACTGCTCAGCTAAAACCCGTCGTAATATTCTTCTTTTGTTGTCCCAGAAAGGATCCTTGTCAAATTGAAACTTCTTATGAGAAGAAAAATTTGCATACACATTTGGTCAGATCAGAGTCGCAGATAGGTCTTTTCTATGGGAAACTTCATAGGGGGAAAAGGAGAGAATTTCGCTCATTTAGTTGATCCGGATGAAGCCCGTCATTTCATTTGTCTCTAGTTGCCCCAGAGAGGATCCTTGTCCAATTAAAAATGCTTAGGAGAACAAAAGTGAACTTTTATCAATCAGCCGATCAGATTGGAGTTCATAACATAATTTTTCTGTTGATGTCCAAGAGAGGCCTCCTACCAAATTTAAACATCCTAAGCTGAAAAGGAGCTAATTAGGTTCATTTAGCTATCAGGATGGAGCCGTCATTTTATTCGTTTCTAAGTATTCAAGACTGACTCCCTACCAAATTTCAACTTTTTAGGTAAACGTGAACGTTTTTTTCTTCTCTCAACTAGCCAGGATAGAGCCCGTACTTTAAGTTGTATCATGCTGATTCTGAGAGGATCCCTGCCAAATTTCCGCTTCCTTCGGTAAATATGAAAGAATTTCGCTCATCCAGCTGAATAGAGTCCATCATTCTATTCACCTTTTGATGTTCCATAGAGGTTTTCTATCAAATTCCAACTTTCTGTGGTGAACAGGGGAGAATCCAGCTCATTTATTATACAAGGAAATAATAGGTACGATTAGAAAATAACTACTGAAAATTCCGTAACATTACGAGTGGCCCGTGGCCCCCTCACATTGGTCTCTCGAATTCGTGTAGAAGGGCTTTCTATACAGAAATAATAAATCATCGTGTAAAACAGTAGAATCCCTCTAATTCGAATTTCAAGGGACCAGCTTGAATATTTGAATTAGCGAAAGGTTTGAATTAGTGAGAGTTCGTATTGGTGGAAGTTGATTACGAAAAATGTGAATTAGTGAGCGGTTCATTTTAATTCAGAAAAAATCATCAAATTAGGATCTCAAATTGTCCGTAGGTACAGGAACTCATTGAAAAAAGTCTGGAATCTTCTTTTGCGTCATTGCTGCAGTTCGGTTAAGATCTACAGAGGGGCGGTCCGGGTTTGGGCCCGCCCGTATGAAATCACGACTGGTTTGGGCCCGCAGCGCAACGGTTTTGGGCCCGTTGGGTTTTGAAGGCGCAACTGGTTTGGGCCCCTCGGAAAACCATACTTCAATTGCATCACAAGAGTGTATTTTGTCAATACTTACGATAAATATAAGTTGTTGATACATGTATATATCATAGTCGTATGTAATATCCCTGCAAATAAGAAATTACATTACTATTCATGGCGGTAAGAGAGTCTGTATGTATGTATCTATTACTACATTCATGAAGGTGTGAGATTAATATATTTTAATCAGGCTCATACGAACAAGGTCTCATTCAGAGCCTTCATGATCTGCGCCCACTCCAGTGAGGAAGGCATGGCTTTAAAGTACCTACTCCGTACCTAAGAAAAAAAGGACAAACATATATTCTCAGTAGCCGCTCCGGCTCGCTTCGCTCGCCTCCACGTCCTCGCTTCGCTCACAAAGTGTGGTATGTAGGGAATGTTGCTCGCTTCGCTCGCAAAGTGTGGCATGTAGGAAATGTTGCTCGCTTCGCTCGCAAGGTGTGGCTGTGTAGATGCGATGTATTACAATTTAAACATGTAGGGGATGTTGCTCGCTTTGCTCGCAAACGGTAGATCCCCAAGGGTAGGTTTAAAGTCTGAAGGGGATGCTGCTCGCTTCGCTCGCTTGAGGAAGTTATACTGCCCACCCAACTTGGCAGACGTTTTTTTCTGTTGGAAATTCTTACAAACAAAAAATCTAATATATAAAATTCTCGTGTCACAGTTTTCGTTGCCATACTCCTCCGAAACGGCTTGACCGATTTTGATGAAATTTTTTGTGCTTATACGGTATCTATGAGAATCGGCCAACATCTATTTTTCATCCCCCTAAATGTTAGGGGTAGTCCACCCCTAAATTTTTTTATATTTTTTATAAAATAAAAAAGTAGTTTTATAAGATTTAATATATAAGATTCTCATAGATACCGGATAAGCACAAAAAATTTCATCAAAATCGGTCAAGCCGTTTCGGAGGAGTATGGCAACGAAAACTGAGACACGAGAATTTTATATATTAGATTTCAATTACCCTTCGTATTTGAAACGCTCTTTCCTACCGGTAAAAACCGAGGCCCGACACTGACGGTTGCAGCACCGAAACCTCACACTTCCGTCACTTACCGTGCGGTATTCGGAAAACTTGTAATTCCCAATGTCACAATGACATTTTTACCACGCCTACTGGAAAACCTGTCTGAAATGACCAAATCCATTGTGAAATGCAAGAAGGCAAATACGCGACTACTGCACGGCCGACGTATCCATATCGCAGGTTCACAGGACACGCTTATCTCATCAAAACACACGAGCCCAAAGGCGAGACGGTTCACGGGCCGAAACCCATTTCCATTTTGAAGGCATTTCACCCACTGCGGGCCCAAACCCGCGACGCCCCTACAGAATTGAACTCAACGAGTTGCAGAAAAAAAAAAACATTATCATCAGCGTCAGTTTGGACTAGGTAATGACGAAATAATTGCACTGCTGCATTTGCTGCCTTCCCAGTTATGATATTGACAGGCTGATCACATTCTTCTCTGTTTTCTACCTCGGCTCATTCACAGTTCGTTGCTCCATCAACGGCAACGACATTGTCAAAAAGAACATACTGTTATAATGTGACCCTATTCGTAATTGTATTTGGTTCGACATTTCGACGAACGCTTCTATTCGACTTAGCGGGATTCGAAATAGCGGAATTTTACTGAAATTTACTGCGTTTCCCCCTCGTCTAGGTACCAAAACCGTCCGTGGAAAAGGTAGCCTAAGTGATTCGGGACTCGTTTAAATTTCCAGATTGAGAAATGGATTGCTCAATAACAGTAAGAAGTGTTTCTATCGCTATTTCACAAATAATAATAATATCGATTAATAATCTCCTTTGCGCCGCCACCGCTGAAGGTGCGGTGCTAACGATCTCTACCCGGTTTGATGGTGTTTCACTCAAGTGTAAAGTCAATTAGAATCAAATTAAGCTAATGCTCTCAGCATCCGAGCTAACAAGAGCATACAATGATACGGGTTGAGGGTGAGAGCTTTGTTCAAGCCCACTACCCCGGGTTTAGCTGGGGCTTCGAAAATTACTACCCGCCCTCCAACAACAAGCTGCCATTCTGCTGTACACAACAACGCGGGTCAGCCTTCGGAGTTTGTTGACATTCATAACTCAAAATTCTCAAGCTGGAGTTTCCATCACCACCTGGTATAGAAAGCTCGCGGCTATGTAGGATTAGCTGATCAAAGCAATCATTTCCCATTGTGGACCGCGAGTTGGTTTTCAAATGGAACAATCGACTTTCAATCAACCGATGGGGTTTATTTCGTTCTACTTGCTTCATACGAGCAACGCATGAGACGATGTAAATATATCGTTTGTGTCCAATTGAAGCGCCCGTGCGAACTGTTACGCAGTTTACAGATATGTTTCGTTTTAATTGAAACCTAAAGCGAAGGTGTTGATGTACAAACGTATTCACCGAATTCAAACTCTAATTTTTTGGAGCAGAATGGCTCATCAATGAATATAGCATCTCTAGATCTCAAAAAGGATTTTAATGAAGGAATTTTCCAAAAAATTCAATATTAAAATTTTCTAAGCCATTGCATGATTTTCTACCAAAATTTGCCAAAGCTCTAGCCAAAATATTTTAACTTGATTTCAGATAGAACCGGACATCTATAAACCAAATCGTGAACATCCTCATCCTGGCAAATCATACACATCGAACATTTTGCTACAATTGTACGCAGATTCCATATTTTACAATTCAAATTTAATCGTTCGCATCGCACGATATTGCTAAAACCGGATTTAGATCGTGTTTGATCACAAACGGGAATTCCAAATATTTGTACGGCAAGAGCTTATTCGAATCCATTGCCATATTTGTACATTCCCGTGATTAAATTCCGTGACTGTATAATAAATTTCATTAAATGATTATAGATAAAAAAATGTTGTGCGTTTAGGAATCTCCGCATCTTGAAACGTTAACCATCTACAGCAATCTACATCTTCAATACAATTACAAATTATGGAGGCACACTGATCAGTTGTGTGACTTTTGAGGCTAAGTCCTTTTCTAATCCACTGACGGAGGAAATTATTCCTCTGAGACATTTCGAAAACAACTAGGTACGGGGCATTAATATTTCGCTATGAAAAAGTAAAATCAACATTTCCAAGATTTTTGTTTTAGTAGATTTACGAGAAATTGGTGCTAGATAAGAAAAAAAAAATTGCATAAACGTTGTTTGAAGTCAAATGAATAACCTTTAAATTAAGAAAAAGCGAAGAAAAGAACGATCGACAGTGTTCCTGACGGATGTGGCACCAAGATAATCCTGGAACACATCGTCAAGCTCGTCTCTGCTCAATAAATTATCGTGATATATAAGCCTACGAAGTCTAATACTTCCCGCTGAATATCATTGCACAAATAAAACGGCGGACGGACGGACGTCGTACTGATTCGAATTTTTGAAATCTATGTATTTTGAAACGTAACCAAAAAATTTTGAAATGGGTGTTAAAAAAAAAAAAAAAAAAAAAATTACTGGCCGAATACAAATGTTCATTTTGCAAATGTCACTACAAATTGAAAACGAAACAATAAAACCACACGATGCCGGAAACTGAGATCAGGTTGAAGAAAAACTGAGTCGGAGAAATACAATATAATTATCGAATGCTGGAATCAGTGTCTGGTTACAAAACATTTGATAAGATACGACGGCGACGTGTGAAACACCGAGCTTGCACCTAACAGCCAGCGTGTTAGCGAAATTTTGATTTTCTGTAGATTCACGTACACCGTATTAGAACACCGTAGTAACCAGGAACTCTCTATTATGGGTATTTCGCGCGCTATGCTTGGAATGGGACTCGGCGCACCAGATATACCCGATCTCCATATCCGCTCGGTCTTGCGGGTTCGGCCTAACCCAACTGCTGTGGTATGTTTTAAAAATCACTGCTAAGACATCCCGCTCCACCTTTTGGTATATTATTTTCAATTATGAAATTGTTCAAGAAGAAAAAGTGTGTATTCCCTTCAAAATTCGTTGATTTAGGTTTCAAGATATGTAGTTTCCAAAAATCGAATTTTTAAAAATTCGTCCGTTCGCCAAACGCCGCACAGTGTAGCAAAACCCTCGAATTTAGGAGAAAAAAACTCAATCACTCAAGGCTTTATGAGTTTGGTATTACTTTCTTCGTTTTATAGTTGGAATGACCAATTCAAACTGTCGCATAACCTTGGGTTGCTGCTACCCAAGAAATGTTTTGACTACTGATTAAGTTCATAATTCCAAAATATGTGAGTTTGTTGATATGTGTTTTGAAATGCAACAAATAATAATGTTAGTTTCACGGTTCTGTTTCTAACCGGAATCGCTGAAACCCATTCCATACTATCCATTATTTAATAAAGCACCAACATACGCTTATTCAAGCTAAAAAACGGACATTTTCGGGAAATATTCAAATGAAATGGAGATCAAAAGTTGAAATCATATTTTTCAAAATTTATACATGGGAATTTGATTGAGCCGTTTTGAAACGATTCCTGAAGTTTAACGCTTTTCCAAATAGTATAGGTTTATTCATATGTATGTGTATGTTAATCATTTGAGACAATTTTTCCCCTAGTATTGACATTTAAAAAATGTCGCTCTTCCACCAAGAAACAAGCATTCCGAATAATAATTATGAGTTCATTGAATGGCTCTTTATGAGCACAATAAGTATTTCATTTTAATCTTTAGCATATTAATACGGAGAAAATGTTTATCAACTGTAAACAAAAGATTCAAAAATATGTACACTTCCATCTGTTGGAAAATGTAGATACCTAAATTAGTTTCAAATGTACTAACAATTCGATAAAAACTGCAAAAATTCATCGATAATCCTAAAATTGATTTGGGTAGTAGGATATCATTCAGAAAATGTTGTTATGCCACAATTTAATTGTAATGAATTTTCTACACTTATTTATTGGCCTAATTTCAGAAATGTGAAACAATTTTGATATTGAAATTCTAAGATCCTAAGAATTTTAAGATTTTACGAAAATTCGCGAAATGGGAAAATATGAACTAAAACTGCCTAAATAAAATTGGAAAGATTGGATGTGGGACAACCATGAAAGAAAAATTAATATTCATACAAACTAAGGAATGAGGTTGTAATGAACTTAGGCCGCCCCAGGGGTGCAATGGGGGCCTAAATCCACACTCATAGAGAGAGAGAGGTGTGACAGTACCATAAGAGATACAACTCGTACTAATAGCATACATGCTATGTTCGGAGAAGATTGGTTTTCCAGTTTTAGAATCACCCATCCATCGCCAAACGCTGGGTTTCGAAAACACGGGAAGAAGCGCCCGACGCCCGTTGGGAAACAACGGAGCGACGGCAGCGCATTCCCTTGGATCTCGCGGGAACTGTCACATTAAAAAACATACTTGATTGAAGAGCAAGTATGTAAACTAGGTGGAATAGCTTACTGGGTGAGAACTGATGCTCACTAATAAATAGCTGCATTGGCGATTGAGGATAAAAAGCTGAAATTAAAACAGGATAGATTGTCAATGAATCTTCATATGAAGTTTTCATTAGGTAGTTAACCCCCAATCAAAGATTGGAACAATTGGGAATAATATAACTTGCTCAACCAGGAGACTTACAGTAGGGAGCTGCCCACTTTGGGGACTTACGGAAATGGGAACTATGCCCTGGGTTTGGGAACAATGCCCTTGAAAATTAAGTATGTTAAATAGAAATAATATGAGGGGAAAAATTGAGAAATTAATAATCAAGAACCAATGAAAGTATTTATGTATCCAAGGGAGTATAATGGGTATTCCTTCTGGAAACCCGGGCCATGTTTCTTCTGAAACATTAACGCCCCAAAAATAGTGGATCGGATTACTAGGCGTCAGCTGTGCATAATCCTAACCACGCTCTGCTACCATGTAATGAACTTAGGCCGCCCCAGAGGTGCAATGGGGGCCTAAATCCACACTCATAGATAGAGAGGGGTGTGACAGTACCATAAGAGATACAACTCGTACTAATAGCATATATGCTACGTTCGGAGAAGATAGGTTTTCCAGTTCTAGGATCACCCGTCCATCGCCAAACGCAGGCTTTCGAAAACACGGGAAGAAGCGCCCGACGCCCGTTGGGAAACAACGGAGCGACAATTCCCTTGGATCTCGCGGGAACTGTCACATGGTTTAGTAAGAGGGAAGGCTGGTTGTTGATTGAGTTTAAACTTCGTAAGATGGACCGCGAAGCAGGTTACGGCCACTATATACTATTATAATACTCTTCCCTCCAGGTAGGTTGCCCTCTCACTGGGGTTACACCCCCTATTTTAGTGCTTGGCTCTGCTCATAAGGCTCATCAAATGCACTTATTGGGAAATCTACAACTGCTTACAAGTCTGGCACAACAGAAGCCATGCAATTTTCAGCCCTCATTTAGCGTACTTATTATATTTAAATTTATATGTTTTTAAGGGGAGGACTGTGAAGGACTCTTCTCAAACCCTAACGGAAGTTTTACATTCCTACCATGTTTTTTCAGGTATCATGGGTGAGAAAAAGAGATTGGCACATCTTGACATCCGCCATGTTCACATATACCAACGATGAGAGGTTCCAAGTGATGCACGCTGAGGGGTCAGAAGAGTGGGTACTACAGATTAAATTCGTCCAACGGAGAGACGCTGGCGAATACGAGTGTCAGGTAAGACTTGGAATTGAAACATTTGTAAATCTTGATGCTATCTAGATTATTTTTCACAAATCCACGTTACAATCTAGTGAGTGATTTCTATTTTATTTATTTACCTTGGAATGTTGATCGATAGAATTCTTCTGTTAGATTCTTTCCTAAATGATCTACGATTTACAGGTTATGTCTTGTCAAGTGATCAGCTTGATGAGAGGCATTATTGGTGGTTCTGGCTAGGGAACAGTATATCAGGCACACGCAAAGTACTACAATTGTGTGTTCTTGCCATTCATGTTGTACGCTGCTCCCACTTGGTGGGATATTCCACCCAACAGGACATAAATAAGGTCAATCAGATTCAGCAACCAGTATTGCTGGCCATGACGAGAGCGTACAGGACTGCAGCCTCAACGGCATTACAGGTCATAGTTGGTGTTCCTTCACTTAATGTGGTTGTAGATACTAGGGTCACCCTACGCCATGTATAGTGGCCCTGGCTATGCACTGCAACAGTGCAACCCAACTGACTCCAAGACATTGAAGAAGCACAATCATTCAGCGAACATAAAGGACTATTATATGATTCGGTTAGCAATGATAGCGCATCTAGCAGGTTTTGTGCGTTTGAGGAAGCATGGGGGAATAAAAGAGGGGAAGGCGTTGCACCTCTATTGTGATCCACCATGCAGAACAACACACAAGTGCGTACCCACCCACCTCCGCGTGGTACATTCTGGGCATGGTGTTTCAAGTTGTGCCATGAAATTCTGCAGGAATTTTGTTACCGCAGTTTTCAATTGGCAGGAAGGAAGTCGATCATCAACTGCGCAATCTACAGGATTGAACTCTCGTCTCCGCTTCTATTTAATAATCACGTCATTCCTACGGAGCAGTAGACCTTCTGATTCCAACGGAACTAGGTTCAACTAGGTCGTCTCCTTGTCGTGAAATCTCTTTGCGAAGATCTTCCAAACCTAGGACTTGTTGAATCACACTGCATGCTGTATCGTCATGTCGTCTACAGTCACACTTCTTTGTTTCCGCAAGTTTATAATTAAAATGTTGCATTCCGCTGTCCAGAACAGAATAATATCATCTGGAGGGACTGTCTGCCGCATCGCAAATCTCCGATTGTGCAAAGAAGAGCGTAACTTTACTTCCCAATTGCATTTCACCTGGTATGTACGGATACGCCTCGTGATATACGAACTTCCAAGAGCATACCTCCGCATACTTCTGTGATGGTCACAATTTTCAAGTGTACCTACTACTTACAGCTTCGCGAGGAATATTCGTCTGCCCATCCGTGATTCTTCTTCCGCCTATTGGGAGAACAGGATCGTTGGCTCCCCTCTCATCTCCTACCGGTATACATATATATGACACTTTCAGCCATGGGAAGCTCATTCATCATTTACCTTTTATGTGACAAATGAACTAAACAGCCTTCTCCGTTCATATGATACAGTTTCAAGTACCTACCTAAGATCAAGTACCTACTGAAGTTCAAGTACCAACCTAACTTCAAGTAATTATCGAAGTTCTAGTACCTACCAAAGTGCCTACCGCCGTTAGTCTAGTACTCCTTTACGCTTGATAAGTCCATTTCAATTCAATGCCCAAGCAATCCAACAGCTATCCTCTTTACCTGCATTCTATTTCAATACTTATTAGTACTTACAGCTCATGCGTTGCATAGATTGTTTCCCGCTAGTAGAAGACATACTAGAGGCCTGTTAGGGCTTGGAAAGCCCTAATCTAGTCCGTATAACAGTAGTACCTAACAGAAACCCAACACATTATAGTAACGATATAAGTCCTACCTATTTGCGGCGTTATGTGACCTGGGGCATCAGAAAATACCCTATCACTTCACTCGTCTCTTAATATCCCAGAGAGTCTCCCTATCAAATTTCAACTACCTACAGTGAACAGGAAAGAATTTAGCTCACTCAGCTGATCAGAAAAGACCCCATCACTACGTTTCATACTTACCGACACTTTTGCAACAAACTTGGGGACGTGCTGATTCGGAATTAAATATGAAGACCGTTCGAAATTATATATTTATTATGTCTCAGAAATAACTCTCCTAGATGTTAGTAACCACACAACGTTTCTTATCGACCGTGAATCGATGGCAACTGTTGTTACCGCCACAGCCTAATAAACAACTCTCGTTGACCGCCTAGAACACGACAAAGGCGGATATAGAGACGAACGGCAACACTTTTGCAACAAACTTGGGGCCGTGCTGATTCAAATGAGCAGTCTAACACTGAAATCAGACCGCGAAGTTCTTCACAATTTCAAAGACCGTTCGGAATTATATATAAAGATAATACATGTCCACCATACCTCTATGCATCTTCCATACCGCTACCGTATATTTATAGGTATTAGAGAGTTTTTGATTTTCACGGAAGCTGGCCGTACGTGGCCGTAAGGCGTAGTCAGTTGATACGATGACTACCGAAAACCTAATGAACTAACACGAATTGGCTCTCGTTCCAAAAACAAATGAAGGCGGACTGCAAACTCGAGGCTCCATACGTCGCTGCCCCCACGGCCTCCGACACCGTATACGCCAATGATAACCTTAGAGATAACCTTAGTTCTAATTTTTATTCTATTTTTTTTTATCGGAAGCGGGATGAATGTGTCAGGTTATGATAAGGCACCGCGCAGATGGGTCTCGTGACCGTAGAGTTTAGCGTTCAGGTTAGCATCCACCTGGTGTTATCCCTAGGTTTACGTGGAAAAACTCTCCCATTTATATCCGCACAAGGTACTGGCTGGAGCAATTTTCATTAGTTTCCGTTCCGCCTATTCCGCCTAGTTCCTACGTAATAGTTTTTTTTACCATTTTCCACATGTTGTTGATTTCTGAATATAGAACCGCAATAAAATAAATGTCATTTCTACTTTCAAATTTTATTTTATTCGTCTTTCCTAATCTCAGGTTAGTGGGTTTCATCCCCACGACGAGTCTATCGTTTACTCAGGTATCTTGTGCAAAATATATATATATATATATATATATATATATATATATATATATATAATATATATATATATATATATTTCTATTAATGTTTCCATACAAATACCAAGTATAAAGGGGGACATCATGGCTAAAGGATGGATGTTTGTTGACGGTCTGCGGTCCACACCAGATGAAAATTATATGAATTCAAGACCGTACAGAATTATTCCTCCTCAAGATTCCGGCAAGTCAGGGGCCAGGCCTGGCTTTTTCCCGCACTCACCATAAAAATATTCCCGATACCAATGATTAACCTCACGGAAAATTGAGTAGCAAAAGATAGGTTAACGGTTGAAAAGGATAGCAATAACGAATAATATCTGTAAGTAAGGAATAGCCTTCCATTTCGCGGAGAACTTAGAATAAACTACGTACATACCTATATAAATGAAGCTGAGACTAATTGATCTAGATAAGGTAGGTACTCGTAGGTAACAAATTGAATTTTAGTTTGTGTAAGAGTGAAACTTAACTGTTCTTGGCTTAGAATAACAATTTTTCATCACCTATCAAACCTGCGGGCTGGAAATGGCTTACTCTGCGGATCGATGATTATGTCATCAGGGTGCTGGAGCAGACATCGTATGAGCGTCACTCGTCGAACATTGCCGCGCATTTCCGATCAGTAAGTATTACACACTCGAGATCACAGTCGAAAAGAAAGTCATACATAGTTTTTCGGGAGGGAGAGGGGGGGTAGATAAATACACAAAACCCTGTCGCTGAACTATCAGAAAGATAACGCGAGATGATTATGTGATAAGCATAACAGGTTCCTACTGTAAAAAGCCACAGTTCCTTTGAGCCTGACGGCTAAAATTAAAAAACATGAATATGCTTTAGCCGTACACGGCTCACTCCTCGTCGATTCTCTGAACCCGACCCCCCATCGGCATCTGAACTCTGTTTATCATTCTGCCATCAATCCTAAAACATGGAATCATGTTTTAGCTCCTCGCTCTCACTTTATTATAGAAATGATCACGACCATTGAGCTCTTGTGAGATGATGATCTCCTAATAGAAACTCGCGAGTAAACATTCACTTTATTATAGAAATGATCACGACGATTGAGCTCTTGTGAGATGATGATCTCCTAATAGAAACTCGCGAGTATACATTCACTTTATTTACCTATTAAAATAATTTAACCACCGCTTCACAAATCTGACCGTTCTCGCAATATTCGGATCAACAGCTATGAATCACATCATCGAAACACCAGCTCAATGAAAGCATCGGCAAATAACAAGCGGTTGCAATCACCCCCACAATATCAATAATTGAGAATGATCACCTGTGTGTAAACAATTATTCATATAACCATGCTCATAACTCAGCTTGTTGGCCACGCACTTCGCAGTAGTTAAT
Organism: Adelphocoris suturalis; assembly: GCA_030762985.1. Classification (NCBI taxonomy): domain Eukaryota; kingdom Metazoa; phylum Arthropoda; class Insecta; order Hemiptera; family Miridae; genus Adelphocoris; species Adelphocoris suturalis. The sequence continues at coordinate 14,876,560 of CM061040.1, forward strand.
ATAGTATGGTTGGATAAATCGAGAGCTTTCGAACGAATGGTCAACTGGGATGAAAAACGACGAAGTATCATATCCCTAGCAACGACTCGGTTGTAAGCGGAAATCATCACAATTATTGGCGCTACTTTCGTTGCACTCTCGTGGGACATTTTTCGGTAGTTAGGTCACGGCTAAAGCATATTCATGCTAAAAGGTAATATTTATTTGCTCTCAAATTGCTCCAATTTCAAAACAATGTGACAATATACAAAACGATGATTCGCTGATTCCATATTTTTCTTAGAAGTATACGTATGTCTCCTTAGAATTGAGACGAAAATTCCGTTCTTGCGACGAAAAATCAATCTTACCAAATAAAAGGATGAGTTCTTTGGCCAGCACTTTTTGAGCACGTTAGACTGTGATCAAATTTCACAAAAATTTTCTAAAAATAAAACCACTAAAAACGGATACAAACTTATTAAAAAAATCGTTAAAATTATTTTATAAGCAGACATTTAGTCAAAAGAAATTCATGAACAAAGAAATACACTTAACAGCAAAAAAACCGGCGCACCCTATATTTTGTTATTTTTTCACCTTAGCTTCAATTGGTTAATTTTTTTTGTATGTGCCAAGTAAAGTCGGTATCTTATGAGAGAACAGCAAGAAACAGAGTGGCAAATAAAAAATACCCGTTCGAAAAAATCAGCTTTATTCACAAAACTTCGATGTTTGGACAAAAGTAACAAAACATTCTTCTGCAGTTCTCGTGTGAAAAACAATTGAGAAATGAAATTTTTTTTGAAAATAAATTTTTTTAATATCGGGTGGTACCGTCCCTTGCTTGTACCACCGCCTGCATTCTTCTCGGCATGCTGTTGATCAAATTTGAAACCGTTTCTTGTCTGATGAGGTCCCATTCTGCGACCACCGCTATCCTGAGGTCTTGGAGGTTTACAGGAGGGTTCGGTCGCCTTCGGATGCACCTCTCTAGCTCATCCCATAGATGTTCTATGGGATTGAGGTCGGGGCTGCGAGCTGGCCATTGTAGGATGCGCATGCCAACCTCTTCGAGGTAGTCAGTAACCACGTTTGCTACGTGTGACCGCGCGTTATCGTCCATAAAAATAAAATTATCGCCGGTGTAAGGGGCGAATGGCACTACATAATCTTCCAGGATGTCAGAAATGTACCTTAGTGTGGTTAGACTCCCTCGGGGGTACACATGGAGTTCCGTATTCGCCTCTGAAGTGATTCCACCCCAAACCATTTCAGAACCTCTCGCGTAAGGCACCCTTTCAGAAATATTGCACTGAGCGAAACGCTGCCCTCGTCTCCTCCACCCTCTAACACGACGATCTGAAGCGAATAGTGAGAACCTGGACTCATCGGAAAACATTAAGAGTGCTGAAAGGGTGCCTTACGGGAGTGGGTCTGAAATGGTTTGAGGTGGAATCACTTCAGAGGCGAAAACGGAACTCCATGTGTATTCCCGAGGGAGTCTAACCACACTGAGGTACATTTCTGACATCCTGGAAGATTATGTAGTGCCATTCGCCCCTTACACCGGCGATAATTTTATTTTTATGGACGATAACGCACGGTCACTCGTAGCAAACGTGGTTCCTGACTACCTCGAAGAGGTAGGCATGCGCACCCTACAATGGCCAGCTCGCAGCCCCGACCTCAATCCCATAGAACATCTATGGGACGAGCTAGAGAGGTGCATCCGAAAGCGACCGAACCCTCCTGTGAACCTCCAAGACCTCAGGACAGCGGTGGTCGCAGAATGGGACCTCATCAGACAAGAAAGGGTTTCAAATTTGATCAACAGCATGTCGAGAAGAATACAGGCGGTGGTACAAGCAAGGGAAGGTACCACCCGATGTTAAAAAAATTTATTTTCCAAAAAAAAATTCATTTTTTAATTTTTTTTCACACGATAACTACAGAAGAATGTTTTTTTACTTTTGTCCAAACATCGAAGTTTTGTGAATAAAGCTGATTTTTTCAAACGGGTATTTTTTATTTGCCACTCTGTTTCTTGCTGTTCTCTCATAAGATACCGACTTTACTTGGCACATGCAAAAAAAAATTAACCAATTGAAGCTAAGGTGAAAAAATAACAAAATATAGGGTGCGCCGGTTTTTTTGCTGTTTAGTTTAGTATATTGAAAATTTATGCTCCCAGTTATGCTGAAAAATGTACTTGAATTTCGTTAATAATATATGCCTAAAAAGAATCAATACATTCTGCAAAAAATCTACAAATACAAAATCTTTTTAGCGAATGTTTGAAGAAAATTAAGCTATTGCTCTCGCCTCAAAATTTGTTGAATGTGAATTTTTGAAAACATTTTATGCAGAAATCCGTTTCAGGCTATTCTGAATCATATTCTGAAGTTTAACGCATTTTTTTTATGTATGTAGGTATGTATGTATGTGTGTATATATGTATGTAACATTCCAGACAATAACTGTCCGTAGAATTGTGCTAGAAACTTCAAACAAATTTTAAAATGTTAAGGACACAAAACGAAAGTTCAAGTTCGTTGGCCAGCATGATCGGATTACATCTTCGGGTTGAATTTTTCAAAAATGTAGTCAAAAATTTCAAAATAGCCTGTTTTTTGCGATTTGTTGTGCGAAATAATTTTTTCAGCATACTAACATGTGGTATATTCGGAATCAGCGTAAAATTTTCTATAAGAATATGTATCAAGTTTTCAAAAATTTCAAATTTGAAAAATCGGTCAAAAATCGAAATAATGCCGTTCGCTAGTTGTAAAAATCTACACGATCAATAGCGACTGAAATGTCGAAGATTTCTTCAAAAATTCGCTCATGGGGTCATGCTGCATGACTGGACTTTTTTGAATCTCAGGATATTATTTTGAACATTTATTTTTTAAAATTATATATATATATGGACTTTATTATATATTTGGACTTCAGGTTTGTTGTTGGGATACCCGATCCTTTACCTGCCTGTCGCTGTTTGTTGACTCTTTTTCTCTAACCCCACCCAACGCAATCCAACTCCCCTGTTCCTCAGTTGTGTGGGAGCTCGGAACCCCGAAACTACGCCCGTTCTTCATTTGAACTATTCAATTCAAGCAATTTTTTCGCTATACCGTTGACTCCGGTATACTTCGCGAACCGGAGTGATATCCTCGAGGTTCATCGTGGTTTCCCATCCCGGATTCTGGATAAGCTGCGGATCTTCGAACGGCCAGCTGCGTCTCCGAGTCTCGAGCAAACATGTAACCCACGGATCCATTCTTTTCATTATGTAACCATTTCCTTGTATTATTCCTTCCTATAGGGTGTCGTTTTCATATAACGACTCTTTCTTAGGTGAACATTTAATCTTTTAAACATTAGGTCAGATTAAACAAGTTCACAGTTCCCTCATTCTTCAACGTAGAGTCAGTTCTTTTACTCATACATACAGTCCATACACTCCACTAATAATATCGAATATCTCTCTGTTTGAACCGTACAATATATAAATTTATTTTTATTTTTATTTATTTATTTTTTTTATTTTTTTTTTTTTTTTTTTTTTTTTTCTTTTTGTAAAAAATTTTTAGGTACCTAGTTAACAATTTTACTCCAATCATGATTCATCACTGGATTTTTTTTTCTCTCAGATTCATTTCATTATGTTATTTTATATTCTACCTAAACTGAAACCTAAATTTCTATTGTCATTGTCTTAGTATATTAATTTGTGAAGTATGCTACGCGAGTCTAGCAGAGTGGATATACTAAATTGGAACTTGCACTTGTGTTGAACCTTTTCTAAGAAACCCTTTTCATTTTGGATATGTGGAATGAAATTTTACTAAACCTTACCTCGAGGAGTAAAAATTAGGGATTCATCCTTATGCTTTCCCCCACGTCGGATGAGATCGACTTGGTGTTGGAAACACCTAAAGAGTAGAGACCCGGTACTCTCACCTCATCGATCAGAGGATAGGAAGGAAATCTCCAAGTTGTACTTTCGCCCTGTCGAAATAGAGTGATACCGTGAGAAGTCGGTAGTTGATCAATTCAAGTCAAAAGTTTGAGTATGAATATGCTCTCAGCCTAGGAGCGGGCTCTTTTATATCCCACTCAATAAGGGAGGATATCTCCTCTTGAAACGGCGTGACCATAAATGGTGACTTGCTTTGCTTTGGAATTTACTACTCCTAGGTCAGTGTTCACTGGTTTATTGGTTAAAATTATATACATTACATGTTGAGCAAGACAGTCATATTAGTTAGTAGCTGAGGTCTATTAACAAAAATAATAAATAAATAATAAATTAGGGCAGAATTAGTAGTATTCTCCTCAACCACATTGTTGGACGCAAGGTGGACAATTCATTTAGCATATGGATCTGATAACCAATCGGCGAAACCGAACCATTTCAAGGATGAAAGACACCCAGTATTTTTGAACGGTCGTCCATCGGGACAATAGAGCCGGATTTCCTGCCCAACTCGATTGCACATTTTCACACGCTTTGACTGTGAATAACAGGCAAACGCCCAGAATCCGAATTTCCAACTGGAAGGTGGAAAAACCTCCGACGGTGGGACGATATCGTGTGATCCAGTCAACTCGATCCCGTCCAGCTCGCCGTATCAAGGTCCCCGAATGAATATTCATCTGGTGGTTCCAATACCCGTTGGAATCCGAGGATAAAACCCAAACGAATCCTATAATTGAATGATTTATACAGTTTCCGATTTTTTCATGATCTTTAAAAAAGTTCACCTGGAACTACAAAAGTTGGGAGTCCCTACTGTCGTAACCAAGTTAGCCGAAAGCTACACTACCAAACCAGGAACATGAATTGATATTAAAAAAACTGAACTGATTTAAGCTAAAGATATCCTCAAACGTCTTCGGATCCTTATCATTTCCACTATTGCGTATTTTAATGGTTTCACCAAAGTCAAGTTCATCACAACTAGTTCAGCAATAGTGACTACGCGTGCACTAACCTGAAATCGATCACCAGAAAAACACTGCGACTGAAAGTCCTACTTTCGTGTTTTAGCTCGAGATTTTTCATTATTTATGTATGGCTAATAACTATGGAATCAATCTAGTTAGCTGAGTAAGTTTTGAGAGTGAAGTGTTCCTTGTTTCATTATTTTAAACATTACAATCCCATACTTCTCGTCTATTTAAAAAAAATTTAAGTATACAATATATGTATAGTATATTATTTATATATATATATATATATATATATATATATATATATATATATATATATATATATATATATATATATATATATATACCTAAGTTGTTTTTAAATCCAGTAATCATATTATGTTCAGGATGTACGAAAAGATATATTCACAAAGAAAGTGGTGTTACAGTGCGTTTCAATGCGATAAAGTCATGCGATTGAAAACAAAGATCAAATATCAGCTTATATCGTAACATTCGAGGCCTCTATTTGATTTCATGAAATTAAAATGCCTGAGGGAAATTGAAACAACTCTCCGCTTTTTCATGCCAAACCCTTTCTTACGGAAGAAAAAGTTTTCTTCGGAGAGTTTAATCGAGCATAAGATTAAGTTTGAAATAAGCTGTTGAGGTGCAGAGTGCAACATCATACTCTCTTCTCTTGTCTTCATTTTTTGAGATCCTTCAGCAAAACATGAAACAATTTTATCCAGAGGGATTTATATAACTTTTTCTTTGTGTTAAACATTTCATGATGTGTTTTAATTATTTTCCTTATAACGTTAGGCAGATGCTCCGTAATTCTGTTTTGGATGCTGACTTACCATTGTAGTTAATCCGTCAAAACCAGGAGCTTTTCGTGGTGAAAACGAATTTCCTTCTGTAATGAATAGGTAGTATTTATGCTATTTCACAGCGTAGTGAAATATTATTTTATAATTTCTGGAAGACATTTGTACAGTGAATGAAGGAATAGTTCAGCCCATCCCCTTCCCACCGGCGCCTTTGTACCCAAGTACTACGGAAGCTGACGCCAGCCGCCACCGTCAGCGCTAGTATCGATATGAAAGGGGCTTATAGGTGATATTCGGGAAACTTCGGCACTGGCGAAGGGAAACCTTGTCAAGAATATTGCACCACGTTGTCATGGTGACGAGTAAACTATGTGAATAGGCGCCATCCCTTGTCGCCTAATGGTTCAGTATTTACCTAGTACCTATTTCGGTATTTTTTCCCCAGTAATACATTTTATGCAAAATATATCAAGCTGTTGTCCGGCGATTACCTGAAACGCTATGAACGCAAGATTAGTTTGTGCAGTCGAGGTCCCAATGAAATGTGTGTTAGGGAGTTAACAAACAATGAAGTGTTAGAAGTTCCTGAGAAGCCACGAAGATGTTGTGGATTATACAGTTTTCAGAACTGTTCTTTGAATCAATTAAGAATCTAAACATCCTTAGAGTCCTGTGAATGTGGTCTTGTGGAAGGACGTGCCACGATAGCTCTGCCAGATGGGAATATTATGTAGGTATCGTCTTTGGAAAGGTAAATAGGTACCTAGAGAGGTAGGTATACAGTACCTACTTTCCGTATATCATTACTTGGTGATCATGTACTTCCATAGACAAATATTAAAGTAGGTACTTAATTAATTTTTTCTTAAAAATTCGGAAAATGTATTTCAAGGTTTTTTTTTTTTTTTTTTTATTTTTTTTTATTACAGCTGGTTTTTAATTCATTTTCATGCACATTTCCTAATTCGATATTCGACAAACTTGCTGATCAGCCGTTGTGTTTGTAGGCAGAGCAACAACCTACATACTTTGGTTACTTTTAACCAACCGCAAATCTGGTAGACTGTTCGTACCTACCTAGCTGAGTAGTATCGTTTCTTGGTGTAGCAACAACCTGCCTTATTTACATCAACAAACTATCAAATCTATCCTTTCCATTCAATATAACAAGTAAAGCTTCCTCAGTTATAGCAATATCAAACGTATATTAAACGCCTGCAGTGCAAAGATTTGAGGAATTTTCAATAGTTTTTTCTTCATTATTTTCTAAGTTATTTATTCTCGAAGCCTAAATGAAAGAATTTCTTTAGTTTCAGGACATTGATTAACTAAAAAATTAGTACCTAGTCCAAATAAAACTCGTTCACCATCACATCGGTATCATCAACCAACAATCGCGCTTGCAGGCACGATAACTGCGACTATTTATTTGAATTGAAACTTTATATTACTACAATATTACATTTTACAAAGCAAAACTGTTGAAAAATAGGTTTATAACAAAGACTTTGGTTGACGAGAGACGGCAAACTTCTTGTGAAAAAATAGGTTTGTTGAGTTGCGATTTACTGGCGTAGTGCAGTCATGGCCGACCTTGGCTGACATACCAATCTACTCCAAGCGTGACGTAACGAGAATATGGGCTATAGAGTGTAGTGTGGAGAGAACAGCTAGATGAGAGTCTGTGACTGATGGGGAGCTAATGGTAGGCCTATAGAACATCAGTTAGCCAATATGCTTACAGATCCACTAAACAAATCCAAGACTGGAACAGTTGTGTCAGGCCGTTGGACTACTTAATGCACTTGGTGAGGGGAAGTGTTGAAGTCTCTATTCATCATGGCAATAATTAGGTATATTTCATGTTTCTCTATGATGAAAACAATACATTCAGTATTTCCAAAAATCTATATAAAAGTGTTCACCGTATTCCTTTAACCCTGTCAGTTACCCCTGCATTTTCAACTGTTGAGTTACCCCTGTAGGTCTCTGAGGCCTACACCAACAAATGTAGTAGAAATCCCTCATAATTTCACCCCAAATGAAAATTACCATTTTTATATTACACAAAGATCATAAACTAAAAACTTTTCCAAAATATTCAGGTGTTGGGGACCAGACCAAAAATAAAACTACCAAAATCGTAATACAGATTTTATTCAACTTTCAAATAAACTATTAGCTTAACTTCAAATTAGAATTTCTCAAACATGAAACTCGAAGGAAAAAAATGCAATTACCACTACATATACGAGTAGATACTTACTAAAAGGAACTGACATTTCCAATTAATTAGGTTTTACAATACAAACAATTTTTCCAAACATGAAAACAAAAGGTTCTAATCATCACTAGACATAATTATAGGAACTGAAATTTCTGGAAGAGAGCATTATCACAGTTGAAAAAATTTCCCATTGCAAAATTTTAAATTAGGTTTTTTCAAAGTCCGGACAAATATTTTTATGGTGCTCACCACACACAGCCTTATTACAATAATTACATTTCATTTTTTATTTTCTTTGTTTTTTTGTAATTACAAAAGGCACAATACATCCTTTTTGGTTGCTCTAGGTTCTGGCTTGCTGGCGTTGTTTCAGAAATCTGCAAGTCTCTTATCCCTAAGCACTTGTTGATCATATCTTGAAGATCATTCGTCAATGAACCGTTCAGTCTCTTGAGCATCCATGGGGCTGTTAACTGATCAGATAGCTTTTCTAAAAACTCTAATCGGCATAATAGTTTTAGCAATTTTTTCTGATGTGCTGTTCCTCCTTTTCGCTGCTCATCCGTTGCTCTTCTACGCTCAGTAGTTGCCTGGCGTTTGTAAAAATTATGGACATAGACAATGTAAGAATTGATGCAGGCTATGTTTATCATATTGAAGAAAACACAAACATTCCATCGTTTCGTTTTTCTGCCAAAATTGGTCAAAGAGCACATTTGGTCAAAGGCGTTCACGGCACCTTTAGTCTTATTATAATATAATATAATTTATTTCAGGTTTGCCATTTCCAGCATTGACAGCATCATCATCGTGAAGAGTTGATATCAGAGTTACAATTTTGTTTTTCTCCGGCACATAGGACACAGCTGTCAAGTCCTTTTTGAAGGCGAATGATGAAGATCCGATTGGACGATGTTTGTAAAGTCACTCAATGTACGCCTATAACACACTCAAAAAACACATACACACACACACACGCATACGTTTCTTCTGACTTCAGATTCAACGTGTAGGCCTCTGAGACCAGGAATAAACGGACTTTTGATTCACCCCATAGGTCTAGGAGACCTAGAGGAATACGGCTTCTGAAATTACATAATAGGTCTGAGGGACCTAGAACATTTACAATTGAGTTACCCTCTAGGTCTCAGAGGCCTGGTGAATTTTGGGAAAACATTTTTTACTTACCAGCCAGGGTACAGCACATCCTCTCCGTCTCACTGCACAAAGTCAACAGACAGATGGAAGAATAGGTGCTGCCCTCTCCCCCTCCAACCTCACCAAAAAGGAAAAATGGCAGATTGTTTTCACTTATAGGTCGATGAGGCCTATGGGGTAACTGACAGGGTTATGATAGAATGTAATGCCAATATTGGTCTAGGTGTGCAATAAATCTTGGAAATTTTGAATTCCATGGTGGGGGGGGGGGAGTTGAAGATGGTAATAACGAAATTCTTAACCGATTTTCTTACTTTTATTTTGTTTGGACCTAACTTAGTTTACCTGTGCAACAAAAACAGGAAATTTCGAGTTTTCCGTTTGAGGAGAAATGTAGGAGGTAAATTACTGTGTTTTTAAGCGCTGCAGAAGCTATATAATCATCCGATTTTTCGTTCATTGAAGAATTCATTTCAATTTAGGAAAATATTTCAATACCTAGTTACGAATTTCATCATAAAAAGGGTTAATGGGTGTTACTCTACCAATCTTAGGAGTTTCAGATTAATGATCAGCAGGGATGAATAGAGGTAATTCCTTTTTTTCAAATTTGTGCGGAAAATCATTGGAGATTGTGATTTCAGTTCGTTTTTGTGGAGAAGAGATGGAAAATTAAGTTCGCTATTTTTAATATTTTCAACCAATTTTCCTGATTCTTTTTTCTATTTAAAATATTTTGGTGGGTGTTCATTCAGTAAATTAATACAAGAGCAAAATGCCAACATCATATACAAACCAGCCTTGGAGAACCACTGTAATTCATGTAATACTCACTAATACTAGTAAGTCTTAAAAGCCAATAATTATGACTAAGAAAAATCCAAAATGCACTTGGATGATCCGTACAGAGACTGCTTGTGAGAATCAGCATTTGTCTCTTCTACATTAGGTGAAACCTAATATTTTATTACCCAACTTTTTTTTCATTTCTGTATTAGGAATTATAAAATTTTTGTATTAAAAAAAAGTTAACGGGTACCTAGCTAAGATGTAGTACCACAATATCACATTCTGAAAATCCACAATTTTTGGCTGAAACCAAAACAACAGGAAGAATCAAAAACATGGTGATGATTATTACACGGAGTCTGAGCTACACCTGAGAAAAACTAAGTAGACGACCCTACAGCAAGCTATATAAGTCCAGCTGCAAGTAAGAACATTTCATCATTTAATAATGTTTAACAGAATATTACGATTTGTTTTCGTCACGTCACGAGCGTCACGTCACGGTGGGGTTTTCTATTGATTTTCACGTACAACCAATGTATTACTAGGGAAGTGTAACTCCCTTAGTTCTCATAGCAGAAAAATTGTTCGCCACTTTTTGGAATGCTCTAATTTTATCACGACATCTCATGATCCCTAAGCCTATGTAGTGTTAAGGAAAGCTGATTTATTACGCTAAATTATAAACTAATATTGCTAAGTAACCACAATGAACTAATAGGTAATTTGTAAAATTAATCATTATTAAAGATCTGACTGTAGAACCGTAGGTCTACCGTCCGTTTTTTGTTTCGATTGTTGGCCAAATAAATTAAAAATAAATAAATGAAGGTTTGTGTTGGAAGATAGAGAAAAAGTAGAAGAAAAAAGTAGTCCTAATACATAATACAATACATAAAACTTCCTTTTTCGGTGTAGTCCTTTGAAAATCTACTTCACGAGTTCTTAGAAGGCATTTGGACTTCATTTTCAGACATTCCCAAGTGACAGAGTCGAACACGCACTCTTACATTTTCATCGATAAGATTTCGCTCCCCCACGTTTTAGACCGTAGGGAAACCTGAAGCAAAGAAGCACTGCTGGTTTGTTAGATTTACCGATCGCAGCAATCCAGATATCAGTTATGCCATAGCTGCAAACACGAGTAACCTCCTTCTGAACAGTTAAGTAACCTTTTTATCCTCAGTGGTGAGCTTAAAAAAATCATTTCATAGTTATAAATCATTAACGAGGATGTATTTCCACTATCACCCGATCTCACGGCTCCACTCATATTTCGGGTACAACAAAGTTTGACTGTTCGTGGATATTTCCCCAATTAGTGCGCACACAATTGAGAGCATTTTGCGACTAAACTCCTTTCTACCGTTTATTCGCTTCAGAGTCGAAGCTTGGAATTTACCTCCTGATCTCAATAGTAATTAAACATCTGTTTAACTTACAGTAAGCCCGGGGGGCTTTTCAAGTAAGCGACGCGCCTCAACCGGAGCATCGGAAAACCTAATAATTATTCAGCTACTCCATAAATCAACTCCTCCCATCTCTTTTCTGAAAATGTAATTTCATACTCCACCGTCCTTCAGCTTCGAGTCTGGTTTCCTCCCACCCTCTCTTAATTTTTAGGAATTTCCCTTGGAAAATTATTTTTGGAAATAAGCTAATAGTTACCGTAAAATAATTTACGGTTGATAACATGCATTCACCAAGAGTAAACATCAGAGTGGCAGTACCTTGTTGAAAATATTGTGATCCACAGTAGACACTCCTGTGTACTTGTAACGAACTTAGGTGACCCCCAGAGGTGCAATGGGGCTTAAATCCGCACTCATAGAGAGAGAGGGGTGTGACAGTACCATAAGAGATACAACTCGTACTGATAGCATATGTGCTATGTTTGGAGAAGATGGTTTTCCGGTTCTCGGATCTGCATCTATCGCCTACCACAGCATTCCAAGAACTCGAGAATGACGAGTTCAACCCAGCGCGAGAGCGACGGATAGACGCGCATTCTCTTGGATCTGACGGTAACTATCACATACTATGGGAATACGGCCTTCCGTGACAAAAATTAAAAAACTGTAAATTAGTGCTCAATGGTTTGTTACTTTGTATTTGAACGACCTTCTTCCGCAGATCACTGGTCTAGAATTTTATTAAGCGATGTCTATGGGATATTACAAATATATAACTGGATAGTCGAAGGCGTCAACCAAGATTAGTAAATAAAATTAAACAAATGACCATAGATTACTAGCGCCTCTTCACGTAACAAGAGCTGATATCTAAGAATGCTGATACTCAGAATCCAAGTGCAATGACACAGACGTAAGGGCGGAATTCATAGTCCTCACTTAGTTGAAAGGAAATGCTTAAGTGACGCTCTGAGTAGATGGTGGCAACTTAACCTATTCATAGTCAGTGACTAAGTAATTGCTTAAGCGATTGCTCGAGCATGACCAAGCAAATGCTCAAGTTTTTTCCCCTCAAATGAGCAGAAAAACCAAGGCAGGACGAAAGCTACCTTGAGCATTTGCTTGGTGAGAATCCATCAGTTCTTCCTTCCAGAAGGGTTTTCGTATAGTGTGTACCTATAGGTATGGTGGCTTTCATAGAAGTTATGGATCTCGAGAAAATTTTTGAAATTTATGAGTGGGGCAAGAGTTTGATATTCAAGAAAATATAAGAGGTGATGAAACGTTCGAGTCTCATGGTTCATCGTGGGCTTGATGTATAGGTGCATGTAGGTACCTAGTATTGTGAGTACTGACAGGAGTAATTTTTTTTTTTTTTTTTTTTTTTTTTTTTTTTTTTTTTTTTAATCAACTTTGAATCGTATAATTTTGATAGGGAAAGTAGGGTTGATCAGATCAACAAATTAAAAGAAAATTACTATCAATGTTTCTTTCGCCGTTCAGAGTAACAAGTTTATCTAAAAACCTAGGGGGCGGAAGAACGTAGGGAACATGAAAGATTTGGCACATTAACCGATTTTTCCCCCGTTTTCGCATTTAAATGTTGAAACTATCAACTTTTTCTCACACATTTCACTTTCGAAATTGCCCTTTTTTGTTTTTATTAAGTATCTAGGTGTTCTTGTATCCAATACTTCCGCAGTAGGTATTAGATAACATGCCTGACGACCACAAAGTCGAGGACCAGGATTGTTGCATTGTTGTTTGTTTGGTTATTTTTAACATAGATTTGCTGGGGGAAAAAATAAACTTCCGTAGTTCATCCTTGTAGTTTCATTTTCTATAATTTGTTGCAAATTGCAATACCTAAGTTGAAATTTCGTTCGATTTGATCACGTACTCGAGTACCTATTGGTAAGGTACCTTACCTACTGCTCTGTTTACCTACAGCACAATGACAGGAGTGATTTTTTTCAGCTAGAAATGCGGCTCTACATTATCTTGAGAGTACATACCAAAATAAGATTTTTACGACGTTCCTACTATTGATCGTGTACATATTTATAATTGGATTTTGTACGTTTGGGTGTTTGTAAGGTTAAGATGTTATCTTGCGAGTATCCTGAGTACCAAACTATACATATTTCGGATCACTATTTGTCCAACTAAGTTGTATTGGTACCTTGTCTACATTTCACTAAAAGGATTGATTTAGGGTTTTTTTTATAATTTTTGAGATGCGAGCTCTTAGGATTTTCTTTATAGATTTGTGAGAAGCGAACTTGAAGGCATCCATACCACTAACTATTCACTTCACTCGCATGTACATCAATTGGGATTGAGACAATTATGGTCGAAAATTTATTGCGTTTTTCCTTAGTGAATTTGATCATATTTGTTGTAGGTACATCATTGTGCTTTTCGTTTGCAGATTAATAACAGCTGTGGAGCTTTTTAACTGCACATTCACTTCATGACCGCTTAATCCATTGCTTTCTATATTTGTACCGATTTCTGAATTTGTTGAACGGGTCAAACTTACTTTTCCTACTTTACTCGAGATTATTGCTACTACGAAAATTACTATGTATATACACAGGTACGCATATGAACTACAACAGCGCAATGGAAAAGAGCAGGTCTTGGTCCTACTTTTCCTTAGGATATTCGGGTAGGTAGGTTCCTACCCAAAAGATAAGATACCTATGTCCACGACGCACATCTCTAATTTCTATAGGATAATCAATTTTGGAGGTTGGGGTTCTGGTTCAGAAAAGGTACACTTCTTCATCGCACGGTACCAAATATGTGTGTACAGGTAAAGTCCTCTCAAAAGTCTTCTACAAAATGCATTCTTCCATGTTCTATGGCAATCTGGGTTTGATTAGGTTGCGGGATTCGTACACACAAAATCCACGATTTCGTTTCCATTTGGTTTATTATTTCCAATAATAAACCTATGTGATCGTGTAGCAAAAAATTTTTATAACCCCCCCTCAAACTTTGTCACTTTACGTTTCAAGGTGCGTAGAATCCAAATTTGAAATGTCCGTCCGCCGTTCGCCGTCCACCGTCCGCCGTCCGGGCCATAAAAGGCCTTAGAATTGACTTAAAAAATCTGTTCTTTCGCACATAGACTCCACTTGGGGTCTAGTTGGTCCTAACTTCTCGCCAGCTCGATCGCTCCACTCTCATGGGTGCTATGAGCCAAAAATAGGTGAAAAAGTGTCTTTTTTTTTGTATATTTCAAGTTATATAGAAATTGGAGATTTATGAGTGAAAAGAAAATGTTAGCTATTAATTTTATGGGGAAAAAAGTATTCTAAATTATACTCTACTATTCAAAAAGAGATTTTCGATTTCAGGCAATTTTTGCAATTTTATAAATTTTTTAAAACAAAATTCAATGAAGTTCAAGTTTTTAGCATAATTTCGTAAATAAATTTTTGAATGTTCTATTTCATAGTTGATAAATCTTATGCTAAAAAATATCAATCTAACAATTCTTAGCCATTTTCAGTGATTTTGTCAGCACATTTTTTGAAATTTGACCAATTAGATGATATCAATAAACAGTATAGGTAACACTTTTATGTGTTGGAAAGATGACTTGGTAATAAATTGTTTTGTTTATCAACTATATTAAAAAGCGTAAAATTGTGAGATTCCGCTGCTGTAATGGATTGAACCCATTTGTGAGGTCCGAAGCTCCGAGTTCCGATACTAAATCTATCTCTATCTCTATCTCTATTATTAATAAGAATGAAACTCCGTCTGTTTGTTTGTCTGTTTGTCTGTCGTGTCTATGCACGGCCAAACGGCTGAGTGGGGGGAGTGTACGAGTGGGGGGATCTTCTTGAGATTTTCCAAAAGTGGGAGCGAGCGAATTTAAAATTGTTTAATCCCACCCGAACCATGGGCCGTAGGGCGGGAGGGGGGTCGAAGTAATAATTAATGGGCGCTTTTTGGACTTCCCCGCTTCCCCTACCCCTCTAAACGGCCGTTGACAATTCCGGAAAAATACGGGTTTCGTAGGTTTTTGAACGAGGAAGACGACGGCGCGATCGGATCGCGAAAAAAGTATCGGGAAATGCGTTAAAAAAATGCGAGAGTACGGACCCGTTTTCTCGAAAAGTCCGCCGAAAAACTTGGTTTTTTCCAATTAAAATATACCCCATAAAGGTACGTTTTTCGGAACGGTTTTCGCGGGCGAAATACAGCTTTGGGTCCGCCGAATCTGAATCCGAAATCGGATATCGAAAAAAGTGACGAGAACTCGGTCAAATTGCGAGCGGAAGCGAGCAAAGTGATTAAAATTGTGCCGTGGACGAGAGAAGGCTCAAGAATTGACGTGAAGGGTTCGAGGCGAACAGGTATACATAGGTACCTACCTTGCGAGCGAAGAGAGAGCCATTTCAAATAATAAATACGGACTTTGTCCTACACATATACAGGTATACCTTGCGAGCGAAGCAACATCCCCGAATAAACTTTTCGTGGTTCCAGGTAGTTTTATAAGATTTAATTTGTTTGTAAGAATTCCCAACTGAAAAAAACGTCTGCCAAGTTGGGTGGGCAGTACAACATTCCCTAATAAACTTTTCGTGGTTCCACGTAGTTTTATAAGAATTAATTTGAATGTAAGAATTTCCAACAGAAAAAAACGTCTGCCAAGTTGGGTGGGCAGTATAACTTCTTCAAGCGAGCGAAGCGAGCAGCATCCCCTACAGAAGTAAAACCTACCCTTAGGGATCTACCATTTGCGAGCGAAGCGAGCAACATCCCCTACATGTTTCAATTGTAATCGCATGTATACAGCCACACTTTGCGAGCGAAGCGAGCAACATTCCCTACATACCACACTAAACTTTTCGTGGTTCCACGTAGTTTTATAAGATTTAATTTGTTTGTAAGAATTCCCAACTGAAAAAAACGTCTGCCAAGTTGGGTGAACAGTATAACTTCCTCAAGCGAGCGAAGCGAGCAGCATCCCCTACAGAAGTTAAACCTACCCTTAGAGATCTACCGTTTGCGAGCGAAGCGAGCAACATCCCCTACACATGTTAAACCTACCCTTAGGGATCTACCATTTGCGAGCAAAGCGAGCAACATTCCCTACATGCCACACTTTGCGAGCGAAGCGAGCAAAATTCCCTACATGCCACATTTTGCGAGCGAAGCGAGCAATTTAAGGGGGGGTCCGGGGGGCTTGCCCCCCGGCTGGACGTGGAGGCGAGCGTAGCGAGCCGGAGCGGCTAGTTATTAATAAGAATGAAACTCCGTTTGTCTGTCTATCTGTCTGTCGTGTCTATGCACGGCCAAACGGCTGAGTGGGGGGAGTGTACGAGTGGGGGGATCTTCTTGAGATTTTCCAAAAGTGGGAGCGAGTGAATTTAAAATTGTTTAATCCCACCCGAACCATGGGCCGTAGGGCGGGAGGGGGGTCGAAGTAATAATTAATGTGCGCTTTTTGGACTTCCCCACTTCCCCTACCCCTCTAAACGGCCGTTGACAATTTCGGAAAAATACGGGTTTCGTAGGTTTTCCTACGAGGAAGACGACGGCGCGATCGGATCGCGAAAAAAGTATCGGGAAATGCGTCAAAAAAATGCGAGAGTACGGACCCGTTTTCTCGAAAAGTCCACCGAAAAACTTGGTTTTTTCCGATTAAAATATACCCCATAAAGGTACGTTTTTCGGAACGGTTTTCGCTGGCGAAATACAGCTTTGGGTCCGCCGAATCTGAATCCGAAATCGGATATTGAAAAAAGTGACGAGAACTCGGTCAAATTGCGAGCAGAAGCGAGCAAAGCGATTAAAATGATTCTGCCGTGGACGAGAGAAGGCTCAAGAATTGACGTGAAGGGTTCGATGTCACAACATTGCGAGGCGAGCAGGTATGCCTACATAGGTACCTACCTTGCGAGCGAAGCGAGAGCCATTTCAAATAATAAATACGGACTTTGTCCTACACATATACATGTATAACTTGCGAGCGAAGCGAGCAACATCCCCGAATAAACTTTTCGTGGTTCCACGTAGTTTTATGAGATTTAAATTGTTTGTAATAATTCCCTACTGAAAAAAACGTCTGCCAAGTTGGGTGGGCAGTATAACTTCCTCAAGCGAGCGAAGCGAGCAGCATATCCTACAGAAGTTAAACCTACCCTTAGAGATCTAACGTTTGCGAGCGAAGCGAGCAGCATCCCCTACAGAAGTTAAACCTACCCATAGAGATCTACCGTTTGCGAGCGAACCGAGCAACATCCCCTAAATGCCATACTTTGCGAGCGAAGCGAGCAATATTCCCTACATGCCACACGTTGCGAGCGAAGCGAGCAACTTAATGGGGGGTCCGGGGGGCTTGCCCCCCGGCTGGACGTGGAGGCGAGCGTAGCGAGCCGGAGCGGCTAGTTATTTATAAGAATGAAACTCCATCTGTCTGTCTGTTTGTCTGTCTGTTTGTCGTGTCTATGCACGGCCAAACGGCTGAGTGGGGGGAATCTACGAGTGGGGGGATCTTCTTGGGATTTTCCGATAGGGTGTATAAGCGAATTTAGAATTTTCTAATCCCAGCTAAACCATGGGCCGTAGGGCGGGAGGGGGGTCGAGGTTCTGGTTAATGTGCGCTTTTTGGACTTCCCCGCTTCCCCTACCCCTCTAAACGGCCGTCGAAAATTCCGGAAAAATACCGGTTTCGTAGGTTTTTGAACGAGAAAGACGACGGCGCGATCGGATCGCGAAAAAATTATCGGGAAATGCGTTAAAAAAATGCGAGAGTACGGACCCGTTTTCTCGAAAAGTCCGACGAAAAAGTACGTTTTTTCCGATTAAAATATACCCCGTAAAGGTACGTTTTTCGGAACGGTTTTCGCGGGCGAAATACAGCTTGGGGTCCGCTGAATCTGAATCCGAAATCGGATATAGAAAAAAGTGACGGGAAGTTGGTCAAACTGCGAGCGTAAGCGAGGCGAAACGATTAAAATGTCGACCCCGCCGCCGTTTCACAACGTTGCTTACCAGAAGCGACTCGATGACTGAGGGGGTTTCCCATTTGCACTTCTACGCAATACCTTGCGAGCGAAGCGAGCAACATTCCCTAATAAACTTTTCGTGGTTCCACGTAGTTTTATAAGAATTAATTTATTTGTAAGAATTTCCAACAGAAAAAAAACGTCTGCCAAGTTGGGTGGGCAGTATAACTTCTTCAAGCGAGCGAAGCGAGCAGCATCCCCTACAGAAGTAAAACCTACCCTTAGGGATCTACCATTTGCGAGCGAAGCGAGCAACATCCCCTACATGTTTCAATTGTAATACATCGCATGTATACAGCCACACTTTGCGAGCAAAGCGAGCAACATTCCCTACATACCACACTAAACTTTTCGTGGTTCCACGCAGTTTTATAAGATTTAATTTGTTTGTAAGAATTTCCAACAGAAAAAAACGTCTGCCAAGTTGGGTGGGCAGTATAACTTCCTCAAGCGAGCGGAGCGAGCAACATCTCCTACAGAAGTTAAAACTACCCTTAGAGATCTACCGTTTGTGAGTGAAGCGACCAACATCCCCTACACGTTTCAATTGTAATACATCGCATGTATACAGCCACACTTTGCGAGTGAATCGAGCAACATTCCCCACATGCCACACTTTGCGAGCGAAGCGAGCAACATTCCCCACATGCCACACTTTGCGAGCGAAGCGAGCAATTTAATGGGGGGTCCGGGGGGCTTGCCCCCCGGCTTGACGTGGAGGCGAGCGAGGAAGACGACGGCGCGATCGGATCACGAAAAAAGTATCGGGAAATGCGTCAAAAAAATGCGAGAGTACGGACCTGTTTTCTCGAAAAGTCTGACGAAAAACTACGTTTTTTCCGATTAAAATATACCCCATAAAGGTACGTTTTTCGGAACGGTTGTCGCGGGCCATTCAGCGGTTGAATCTGAATCCGAAATCGGATATCGAAAAAAGTGACGGGAAGTAGGTCAAATTTTTCGAGGTTCCACGTAGTTTTACAAGATTTATTTTGTTTGTAAGAATTTCCAACAGAAAAAACGTCTGCCAAGTTGGGTGGGCAGTATAACTTCCTCAAGCGAGCGAAGCGAGCATCATCTCCCAATAAACTTTTCGTGGTTCCACGTAGTTTTATAAGATTTAATTTGTTTGTAAGAATTTCCAACAGAAAAAAACGTCTGCCAAGTTGGGTGGGCAGTATAACTTCCTCAAGCGAGCGAAGCGAGCAGCATCCCCTACAGAAGTTAAACCTACCCTTAGGGATCTACCGTTTGTGAGCGAAGCGAGCATCATTCCCTACATGTTGGGTGGGCAGTATAACTTCCTCAAGCGAGCGAAGCGAGCAGCAACCCCTACAGAAGTTAAACCTACCTTTAGAGATCTACCGTTTGCGAGCGAAGCAAGCAACATCCCCTACATGTTTCAATTGCGAGCAACATTCCCTACATACCACACTTTGCGAGCGAAGCGAGCAACATTCCCTACATGCCACACTTTGCGAGCGAAGCGAGCAACATTCCCTACATACCACACTTTGCGAGCGTAAAGGTACGTTTTTCGGAACGGTTTTCGCGGGCGAAATAAAGGTTTGATCCCGCCGAATCTGAATCCGAAATCGGATATCGAAAAAAGTGACGTTAAGTTGGTCAAATGGCGAGCGGAAGCGAGGAAAAGCGTTTAACATCAGAAATTAATTTTGCCGTGTTCGCGAGAAGGCTCTGGGAAGACGTTTGGGGTTCGATGACAATGTGGAGAGCAGGTACACCTAGGTGTCCTACTCATATACAGGTATACCTTGCGAGGGAAGGGACTCGAACTTCGCTCTTGGCCTCTTGCGAGCTATTCATAACGGTCGCTAATGATGCCCTAACACCCTTTGGGGTTCCAAATCCCAAGCGGTGCAAATTCGTAGGTAGTTTTTAACTATTCACATGTCGGAATATGCAGCACCATTCAATAACATCCCCAAATAAACTTTTTTGTGGTTCCACGTAGTTTTATATGATTTATTTTGTTTGTAAGAATTTCCAACAGAAAAAAAACGTCTGCCAAGTTGGGTGGGCAGTATAACTTCCTCAAGCGAGCGAAGCGAGCAGCATCCCCTACAGAAGTTAAACCTACCCTTAGAGATCAACCGTTTGCGAGCGAACCGAGCAACATCCCCTAAATGCCATACTTTGCGAGCGAAGCGAGCAACATTTTCTACATGCCACACTTTGCGAGCGAAGCGAGCAACATCACCTAATAAACTTTTCGTGGTTCCACGTAGTTTTATAAGATTTAATTTGTTTCTAAGAATTTCCAACAGAAAAAAACGTCTGCCAAGTTGGGTGGGCAGTATAACTTCCTCAAGCGAGCAGAGCAAGCAACATCCCCTACAGAAGTTAAAACTACCCTTGGAGATCTACCGTTTGCGAGCGAAGCGAGCAACATCCCCTACACGTTTCAATTGTAATACATCGCATAAATACAGCCACACTTTGCGAGCGAAGCGAGCAACTTTCCCCACACGCCACACTTTGCGAGCGAAGCGAGCAACATTCCCTACATGCCGCACTTTGCGAGCGAAGCGAGCAACATTCCCTTCATACCACACTTTGCGAGCGAAGCGAGCAATTTAATGGGGGGTCCGGGGGGCTTGCCCCCGGCTGACGTGGAGGCGAGCGAAGAGAGCCGGAGCGGCTAGTACTATTAATAAGAATGAAACTCCGTTTGTCTGTCTGTTTGTCGTGTCTATGCACGGCCAAACGGCTGAGTGGGCCGGATCTACGAGTGGGGGGATCTTCTTGGGATTTTCCGATAGGGTGTATAAGCGAATTTAAAATTGTTTAATCCCACCCGAACCATGGGCCGTAGGGCGGGAGGGGGGTCGAAGTAAGAATTAATATGCGCTTTTTGGACTTCCCCGCTTCCCCTACCCCTCTAAACGGCCGTCGAAATTTCCGGAAAAATACCGGTTTCGTAGGTTTTTGAACGAGAAAGACGACGGCGCGATCGGATCGCGAAAAAAGTATCCGGAAATGCGTCAAAAAAATGCAAGAGTACGGACCCGTTTTCTCGAAAAGTCCGACGAAAAACTACGTTTTTTCTGATTAAAATATACCCCATAAAGGTACGTTTTTCGGAACGGTTTTCGCGGGCGAAATACAGCTTTGGGTCCGCCGAATCTGAATCCGAAATCGGATATCGAAAAAAGTGACGGGAAGTTGGTCAAATTGCGAGCAGAAGCGAGCAAAGCGATTAAAATGTCGACCCCGCCGCCGTTTCACAACGTTGCTTACCATAAGCGACTCGATGACTGAGGGGGTTTCCCATTTGCACTTCTACGCAATACCTTGCGAGCGAAGCGAGCAACATTCCCTAATAAACTTTTCGTGGTTCCACGTAGTTTTATAAGATTTAATTTGTTTGTAAGAATTTCCAACAGAAAAAAACGTCTGCCAAGTTGGGTGGGCAGTATAACTTCCTCAAGCAAGCGAAGCGAGCAGCATCCCCTACAGAAGTTGAAACTACCCTTAGAGATTTACCGTTTGCGAGCGAAGCGAGCAACATCCCCTACAGAATTAAACCTACCCTTAGGGATCTACCATTTGCGAGCAAAGCAAATATGTTTGTAATACATCGCATGTGTACAGCCACACCTTGCGAGCGAAGCGAGCAACTTAATGGGGGGGTCTAGTGTTTTTGTTTGCGAGTGAAGCGAGCAACATTCCATACATGCCACACTTTGCGAGCGAAGCGCGCCACGTCTCCTATATGCTACACTTTGCGAGCGAAGCGAGCAATTTAATGGGGGGTCCGGGGGGCTTGCCCCCCGGCTGGACGTGGAGGCGAGCGTAGCGAGCAGGAGCGGCTAGTACTATTTATAAGAATGAAACTCCGTCTGTTTGTCTGTCTGTTTGTCGTGTCTATGCACGGCCAAACGGCTGAGTGGGCCGGATCTACGAGTGGGGGGATCTTCTTGGGATTTTCCGATAGGGTGTATAAGCGAATTTAAAATTTTCTAATCCCACCCGAACCATGGGCCGTAGGGCGGGAGGGGGGTCGAAGTAATAATTAATGTGCGCTTTTTGGACTTCCCCGCTTCCCCTACCCCTCTAAACGGCCGTTGACAATTCCGGAAAAATACGGGTTTCGTAGGTTTTCCTACGAGGAAGACGACGGCGCGATCGGCTCGCGAAAAAAGTATCGGGAAATGGCTCAAAAAAATGCGAGAGTACGGACCCGTTTTCTCGAAAAGTCCGCCGAAAAACTTGGTTTTTTCCCATTAAAATATACCTCATAAAGGTACGTTTTTTGGAACGGTTTTCGCGGGCGAAATACAGCTTTGATCCCGCCGAATCTGAATCCGAAGTCGGATATCGAAAAAAGTGACGGAAAGTAGGTCAAATTGCGAGCGGAATTGCGAGGGAAGCGTTTAATATGACGTTTTTGATCGAGCCGAGCCGCCCGTTGCACAACGTTGCTTAGCAGAAGTACTCGACTTCTACGCAATACCTTGCGAGCGAAGCGAGGAACATCCCCAAATGAACTTTTTTGTGGTTCCACGTAGTTTTATAAGATTTAATTTGTTTGTAAGAATTCCCAACTGAAAAAAACGTCTGCCAAGTTGGGTGGGCAGTATAACTTCCTCAAGGATATACAGGTATACCTTGCAAGCGAAGCAAGCAACATCCCCTAATAAACTTTTCGTGGTTCCACGTAGTTTTATAATATTTAATTTGTTTGTAAGAATTTCCAACAGAAAAAAACGTCTGCCAAGTTGGGTGGGCAGTATAACTTCCTCAAGCGAGCGGAGCGAGCAACATCCCCTACAGAAGTTAAAACTACCCTTAGAGATCTACCGTTTGCGAGCGAAGCGAGCAACATACCCTACACGTTTCAATTGTAATACATCGCATGTATACAGCCACACTTTGCGAGCGAAGCGAGCAACATTCCCTACATGCCACACTTTGCGAGCGAAGCGAGCAACATTCCCTACATGCCACACTTTGCGAGCGAAGCGAGCAACATTCCCTACATGCCACACTTTGCGAGCGAAGCGAGCAATTTAATGGGGGGTCCGGGGGGCTTGCCCCCCGGCTGGACGTGGAGGCGAGCGTAGCGAGCCGGAGCAGCTAGTATACTATAAACGGCGTTTAATAATAATTATGGACCAGAGGTCTACGTAGAAGGGCTGTCTAACTCATAAATAATAAACCTTTGTGAAATAATTTGCAGCGTTTTTACTTGGATAGGGAAACAAAATATTATCACGCTCACGCCATTCAAAACAAATGTAAAACAAAACAAAGCAACCTAAAACGTGAAGAACTGATGTGATGACAAAGCCCGTAGGTTACATCAAGTTGTAAATTGTGCGGGGAAATTCCCTTTTTTGAGGAATAATAACAACATTATGGCTTCCAACTTCTGCAAGTAAGAGAAATTTTTTTCTTAACTTGAGAAATTAACAAACAATCTTAGCTTGAGTCAAGATATTTCCTGTCTTGGGAAAGTGAAAACTTAAATTTAACTATGAATCCCAAATAAGACTGAGCAATTGCTTTAGAAATTTCTTTACTTCCCGAAGTCGGAAATAATCTTTACTCCGGCCAGGACTATGAATTCCGCCCTAAGACACCCACCACCTGAAAATTAGTGAGATACAGTGAAACCCCTACTAACACTTTATTAGTCGGTCACTATGCGATGAAGTTCCTATTTCGAAAGAGATCGAGATTTTGATTCTTTAAATATTTCTGCCGCCCATTTATTGATCCTTCAAGATTGTTCGAATGTGATGCCAAGAACTCAGTTCCAATTGTGATTTGTAACTGATGTTTCAACCGAAGTTTCTAAGATAAGCTCCAAACGGAAGGATGTTTTTTTTTTTTTTTTTTTTTTTTTCTTTTTTAAACCTCATCTTCAAACGTAAACTAACAAAATTTTGAGAGACTGTTTTCTCTTCCTTAAAAAAACCCCGATATTAGCGATTTTTTGTTAATTTTGCAATTCGAATTTTATTTATTTACTTTTTTCTAATTTCCAAAATGAGGAGAGCTTTACTGATTGGTAATCACAGCCAACAAGTAGACCCGAATTTATGCGCGTTAAAATTGGTCTCATTATCGAGAAAAGTATCAAAAAAAGTTTTCGAATTAATTCCAGGTGTTATTAGTTGCTACCTTGACCTGTAGGTCAATTTTTCTGATCCAAAGTCCGTATCTCTGTACTTAAGTTTGGGATACTTTTCGTCCACTATTGATTATTCTTGCCTAATTAAAAAGTGATTCATCCATTAATTTAATATGTATCACCATAAAGGTAGGTACCTATATTTAGGTAATCATGATGATAAATTATTATTATTATTATTATTATTATTATATTTGTCACAAAAAGTATTACTTGAGAAAACTTGTTTCCTCGAAATCTTTTGTTACCAATTTGAATATATATTTGTTATTGTTATGATAATTATTGATCATTATTAATCTTGAATATTAAGTGAAAGAAGATGTTATTTTGATTTTTCCGATTAATATATTCAAATAACTAAATTTGGGCATTTTTCTATTTTTTCCAATATTTTCGATTCAACTTCAGTAATTTGTTAATTTTAATGAAAACGTTGAGATAACCAACATACACTTGGGTCTGAAACAAAAAGTTCAGGTAATCAACGAAAAAGCCAAAAGTGTCACTTTTTGACCATTTCTGAGTCTCAAAAGCGAATAAAAACATGATTTTTGGAATCTACGCACTCAAAAACATGAGATCTACTCATTTTGGAAGCAAAAGTGATACAATTAAAGTCGCTAGGAGTTTCGATCACGTTTTCGGGAATTCTGGACCACTGTGCGGCGCACTGAGGTCCTGAATACCAGGAAAACGGCAAAAACCTTCTAATATGGCCCATAATTGTTGAAAGAATCTGAAATTTGGATCAATGTTTCGGTTTGGTTAGTTGACCCAAACATCTCACCAACCCGATTACTCCACACCTATGGGTGAAAAATGGGTGTAAAAATGGGGTTTCGGCGTTTTTTGATACATAGGTATGTGGGGGTCTTAAGTCAACCTTAAGTCATGATAATAATTTGTACGCAGAATCAAGATATCATGTTGTCTCTTAGAATCAGTTTATTATCTTTTATTTAGTGCTATAATTTATTTGAAAACCATGGTCTCAAAAAAAAAATTAGTAATTCGGAATTGCCCGTTCGTTAAATAAAATAAATATAAAAAGAGTAGCATGCAGTGGCGTAGTTTGACGAGGGGCAGGGTGGGCAGAGCCCCTCCATAAATTATAGAGGATGCAGAATTTTGTTGTAAGGATATAGCCAAATAAATAATTTTAAGCTTCCAACTTCAGTACCTAACACCTTCAATTAAAGAATGTAATTAGTAAAACACAACTGCTATTATTATTATACGATTCCCGTTGCCAAGCGGTCTTGAGACGCTCTTAATAAAGAAATTGTTATTAGGTTCGTTTGTGTAGGGGCAAAATGGCGTGGATATTGTACAGCCCCACGGAGCATAGTAAAATCACCTAGTCAACGAAACGGAAATGTGGATACTACAAACTGAAATCAAGTCGTTCCCCACTACCTTCTGGGGCGAGCCCATATGCGATTTTTCTCTAGAAAAATATCCATTGTTCAGTATCCACCAATTCTCCTATGAACTTCCCCTACTTTTTACTGCCTACTTGATCAAGCTTGGTTGTTCGTTTCAAAACAGTTTTCCGTTGTATTATACCATTAATTTACGAATAAAATCCCAGTTAAAATGAAGCAAGAATACAATAAATAGAAGCCTGCAGTGGTGATTGAAATAGTTTAATAGGAAAGATTAAAATACCTAATCTAGTGTAGCAATATTTCTATTCTAACCTAGCATATTGCAGGTTTGAGTTTGTTTACATTTTTTTATGTTTCTTGATCTCGGTTTCATGCCCTGTATTTCATTTCGCGTAGGTAGGTACCTGCTAATATAATACAATTGTATGATATTGTCCAGAAAAAGTTATTTTCACGCGGAAGTAACAATTGAGGATAAACCTGTAAGACAGCAAGTCCACATAGGTATATATGAATTTGTATGCAGTAAACCTAGAATAATAGTATAATAAACCTAGTGCTCCTCAATTCATCGGTAGGTACCTATTCGTATTTATCGTAATTTTTCACGTTCTGATTAGTTATTTGGATAATATTTTTTCTAAGTAGTATTATTCTTAAGTTAGTATTAATAATCTATAGGTAGGTTAATGAATATGAAAGCGTCCGTGATTTCAGATCATTGCAAAAGCCACTGAGCACCTACCTACTTATATGAACGTTTGGCAGTTTATTAAGAGTCTTCGTATACTCAGCAACAAGCGCTAGAAATTAATAGCAAACTATAAAATAAAATTAAATCCTCAACTGTTGCCCCTCCATGAGAAATGGCTTAGCTGCGCCACTGGTAGCATGTATCATCCATATCCTATAAATTAGACGCGTCATTGATGTATCCTCCCGATATATATCAGAAAGTTTATTCCTTCGAACCTCAGAGGAAAGTTGTATTTTATCTTTGCGAACATTCCGACGACCCGCACCTTATAGGTAATATTACCATGGAAAGATCAAGAGAGCAACGTTCAGGGCAGAGAGGTTGAAGGGGGGTCGGGAGGTGATTTATGATGACACTATTTAACCAAAAGACGAATGGCTTCCAGACCGTATTTGCCGATCCACCCCGACCGAGCCATTCTTTTACGATTCAACCCTCTCCACGACCGCCCCCTCGACCTCCTGGAGCCCTTCAAATGAAAATAAAGGCGTGCTCCCGCTCCCTTCACCCCCTTCCGCTATTACTCGACCATCTTTCGAGGTTCCAAAACGCTTTGTTCTCTCTACCACGGCCCATCAATCACTGAAACTATTCTTCGAGATCTCAATCAGAGGGTTTGTACTCCTGAGTAAATAGCTACGTATACGCGAGTTACCGCGCGAATAAATTTACACTGGCTTGCAATAGAATACTCGAAGCTGCTCGCTAAAAAATCGCCGAATTCCAAAAGCGCTAAGGCTAATGAAACTTCGATTTTCCGTTCGGCTTTAGAGCCCGTACGCACTTGTTCAGTTCCGTTTCGTTACGAACTGATGAATCCCAGGTTTGGAGCTGCAAATCAAGGAATGAGCTGCTCTGTTCGGTGTTATTCACAGATGGTCGCATCAAAGAAAGTTGGGAATGGGATAAGACTAATGTGCACGGCATCCAAGGTACGCCGTCCAATCCGGGTATCTTCCACTAACTGCTGCTAGACTGAAGGCTAGAAGGAGAAGATCGATGTTCACAACGCTATGACGTCACACTGACTTGTTCGTCAAAATGATCGGGTCGATGGTGAGATCAGAGGTATGGAAGGTTTGTTTCAAGGGAGTAACTAATCGGTTTTATACATAATTATAGGTGTATGATTAATATAAAGTGTGATTTAGATAACCTCTAAAGCAACTGGAAGCAAAAAAAAGGCCGCGAATTATTGAACTACCTACGTTTTATTGAACAGCCGTTCAAGGCAGATCACAGGTAAATAACATCGTTATTATTCGTGAAATGAAATAACTATATCCGTATATATATATATATATATATATATATATATATATATATATATATATATATATATATATAAAATAAGAGGGAAAATTGTTTGTTTGTTTGTCTCTCGAAATGTTAAATGTCCAAGGGGTTGCACCGTTTTCATGCGAGTGGGCGCAAATTGACGAGAAAGTTCCAGGGATGGTTTTAGGCTATATTGCAATTCTCTATGCTTACTCCTTCATCGAGAACACGGCTTCCCCTAGCGACGTCGCCCGGGCTAGCAATTGAGTAATTAAAGAAACCCGGACATATGCGTCGAACTTTTCATGTCAAATGTGGAGCTCATGCGTAAAGAACTTTCGATAAGAACACTATTTTGGCGGGTTGAACGGAGAATTTTTTAAATATAAAAATAGATCTTCAAAAACTGATATCAAAATCGTCTTATGAGCTGCAGAAATGTTGGTCGGGATGAGTATTAACGCAACTAAGGACGTATTGAGTTGGTTATTTTGAAGGGACACTTGGTTGAAAATTTAACCTTCCGGCGGTTAACAAATTTAACCCCGCACCACCGCAGTTTATGTGGCGCCACCAATCAATTGAGCAGTGTGTCATGCTTCATTGAATCAGCCACCACGGTGGCATGGTGTACAAGTAGTCCTGCTATGCTTACATCTAGTTTCAATGGTTAATTACGTTCGTGGAATCAAATAGGAAAAATGAGCGAAAGTAAAGTTTATATTGTTTACCGAAACCGCTGGTGATTTTACGATCACGGTTGCTTACCAACACAAATGTTTCGTCGTCGAAAACTGTTGAGTATATAATTTCCCAAGTTTTTATGTTTTTCATTAGCCGTCTTTACCTTTCCTGGAAAAAGTATACAATGGAGAATAGAATGTCTTAGAATTTTTACACGCTGAACTTCCTTGATGCACTGCTAAATAAATAAGAAGTTTTCTTCATTCTTGTTAACGACTTTTGATGTAACTTGCCTCCTCAGTATACTCCTTGTGAGAATTTGACCTGAGAAAGAGGCATTTATTTTCGTGCATTTGATTGAGATAAGATCCCTTCCAAAACCTATTTTAGCTATTCCCTATTCGAGGCTACAACGGATTTGATTTGGAAAATATCACAGAATCATTTGTAAACTGAAGCCAAGAAACAAAGTGAGGTTTGTGTTGAAAAAATTTGCGATGTTAACCTGAAAATGAATATTTACACGGTTTCAAAACTACGTACAATTCATAGGTGCCTACAGAAAAGCCTATGGTAACCTTGATGAGTTTGACAAGAACGAGTTAAAAAAATTAGAGATTTCTCAATGTACACGGTCTCTCCTGAAGAAGTTTTTGTAGTCACTTTCATTGTTCCCCGATTTCAACTCTTGAATGGAAGCTATTGACTTGACACATGTAGTTAATTGTACATTGTTCTAGGCGAAGCCGTTACAGGGTGAAGCAAGATTTGCTATGCAAGAATTATTTGCTGCATTGTTCCCTTAGGTAGCGGCCAGCTGAATCACTCCACCACCATTCTCTTCATCATTCTTCCACGCCATACTGACGGCAGTCCTAGAAGATGTGGTCTCCAGTCTGTGGTACCAACATTCTATAGGGAGGTACTGCATCGTCATTTGTGGAATTGGGCTATGCACGTATGATGCACTCTAATATGACCAAGGTCATTTTTCCACGTCATTTTGAAATCATTATTCATACAAGGTTATAGAAAGGAATATATTATGATCATGAAGGTCAAACAAGGGAAAATCCTAGGAAGAACATTTTTATCTTGTAAACATTACACGTTCACCCTTTTTACAGTTCTTATAATGAGTGCATCCCACGAACCCATTTTATACTTTTAAATTAAAATAGATCTAATTTTTAAAAATATGACATACCATCCACACTCCTAAGAAGAGTAGTTTCCATACAATAACTTTTCAAATTTATTTGCTCTGGTGACGTCACACTGGGCAGGTAGGTCCACCGGGGCGAGAGAGGTGCTTTGACGTCAAAAGTGCACAAAACATTGAAAAATGATAGAATGAAAACAATTCATCTTAAGGAGGTCTGTTAAGCTCATCTTGGGACAGAATCTTCTTCCTATTAAAAATAGTTACATGCCTTTTTGACCAGAATCCCATATGAGCTCCAAAGTGCTAAAGAAAAACTTCTCGGAGAAACACGATGACCCCCCCCCCCCCCCCCCAAACAACATTAGGTACTAATGGATTCTCCAATTCCACATACCTTCCTGTGTGAGTATATAAATATGGTCCTGAAGGTGAAGAAAACATTTACCTACTAATCCCAAGAGCTTGTTTATTCTAGGAAAAAACTCCGAAGAAGCATTGGAAATAGGAGATGGTTGAGCAACTCAATACGCTAATGTGTCTTTGAAATACCATCGGTGGTCCTGGCCCATTTGTTGGGCCTACCTTCCTTTGACTGAGGAAAAAATCCAGCGAATTGTATATAAAATTTAAAATTTCTATATTAGGTAGCTCTTTTACGCAGATCACTGATCTACAGTTCAATGTTTTCACGCTTTATTAAATAATATCTTCCTTAATCTATTTAGTCGCCGTATGGATCCGGCAGCGGGTTTATTATGAATAGGAAAATAGGAAAACAGAATTTAAATGCAGAAAAAATGGGTCTCAGATCCAAGCTCTCTCCATCCAGTGGTCCTTGCGGCCAAGATGGTAAAGGCGCTGGTACGGTAAACCAGAGTATGTGGGTTCGATTCCCACCTGGGAACCATTTTTTCTGCATTTAAATTCAGTTTCCTGGTTTCCTATTCATAATATTATTAAATAATAGTCGCGTGCACCACTGAGTGTCGACAAAAACACCATTTTGATTTAAATTCTTGTTAACTATAAATGGAAAATGTTTATTCTGCAATGAAATAATTATTCCGCAATGAATAGGTAACATGATCATTTCAATGATAAAAATTCTAAATAACTTTCAAGGAAGTAAATTGTTTCAGGTTATTTATATCGCATTGAAATACATTGTATAGATAGGCATTGAAATTGAGATTCTAAGCATTGACTAATATCGAACGCCGAAAATAGTTTTGAAATATTGGCTAAAAATCATTATGTAATTTCATTTTTTCATTTCGCTTCAAAGGCAAACTGCTAAATTCATTGGAAAATATATTATCACCAAAATTTGGTATCCGCTCTCCTCCATCACATCCGCTGGTGCTCACAAGCTGCTGTAAAACGATTGAGAGGACATCTCAAGACTTTTACGTCAATTTATCAACAAAAGCCACTCAGATTGGTGAGGGAAAACTGTTGTTTTTTAGTTGTATTATAGGCAATATCTGCATATGACGCCATGAAACTTTAGTTGATACATGAGGCCATTGGAAACCCTTTAGAGAACCCCAGTAATTCTTCAGCAACCATACCCTCAATCTTCGAGACGTTCTTGAAAATGTTCAACACTTCGTGATGCTAGAGGGGAACTTGAAAATGCGCACTCATTAGGAAAACTTCGATTGACTTGCAGGAAGCTACGACCTCCAGGATAGCGATTAGGAATGAATTTACGATCCCCAGCAAAAAGGGGCTCTTTTCAAATGGAACCAGCGTGGAAAAAAAAAAGAAGACCAAAGGTGATTAAAGTGAAAAAAGACAAATATAAAACAAAAGATGGAAAAGTCAAAGAAGACAAATAGAAGACAAATTGATGTGTTGTTTCAGGTGCGATTGGGAAAAACATTTCGCCTTCTGCAAATTTATCGGCAGCATAAGTAGGTATAGTGAAGACGCGCAGTCACAAAGAGAGGAGCAGCGAGTTTCAAATTATTTCTCTTTCCAATGTTTATCATTCTAATCGAAAATAGATATTCAATGGCCATTTTCAATAGGAAAAGCTTATAGTAGGTGAATTCGGTGAAGGAATTATAATACAGAAACTGAAAAATCCAAAATTGTTTAACATCAAGACAAACTATCAACCAATAACTTAATTTTAATACCATATAGGTCTGACAAATGAGTATCTACACTACTGTTAAAGCTCGTTAATAGTCCATCATAGAGTTGCTCCATATCAGTGTCTTGATTAATGAGTCTCCTTTCTACCTTTGTCTACCTGCATATCCTTAGTCACCAACAAGCACCCCTGGTACTTCTCTTCATTCCATCATTCTTTCAAATTTGGATGTGCGAATATGGTTGCGTCTTGGGCAGAACCAGGCTACCGTATTTCGACGGCGCAAAGCGGCGTCAGAAACAGTTTTAACGTTCAAGCTGAAATACCCCTTTCTGTTTCTCTACAACTCTGCATATCTGCCTCCAGGTAAAATTATCCTGACGTGGGTGCAATCGATAGCACCAACACACCTGGGAAATCTATATTTTGTATAGAATTCTGCCATCGCTTCTTCGGCTTCGCTTCTGGTTGCAATTAATAAGAAGCAAGGCTGCACATAACCTAAATTTTGGGTAACCAGTCAGATAGTTCGGCATCCCGTCTACCTGACTGCCCTAGTGAAATCTGACCATGCCCTTATCATGCTACCTGCAGCATAGTACCTCTACTTCAGCAGAAATTTGACGTCTGGAGCCACTGCGTTGTAGCATATTTTCTTCAATTTCACCGAGCAATGACTATACAGTTTCCTTGGACAATCGAAACCTGTCGAAGAACTCGTCGTCTAGCCTGTGCACAAAGTCATTAGGCCGCTCACAAAATATACGTGGTCGTCTGGTAAACACATTTACAATGAGGTCAACAAAACCTCATCTTCAGAAATATGCCAAAAAGAAAATAATGATAATAAATAAAAATAAAACTGGAGAAACACAAGACACAAAATTCAACTTCAAGACACATCTCTTCCCGCATGCTGGATCCACGAAAAATTAAAACTACTCGACTTTTTTAATGTCGGTCAGACGTTTAAATAGTCAATAATGAGCGTTTACCTTAAACCCGCGATCAGCCCTTATCATAAGTTTTGAACAGACTTTTAGGAACTGTGTAATTGGCCAAATCAGCGACCTCTATTAAAACTGCTGTTTAAACATCGAATCCTACACAAACAAGACCATCTGGTCTTCAGTGTGGGAGTAGCCGGATGCTAACGTTTTTCTACTTTTCTGAATAATGAGTAGCACCATTGAAAATTATAAACGTTGGATATTTTCTCGGTGGGATGGCAAAAAGAGACCGAATAACGTGAAAGGGTGTTTTCCCTTCCATTTAAGAACAAGGCTTTTTTCAGTTATTGTGCAGACCTTCTTTTCTTTTTTACACACCACCTGAAGTACTTCTCGAAGGAGATTGGTGGAAGGAAAATGGTACAGAAAAAGAGATAAGAAGGAAAAAATACCAGGCATAAGTTGAGCAGGGCGAGATGAGTTTCTGGGTAGTTGTAGGGCGAGGGGCAAAAAATCATAATCTCGATATTAATTTTCCAAACCTTTCCCGCTGAGAAAGCGCCTTCGTAGAAAAATGCCGGCTCGGAAGAAAGCTGACAGCCTCAGTTGACAAAAAAAACTGACGCTACACGGAAAATTAATCAAAAACTCCGGTCCATGGTTATCGGAACTCGATCGTCTCACATGAAAAATAAATATAATTCCGAACGGTCTTTGAAATTGTGAAGAACTTCGCGGCCCGATTTTAGTGTAAGACTGCTCATTCGAATCAGCACGGCCCCAAGTTGGTTGCAAAAGTGTCGCCGTCCGTCTCTATACCCGCCTTGATCGTATTCTAGGCGGTCCTTATCAACGAGAGTTGTTTATTAGGCTGTGGTGGTAACAACAGTTTCCATCAATTCACGGTAAGTAAGAAACGTAGTGTAGTTACTAACATCTAGGAGAGTTATTTCTGAACGAAGAAATTGAAACTGAAGAACTTAGCGGACTTTATAAATAATTCCGAACGGTCTTTATATATAATTCCGAATCAGCACGGCCCCAAGTTTGTTACTAAAGTGTCGGTAAGTAAGAAACGTAGTGATGGGGTCTTTTCTGATCAGCTGAGTGAGCTAAATTCTTTCCTGTTCACTGTAGGAAGTTGAAATTTGATAGGTAGGACTTATATCGTTACTATAATGTGCTGAGTTCCTGTTAGGTACTACTGTTATACGGACTAGATTAGGGCTTTCCAAGCCCTAACACATTTTAGTGTTAGACTGCTCATTCGAATCAGCCCGGCCCCAAGTTTGTTGCAAAAGTGTCGCCGTTCGCCTCTATACCCGCCTTGATCGTGTTCTAGGCGGTCCTTATCAACGATTGTTGATAAGGCTGTTTATTAGGCTGTGGCGGTAACAACAGTTGCCATCAATTCACGGTAAGTAAGAAACGTAGTGTAGTTACTAACATCTAGGAGAGTTATTTCTGAACGAAGAAATTGAAACTGAAGAACTTAGCGGACTTTATATATAATTCCGAACGGTCTTTGAAATTGTGACTTTGAAATCCTGTTCACTGTAGGAAGTTGAAATTTGATAGGGAGACTCTCTGGGACATTAAGAGACGAGTGAAGTGATGGGGTCTTTTCTGATCAGCTGAGTGAGCTAAATCCTTCCCTGTTCACTGTAGGAAGTTGAAATGTGATAGGGAGACTCTCTACGACATTAAGAGACGAGTGAAGTGATGGGGTCTTTTCTGATCAGCTGAGTGAGCTAAATTCTTTCCTGTTCACTGTAGGAAGTTGAAATTTGATAGGGATACTCTCTGTTTATTAGGCTGTGGCAGTAACACCAGTTGCCACGGTAAGTAAGAAACGTAGTGTACTTGCTAACATCTAGGACAGTTATTTCTGAACGATCTTTGAAATTGTGAAGAACATCGCCTTGGCTTAGCACCAGGTCACATAACGCCGCAAATAGGTAGGTCATATATCGTTACTATAATGTGCTGAGTTCCTGTTAGGTACTAGATTAGGGCTTTCCAAGCCCTAACAGGCCTCTAGTAAATATAATTCACCAACCATCGTCTGACACCATTCCACCGAGTCCCATAAGCTTCTCGTGTACATTTCACTTAAATTTATAGTTCACTAGATACACATCTCCAAGGACTGACTTTATCACCGGATTATCTGTACCTGCAGCAACTCGATAGTTGGTCTAGTAGATGTACTCTTAATTTAGTACAAACTGGAAATATTGAGCGTATATTAGATCAATTAAGCAAATACGTATTATTTACAGAGTAAACAAACGTTTCTTTGCTTAAAACTAAATCAAACATGGAGTAGAATGGCCCCTCCCACATATTTTTATCTCAATCCGTTCTTGGGACATGATTTCATAAATTTTTTTTAAAGAAAAAACTGTTTTTTCCCCCTCTTAATTATAAATTTCTTCACTTAAATAAATTTATAAAGTTTGTCCAAATTTTTTGAATTATCGTTAAATATTCTACAAGCATGGTGCGATTTGATTCAGGAAAATCTTCATCTTCAGACCGCAACAGCAGGTCAAACATAGGTAAGTTTGAAAACATGAATTTCTTCAAAAAAAAATAAAATAAACTCTGGTAACTAATAAATCTCATGGGAACTGCTTTATTCATTATTCATTCCTACAGTGTAGTTGACTACACGTAAGTAAAGTTGACTTCACTTTTACTTTAATATTTAGGGAAGACACTTTTGTTTTAATGTTAAAAAACAAGGTTTTTTTGACATGGCTATGTCTATTGGCTGACCTACGTGAGTACAAAAACTAGTATGGAAAAATGCAACGGCTTTTTTCTTTTTCTATTGATTTTCCCGTTCAAACAATGCGTTACTAGCGAAGTTTAACTCCCTTAGTTTTCATAGCAGGATAGCCACTTTTTGGAATGCTCTCATTTTATCACAATAACGCATGATCCCTAAGCCATTGTAGTGTCAAGGAAAGCTGATTTATTACGCGAAGTTATAAACTAATATTGATAAGAAGATAATATTATAGAAGAGAAATTCATGTTTAAAAGGGAAAACAATAGATTTTCTTTAAAAACCCGTTAAAAATCATTCATATATCGAGAACGGATTGAGATGAAAATATATATGGTTGGTTGCATTTTACTCCATTTTTTATTATTTCAAAAATAATCAACTTAAATATTTCTAGAAAAGGGGTTAGGAAAATGAAATAGGAACGGGTTTTAGCATTTCTTTCGTTGGCGACGCATGTTATTCGGATTTTAGCAACTAATGAATGGAGAACCTCAAGAAAGTGATGAAAATCAAAGAGACGTACCCGACAAGGGGGCCTCAAACAATTTTCTAACAGGATGTATTTAAGGCAATTTCAAAGATGAGCTGGTGTACATACAGGAAGATTTTCATTTTTTTATTTTAGCTGTTATTATTTTTTTTGTTAGCTATTATATACCGTGAAGCTATGCTTCTTTATTTTCCTTGAAGCTTAATTATTTATTTATTGTGTTTGGAAAATTATAATAATTAATAATAATTATTATTATTTTCCCTTTTGTAAATTCAATGGATATTGTAATGTGGACTCAATGTACTGTGGATTCAATGGACTGCTTTTTTGTGTGAAATAAAACATCTTTACCACTACAGCTATTATCTACTATCTCTGATATATACAGGGTGAGTCTCTCGCAAATGCAAAAAAAAAATTGGGTAAAACTACATCAAAAATGGAGTAAAATGCCGCCAACTGCATATTTTTATCTCAATCCGTTCTCGAGATATGATTTTTTAAATGTTTTTTCAGGAAAACCGTGTTTTTTTCCTTTTAAACTCAACTTTCTTCACTTTACTTCATTTAATTTTAATTTTTTACCACATTTTCGAAATCAGCGCCAAATTTACTATAAGAATAGTGTACTTGGGTTCTTAAAAAGTACCATCCAAAGGCCCTCACATCAGCTCAAACATTGACGATTTTGAAAAAATAATATTTCTGAAAATCTTTAAAACTTTACTACTCTTCCAAAACGAATTCTGGCAACTGGCAAATCTCATGAAAACTGCTTCGTTTAATACTCTTTCCAACGGTATAATCAAGTTTAATTTTATTTTGTTATTTAGTGGAGAAAATGATGTTTTAATGTTAAAAAATGTGGGTTTTTCAATGAAATCGTTGGTTTTCTCGAAAGATGACCCTCCATGAACCTACGAGTATGGGGTCGGTTTCTATGTATTTTTTCACGCTGTATCGAGTGGTAACATTTGTAGATCTCTCCAACTCCGTTATAACCGAGTTTTACACTTAAAATCGCAAATGTTTAGTTTGTTTGTTACGATTAAATGTATGTGTGTTATGGGGTAAAACTAGTTAAATAAAGTGTAAAACTCGATTATAACGTAGTTGAGAGATCTGCAAGAGTTTCCATTCGATCCAGCGAGAAAAAATACATAGAAACCGACCCCATACTCGTTGGTTCATGGAGGGTCATCTTTCGAGAAAACCAACAATTTCATTGAAAAACCCACATTTTTTAACATTAAAATATTATTTTCTCCCCTAAATAACAAAATAAAAGTAAAATTGATAATACCGTTGGAAAGCATATTAGATGAAGCAGTTTTCATGAGATTTGCCAGTTTCCAGGATTCTTTTTAAAAGAGTAGTAAAGTTTTAAAGATTTTCAGAAATATTATTTTTTCAAAATCGTCAATGTTTGAGCTGATGTGAGGGTCTTCGGATGGTACTTTTTAAGAACCCAAGTACACTATTCTTATAGTAAATTTAGTGCTAATTCCGAAAATGTGGTCAAAAATTAAAATTAAATGAAGTAAAGTGAAGAAAGTTGAGTTTAAAAGGAAAAAAACACGGTTTTCCTGAAAAAACCTTTAAAAAATCATATCTCGAGAACGGATTGAGATAAAAATATGCAGTTGGCGGCATTTTACTCCATTTTTGATGTAGTTTTACCCAATTTTTTTTTTTTTGCATTTGCGAGAGACTCACCCTGTATAATACATATATTATAAATACATGTCTCACGTACAGAGTCTTGTAACTCGAACTTTCCTTCGTTTTTACGGTGTATGATGTAGGATTTACGTGTACCTACTACAATACCTATCGTCCAATTTTCATCATCGCAACTTAGTATTATTGATCTGTTGAACGCGAGAGAAAACCAAGACACTCCTCTTGTAGAATGTTTATTTGAAGTAACAAAACAACTATTTAGACGTTAAAATGATAATATTATTCTTTCGGTGTGTGTGTGTGTGTGGATTAAGTTCGTTTCCTGCAAGTTATTCACGGCACGAATTTGTTGTGAACTATTGCTGATGTCTTAAGGAAGGGTCTGTCTGTCTGATTTGTGTGACATGGTAGAATTCTCACCCCCTCCCCCCACCCATTTCTTTTGTTTTCACAAAATATCTCAGCTTGCCCATAATATGATTCAGCTTCAAGCAAAATCTTTGACAAAAAGTAATTTACTTAAGAATAAGGAAATAGTCATCAGAGAAATCTCGAACTCTGAACGAATATGGCGACCCTGTCATGGAGTTGAAATTTCACTCCTACTGGGCTCGAGGGGGGGGGGGGGGGGGGAGCCTGGGAGGGTAGAGCGAGGAGAGAGGGGTCGGCTGCGGAGCTGCTGCCCTGGGGAATGCATTCCTTCTTCTCCCAAGAAGGTGGGCTTTCAAAAACCCTCCTGGTCCATTCTAAGATCCCCTAATTTTTATTTGATATAGAAAAGCAAAAATTTGTTTTTATAAACCATTCAAAGAAAGGTGAGTATCTTCGTAATCCGACGCTGATTACGCAGGAACTTTGTGAGATCAGAGGCTGTTCTCTTGAATGTGGAAAACTAATCTTGGCTCAGTCCGCATCTCTGTCCCGCTCCATCCAGAAACCCTAACTTCTCGCAGCTTCTCCACTTCTTACGAAATAATCTTATGCACATAGAGGTAGAATGCTATATTGAGATGGCCAATCTTGTTCTAAGCCACTTCTTCGTTCCTCTTTGAGTGCAGTCCCATTTTTCGCAAAGATTTTCTGCTAAAGCTTTGACCAAAGCTATCATCTGAGGTGCAAAGTTTGCGTCCACTGTCGTGACTAAAAGAGAGAATAAAGCGTGGTGCTCTTCGCATGCTGTCATGAATTTCAGTTTTATCATTTCTTTAGCATTTTTCAGTATCGTAGCCACAGGATGGTGAACGTGAGGGGGAGCACCAGTGTCTACGACACGAACGTGGAACAAAGCTTCCCTCTGTCTTTCCCATAACCCGCGGCTCTCCAGGTCACCTCTAGTCCGAGATGGGCAGGAGACGACTCCACTACGGTTGACTTTTTCACACAATTCTCCCATTCAGATAACATAAGTTCTCCCTGTACGTCTCGAATTTCGTTGTGTTGACGGGTTATGCCCCGTTTTGCAACTCAGGACGGGTTTCTAGAGAAAAATTACGCCATCCATCACAAGAATCGGGCATGTCAACGGGCTTTCGCTTGTACTAAACTGCCAACGCTTTGTGCCATTCTGAAATTCATATGCTGATTTTTGTGACTTAAGTGTATTTTTGCTTTAGAAAATTTTACTTTTTCCTAGGCCATTTCCAAAGACCAAGGACGTAAACAATCAGAGAACATTAGCTTCTAGGACCCTCTCTAATTAACAAGGATTTTTTTTCAATCCTTGAAGTACGGTCTAAAAAATTCTTGGTATTTTCGAAAAGATCTAAGAGCATAATTACTGTCTCATTTTAAAATTTCTTCGAATTTTAGAGATTCATTTGAAAATAAATGAGTTAATATCACGTATACCCTAGTTCACTAGAAAGTGTGGGTAAATGAATAGGAAGATTGACCTGATGTGATTATAAGGTTGCCACCCATATTAAGCCCTAAAGATGATAAATAAATTTATCGAAGCGTTGGCGTGGACATGACGATTTTTATTCAGACCAACCCTCAAAAATCCACAATTTTTATATGTATCAGTGAGAGTGAGAAATAAGAACAATAATTTTCAAAAATATTTACCCCAATTAGTCACGAAAAATAAACCACAGCTTTTTCATTTTTCCCTTCATCCAAAGAGAGAATGAAATTTATACTACTCCTAAACTCGTTAATATCTCCATGAAATATTTCCGTAAGAAACATAAAATTGCCGTGATAATTGATGATACAGTAAGAGAGAGGCACCAGAACAATAGGCTGGAGTTTAATTATTTAAACATGGCAGGATGAGGGAAAAGGCCCCCTGAGAAAAGGAGAGCTTAATTTTACAACCAAGGACGAGGTATTACAGGATTTCACATTTTACACTCTCAAATTGAATGGAGTGCTGGGAAAAAACCTAATGCGAAGTTTTTATTTATCTACTCCAAGTAACTCAATCCGCATGTTTCTACCCTGCCCTCCATGTTTTATTGGATATCCTTCTTAATATACAGAAAATTCGTTATTTTTTCAGTAATAAGTAAAATACCTAGTTGGGCTATCGATCTTGTCAAAGAATTATAACACATTATAATTGCATGTACGCAGATAAAATTTCAACCATTGTATGAAATAGAAATGACAAATGCCATGGACGAATTGGTTCATCAGTAAACATTTCTGTAATTAATAATGGAAGAAATAACAATCTGTTGAGCTGTGAGTAAATGCAGTTTACTGCGGCCATGAGAAATTACGCCAGCACACGTTATCGAAGTGTTAGACTCTTCAATTTTAACTTTCTGGAATTATTGACTAAACATAACGGTATGTAGGTAATGTATGCAGTACAAGGACGTCCTTATGTACGGGATGTATAATATGATTTTGGTGAGAATGGCAAATAGTTTGAAATGTTGATGTACACACTCCAAACATTACATGTGTTACCCCTCCATTCACCCCCTTCCACAGTGAGTGAGACTCCCAACATATATTCCAATACTAGACCGAATTCTTCAATGAACAAAGAACGAATCACGAAAATCAGATGAGGACAGTGAAAAGATCACCAGTATTAGGTACACACTCCATTCATCATTTCTATAATGAAATCTAAAAATCTTGACATAGGTACCTTCGAAACTAGAACGAATTCTAGTTTTGCATGCACACCTATGCTTTTTAGCGGGTTTGGTCTTAGAATAGTCTGAAAGGGATTCGTAATCGATTTTTTTACCTCATTCTTGAGTTGACCCAGACCAGGATCCATTCCTATAGGCCGTCCCCCTTATTCATGAAGCCTTGCCTAAATGACCGACTTTCAAAGGGACGTCCTGAAAACAAAGGTAACTACCCAGTGTTTACATGGAGTCATACTCAGAAATGCCATTTCAGATTTACATCAGGGTGTAATCAGTCATTAGTCATAGGATTGATCTCACTTTTTTCGCCCACCAAGTCATTGAATACCGTACTTTTGGGTTACTTGTAACACATGTCAAATTTCAGAAGCTCTCCCTGGAGTAATCCAGCTTGTAAAATTCTGGATTTGGGCTTAAAAGGTCAAAGGCTTCCTAGAGAACAGAATACCATTAAAGAAAAATATTTCCTTCATTAGTAAATACATTTAAAAAAAGAGCTTGTTAAAAGTTACCCAACGATTTGGGTTACTTGTAACACGACTGAAAAAATGCGAAAAATCATTTTATCTTAGCTCTCTCTTACTTGTAACAATTTTCAAGTTTTTAAAAAAAGGTAAGGATGACACACAAAAAATTAGAGAATTTAGGAACGACAAAAAAGGTCTTTTTTACTAATTTTAGATTCCCGTGTCACACACATTGGATCGTTTAGTCTTAAATCAGTCTGGGCCTATTTGGCTCCAATTCAGTAGGTATGAGTACCTAATAGGAACTGTTCATTACTCTCATGGTAAAAATACAAAACATACAGCATAAAAAATATTAATGAGATTCAATTCACAAAATGGCACATCAAATCACAAAATGTCATCGAAAATAACAATAACAGGGAAATTTCAAATGAGTTCCTCAGGGAAGCAAAAGTTGCCCCTCGGCATTCGTGGCTCTTTTTAGTGTTTCATCACTATAATCCTTATAGGGACCAGCACCCGGTTTCCTTTTGTACTTTCCCATTTTTGTGCATCTAGGAACAACAAAAACAATAATAACTCACTAGTACAAGGGAGATAAACACAATACACCACATAGGGTGTCTTGAAACAACATAAAGTGTCCATAAAAATCGAGGGATCTGGAGGCAACTTGCAACATCACACCTACATGTTACAAGTAACCCTCAAAACCAAGACCACAGTTTTGGATTTGTTTTTAAAATCAATGATCTGACTTGGAATTACTACGAGACGAATCGAATTACTACTAATTAC
Organism: Adelphocoris suturalis; assembly: GCA_030762985.1. Lineage (NCBI taxonomy): Eukaryota > Metazoa > Arthropoda > Insecta > Hemiptera > Miridae > Adelphocoris > Adelphocoris suturalis. The sequence continues at coordinate 14,918,770 of CM061040.1, forward strand.
ACTCGTAGCTAGTGAGTTCCAAGCACACACAATAAAAACCTCACTTCGTTCACTCCAACCATTTGGGCTGCACACACCTTAGCAGTTCGGTGTTAGAAACTGCCCATTTTCAGTCATCAATTCAAAAAAAAAAAAAAATTAAAAATCAGGAGAACATCCCAAACACTTGTTGAACGATGGATGACCAAACGCCACAGAACAAATAGGGCTGATAAGGAATCTGATATCATGCTCCCCAATGCTGCCAACATAACGAATGTGGATACGCCCCCATGTGTTACAAGTAACCCACATGTTACAAGTAACCCAAAAGTACGGTACGCCTTGGAGAGCTGCCATATATATTCTTAAAAAGCATCATTTCAAATTCATACGATCAACAATTAAAATAAATTATCCTAAAGTGATCATCGCCTGCTGCTATTTGAAGACGCCGTACCTGGTTCGTGACTCCACCGGTGTTTGATGGCAATCGCAGTCATCCGCCCATAAAACCTTAACCGCTAATGGAAGGACATCACGACCAACTTTTTTCTGTTAAATGTTTCATAAGCTTCCGTGAGAGCTTCCTCCGCCCCACAACCATAAAACCATTTTATGTGGTACCGCTGCACTTTTTCTTTGGGTAAGTATAATCGCCGCCCCCTCCACTACATCTTCAGAAAGCGGCTAATGCCCTCTTACAAAAGTTTTCCGTTTCTAGTTCAGAGAATTACGGACAAGAGCGGAAAGCATACTAAGGACGTCGGAGATCCTTTTGTCTCAAAAAGCGCTTTACTCCTCCAAAGGCCGTAAAGGCTGATGACCCCTTTTCTGTAACCAGTCGTTTAATAAGGTCACTAATAAAATCGTTCAACTCCACTCAGAAAACATTACGATCGTCATTAGCGTTTTTCTTTTAGTTCGTTTCAAGTATTCGAGTAGGCTATGAATTTTCCAAACTAGCACTCTACTCAACAAATTGTTTAGGTACGGTATCACATTCAAGGAGATTTTCTGAATATACATATAAACATCCCTTCATTCATATACAGCATACCTTCCCTTGAATTGGTTTGGACATACAGGGTGGATTCGGATGAGTGTGAATTTTTTAAGGATTAAACAAGACTAAAAATGTAGTTAAACGCCACACCGTTTACAACCAAGCCGTTGCTGGGGAAATGAAACTTCTATAGTTTTCACCGGACAAAAATCGTTCTCCACTCATTGGAAAGCTCTTTATTTATCACGCATTTCTTTCGTACTTGTTCTTCTATTCATGTCGTAGTTTTATATTTATTTATGTTATAAATGGATATAGTAAACAATGCTGCTTGTTTTGTTGTCACTTGGTTGAGAAGGTTATCTTGCTTATAGTAATTATTGTAGACGCGCACCATAACAGAAAATTACCTACTTAGGTACTCTGTTCTAATTTCGATTTTTAAAACATTTATGTCGTAGTTTTAAATTTATTTACATTTACGAATTAGCGGGAAGAAAGCATGTTCCATGTTTTAGCATTTTAGCCGAAGGCTCAAGGCGGAAAGTTACCGAGGGTCCAGGGGCGGAGCCTGTCCACTTTTACTTTCCTAACATCCCAACAGAGTGGAAAGTAATGTCCAAATCGTCATAGAAGTTTACACTTCTCCCGTGTGGTCTTTACTGTTTCTTTTTATGTTTCTTACGGCACACCTGGTTTTACTGTTTATCCTACGCAGATCTTTGGTCCATAATCAACGCCGTATATCATCACCATATCATCAGAGCTTAGGGCTTCTCGCTTTCCTAGAGGGTCCATACCTTTACAGCTCTAGGTCCCCTCAATCCTAAGCTTTTGGGGCAAAGTAAAAAATGTACAGGTTTATTATTTACGGTAGGTCTCAAAATAGTATGAAATTAAACTCAGAGGCCCCTCAGATGATCAGTTTGCCTCCGAACCTTGTGATTATTATCAAGGTATCCCAAAGGAGATCCATCTAAATTTCTGCCCTGTAAGTCAATTAAGGAAGAAATTAGCCTCAGAGGTCTCACAGCTGATCAAAGCTTTTCCATACACTGTAATTGTATTTTTTGTGTCCAATAGGAGCTGCATTTCAGGTTTTCGCGTCATAAGTCCATAAGGAAATCAATTATGCACAAAGGTTCTTCAGCTGATCAGTGTGCCTACGTGCATTGAAATTGTATTCTACGCATCCTAAAGGAGCTCCATTTCGAATTTCAGCTCCGTAGGTGGATTAAGAAAGAAATCGAAGTGAAAAGTTCTTTAGCTTAACACACCTTTTAAACGATTTGAGCAATACAATTTTGTACAGTGGTCAAGTAAAAGGCTACTTTTTTATCAATATTCCTACGTAGATATCGGCACCTACAGAGGAAAAATTAGTGCAAATAGTTAATAAAAATTTACTAGTCCTCCTGATTTAAATATGAGGACATTAATTTTCGTAGTTAACCACCAAGTGAAAATCCATGAGTTGAAATAAAATACCTAACAAAGCTTCATTATTCCATAAGATTCAAGAATTGTAATAAATTCGATTTCGCGAAGCCAGAATTCCATTGGGATTATACCAGCTGATACACCGTCGGAAACTACTACGACTACTTTAACTATGTTCCGATTTTACCACTGATGCAACCACTTGTATTTTCCAGCGGTCATTAATGAAATTTAGTTATTCACACAGGAATTTCAAGATGTAGATACTAGCGCTTGAGTGTTCTGGGTGGTTTTATTCGATTTGTTGTGATAATATCTATCAATGACAACCAAAGAACCATTACTGTTAGCTGTTAGTTCGATGGGGTGGAGTTCAAACGGTAAAATATAAAGTCTTCATCTCCTCCTGAAGTCTGATTTTGCTAAAGCCTGTCCATCGGCCCCCGTGACCAAGGAGCTTCCCTCGATTGTGGCTTCGATCGGTGATTCGAGCATGTGATACCTACAGCGCTGCGGACGAAAAATTCAAGACCTCACTCCGGCTTCCGGCGGATATTTTTTCCCCAAGTCTAAGGAAATCTGCGTGCAGCCGCTACATACTCCGACCGATTGCCGCTGTCTACGTAGGTATTTTGACAAAGCAAGGAATTACCTAAAACAGGCCGGGGTGCACAAAGCCCCCCCCCCTCCCCCTCCCCCCCCCCACCAAACCCATTTTTTAAAGGCCAGTATATCGTTATCAGGAAGACAGACAACCGCCTTGGATATGATTACGAGCAGTCTACACAACCATATATGGAAAGTCTTTGATGTCCCTCTTCCGCCACTGCCACCTTTCCCAACGCCTATCCCATGGGTATTGTCAAATATTCATAAACTCCAATTATACCTAGGCCAAGGACAGCAGTGGTAATAGAGTGTTATAGGGCGAGATATGGAGCAAAAGCTCCATATATCCTAGCCCCAGTCAAGATCGCACTCCAACAATATCAACCCAGACCATCAACGGGTAATTCAAATGAAATTTTACTCTCCCCACCCCCCATCCTTTCGGCGCCACCAAGCAACGGCGACCGTTGCAAACGTTGCTTGGCAGATTCCAAATCACCCACCCACCTTTTATTCACCGTAAGACGTCGTAATTCGGTAGGGAGCCTCTCTGGGACAACAAGAGACGAGCAAAGTGAGGAACGCCATCCTGATCAGCTGAGTAAGCCAAAAACTCCTCTGTTCTCCGTAGGAAGTTCAAAATTGATAGGGAGCCTCTCTGTGATAACAAGAGGAGAATGACCTTACAGGCTCCATCCAGATCAGCTGAATGTGCGGAACGTAATGTCATCTGTCTGATTACAACGAAATGTGATAGGGAGCCTCTCTAGGACATCAAGGGACGAATGAAATGACGGGCTCCACCCAGAGTTCTAGCTGATCAATTCGAAAATTTGGTTCTGCTCACGCAATCTGCGTGAGTTTTTTTTTTTTTTTTTTTTTTTTTTTTTTTTTCCCTCGTGCTTGGATTGCCCTACACTCCTGGATCAATTCCAATAGGTTGTCCCTCTTTTGACGAAGCCTAGCATTAGAGGGATGATCTACAAATATGCTCACTGAAGCAGTCGTCGTAAGAAGTATAAAACTGTACACTTACATTCGCACGGTCACGTGACGTCATCAGGCGTGCGGCGTTTTTTTCGCGGAAAAAACGCATAAGGGTTTAACCTCATAGGTCTTTACGCTTAAATACGAACGGGCATTCCGAAAATCATGACGCGCTGGAGGTGTTTTTTCGTCGCAAATAAACGCATGCATGCATGAAAAGTGCGCATTGTGGTCGCAGCCAGCGTAAAAAGCGACCGCTGTTGTAGCATGGGTAGATCACAAGATGGCGCCACGCCCCGCCCTACAACAGGGGAGGTACCCTACCAGTATAAATAAGTACTATGGAGAGGGCATCACTCTGATTCCGAACACTTCCTAGCATCTATGCGCTCAATTTATTGTTTGTTGCTTGTGAAGACAAATTTGGATGTTGTTTCCAAGGGCTCGTCTAATCACAATCCGCATGTTAGACTAAATAATTCTTCAATGATTTTGAACCCCTACCAAATGGGATGCCGTATGTTCAATCTGCTTAAAATGAGGAGTAACGTGAACTCATTAAGCAAGAACTGTACCACACTTGCGATTTTTTCAAAATGAAATGTGCCATTTTTAATTAATAGATTCATTTAATAGTAGAGTCAATTTAGACTCAATGGGACCGCAAGTTAAACCAAATTAAAATGTACGACAAGTACTAAACTAATATATTTACGATTTTCAGAAGTTTTGATTTTTCAAAATCTTTCATGTTTTAGGTGGTGGTTTGGTCTTTTGACGGTATTTTTCACAAATCATTGGGCGCCATTTTTTAGAAAATTCAACGATGATTTCAAAAATGTGGTCAACGTTGAAATTAATTGCATTGAAGAAAATAAATATGGGATTTTGCAAGAAGACTATTGCAAATTTGATACCATGACTGTGAATCCCCATAAAAAGCGAAACTGAACCTATTGACTAATTTTGATGACGATTTCTGCTGCCTAAATAAAAGTAGCCTGCACAAACTTAATTTTTCTGTAACTAACAGGAATTCAACAGAATTTTTCTGAATTCCATAAGATTCTGATAGTTGTCCCCCAATAATAGAATGAAGCCACCACAGCGCACGTCAATAAGTGAATTTTTTCCAAATTAATATTTTTGTCATCTTTGTTTTGCAAGTTCAATCATTTTCAATTTGATACGTCATAAAATATTTTTATACTATACATGAATTTGAATGATACATTGAGCGGTATAGTTTTAGAAATGTTTAATTGCATCGGGTTGGGAGAAGGATGAGATAATTATTATGGTGGAGTACTCAGCTAATTTCTTGGTAATAGAGTGATGGAGTTGGTAATGCTGGATGGTAATGGAGTTTGTAGTTATGTCGATTAAATTGCTTTGATGAAGTAAACGAAGCTCCAGTTTCAGTTCTGTAAGTACAAATAACTTGAACCACTGGTTACTAACTTTCAAATTTTAGTACTTGTTTGATTTAGTTCCTATAAACAGACAGAGGAACATTACAATAGATAGGTACCCAACTATCTTCTGAGACGTTTCCTATCAACTAGTTGTCAAGGATGGTTGATGTCTCATTCTGAATAATTCCTGTCTCTTGTTTGTGTTCAGAACTTGTCAAAAGTGTGTTCTCCAACTCCGTTGTTCTCCAACTCTCATATTGACTCATTGTAATAATTTCGGTGTGTTAGTGTGAGAGTGTTCATTATTACTTAAGGCTTCCCCGCTCAACGGAATCTTCTCATTGTACCTTCGAGAGAAGAGCGAAGCGCGAGGGGGTGAGGATTTTATCGGAATCAATGGTAAAAGCGGAGGAAGGTCTAGAAAGTCATCAATAGGATCAGTGGAAGAAGGCTGTGGGCTGGTGGAATGATATAGTGGTAGAGTAGGTGAGCTCTGTGTGCTGGAGGGGGAGGGGTGCTTAGCTCAGCAGTGAGTGGGGAGGTACCCCCAACTTGTAAGGGAAACGCGGGTTCGAGATCTTATCTTTATTCATGACTTGGCGAAGACAAAAAGCAATCAGCTTGAGCGGAGGGTGAAACTTCCAAGTCAATTACTGCTTAGATGAGCGGTGGTGAAAAGGAATGTCGACTCTCGGCTCTCCTGAGGTGGCGATAGCTTGTGTGCGTTTTGGGGTCACTGAGATTACTGAGTTATTCGTATGCAGCACTCAAAACGTTCTTCAAACTCAAACACTCTTCCCCTCATTGAATTTCCTGCCTCGACTCTACGACAGTAGATACAAGTTTTTTTCTTTTTTCTTCTTTTTAAATTCCAGTTTTCTACAACAATCCACTCTATCAATAATTCATCAGCAACGGTTTCGGAAACGGGTTGAGCATAGGATTTTTCTGAGATATTATGTTGGGTTTCAAATTAAAGACAACTACTGTGCTGATATGAGGCTCAGAGTAACCAGAGGTGTTAAGAATACTGCTGTCACATGCGTCAGAACCGATTAGCTAGTATATTGAGAATGTTACAATTATCACATAGTACTGTAGAAGTATTTGAAGTCTTAGCGTATAAAAGAGTATTCTGGTCTGTAACTTTCATTGTATCCTGTGGTAAAAATATTGCGGTTTGAGTCAAGATTTAAACACTCCTCCACCTCCATAACAAAATATGGCACTCAGAGAACAGTAAAGCGGAAACTGTGGAAACCTGACTTCAGAAGTCAAGTGAAATCTTTTAATTACTGAAACTACTCGTATAATAACCACCTCTGTACAAGTTCAGTCCTGCAGCCGGTTGACCTTCAATTAACTACTAAAATGAAAATAGATTTTAAATTATAGATTGTTTCCTTATGGCACAAAAAAAAAGATGACTCGGAACCTCAATTGCAAAAATCATCGAGTAAACCTATACTAACATCGATGTAAAGCCGTTGAAGTTTTCACAGCAAATTTCAGAGGTAAGTGGTGCGAAATTTCCTAATTGAAACCTTGGAACTGAACGCATTCCACGAATAGGTGGAGTAGTCCGGGAGCCGAAGCCAAAAAAATGAAGTAATTCCAGGAGAAAGTTTGAGATTGGATTTTGACAATAAATTTAGTTCTGAGTGAGAAAAACTTTGTCGGCCAACTCAAAATTGGTGGAATACAAAATGGCGGCCACATTACGATGGCTTAATTCTCCCATTTCAAAGTTTTCCCTAATAATTCCTGAATGTTACTGCCTATATACATTTTTATACGTAGCAAAGTTGTAGCGCATATAAAAACGGAACGATTCGATCCCATCTCTGCATTATTTCTGAAAATGAGGGAATTATAAACAATTGAAGATTGGACTAATTTTGGGTCAGTCCTCACCTCCCTCAGCCTAGACTTTTGCCCTTCAAAATCACTTGGTGGTGTTAATATTAGTCTTATTTCAGTCTGGTAAATCTGATTCCACTCAGTATTAAATACTTTCCAAAGTTCATATATAGAGTATATTTTAGCTTCTCGATTTTTCTCCATCTTGAGTCGACTTACATCACAACTCGGGAATTTTGTGTCATTTTACTCATAAAATTCGCCGAAATAGCGTTTTACGTTGTACTTTATTGGCGAAAGGTCTGAAATAAAACTTGCTCGATATGAACTTTGGAAAATAATCAACCCTGACCGAAATAGACTTTGACAGACTGAAGTCAAACCAACATGAACTCCACTGGGTGATTTTGAAGGACGAAAGTCTAGACGGGGGAAGGAGAGGACTGACCGAAAATCACCCCGATTTTCAATTGTTTATAATTCGCTCATTTCAAGAAATAATTTAAAGTATTGGGGTCAAATTGTTTCGTTCTTTTAGCGAATTTTTGAAGAAAATTAAGCTATTGCTCTCGCCTCAAAATTTGTAGAATGTGAATTTTTGAAAAAAATTTATGCAGAAATCCGTTTCAGGCTATTCTGAATCATATTCTGAAGTTTAACGCATTTTTTTATGTATGTATGTATGTATGTATGTATGTATGTATGTATATTTATGTATGTATATATGTATGTATGTGTCATTCCAGACGATAACTGTCCGTAGAATTGTGCTAGAAACTTCAAACAAATTTTAAAATGTTAAGGACACAAAACGAAAGTTCAAGTACGTTGGCCAGCATGATCGGATTACATCTTCGGGTTGAAATTTTCAAAAATGTAGTCAAAAATTTCAAAATAGCCTGTTTTTTGCGATTTGTTGTGCGAAATAATTTTTTCAGCATACTAACATGTGGTATATTTGGAATCAGCGTAAAATTTCCTATAAGAATATGTATCAAGTTTTCAAAAATTTCAAAGTTGAAAAATCAGTCAAAAATCGAAATAATGCCGTTCGCTAGTTGTAAATAGCGACTGAAATGTCGAAGATTTCTTCAAAAATTCGCTCATGGGGTCATGCTGCATGACTGGACTTTTTTTTATCTTCTGCAACTTCGCTTCGTATAAAAATTTCTACAGGATGTATAGTTTAGGATTTATTGGAGAAAAGCTTTAAAATGGTCAAATCAAGCCATCTTTATGAGGCCGCCATTTTGAATTCTACCAATTTTGAGATGATAAACTACGATTTTTTCACCTGACATGGTCTCAATTTTTAGAATCCATTAATTTTCAAACCTTCTCCTGAGATTAACAAATTTTTTCGGCCTTGGTTTCTGGGCTATAACGGCATTTAAATACAACCCAAGTTGTTCGGTACCTAGTGATTAACAGTAACGAACAAGAAGTGACAACATCGGTTTTTATTTATGTTCATTATGAGCCGAACTATTGTTACATTAGATAGATAGAGCATAGATATCAGATCTATTGCTGCAAACCTACCGCCACTTTTTCACAAGTAGGTACCTAAGCGAAATCGTCAAGCGAGCTGCCAAGCGGTCGAATCGTTGGAAAAAACCTTCTCGACTCCTCAATGGCTACCGCATAAGGCAATTATTTATATACACTTTATTAAATAAAATGCTAATACTTCTTATTATGCTGTTAGGAAAGATGTAAGAAAATCCTAAGTTCATTACTTTGAACTGTCTGGATAGCTACCCAAGCCGATGCCTTCCTATTTTGCTTTTAATATTGGGAAGATCTCATAACCTTAACGCCTCTCAAGACGCTACTCCACTATACAGTTAGAGAACCTCCTATCAAATGAGTATTGTCATAGAGGTATTGTGGTGCTATTAGTGAACGCTGTCGACTGTGGTGACTCAGGAGGTTGTGTGGCTGGTGAAACGGGCTTCTAATGGCCGCGGTCTTGTGGGATCCTCTCGGCTCCAGTTATGGGTTTTCCTCCCATCCATCATGATTAACGATCTTACAGCACATTACACCTCTCATGTCAACCCTCAGAGCTACTAATAAAACACACTAACTTATTACATTGCAGGCTATTCAAGGGGTAATTTATTATTTTCATTTAGCAAACGAGGAAAAATTACTTCCGTAACGCGATACACAGCAAACCAATGGGGGAGACCCCGATTTTCAATTCATCCCAAAGAGGTGTAGTATGTATGTAGGTGAATAGGGTGGTTCAAAAAAAAAAAAAAAAAAAAAAAAAAGTTCTGGGATTTCTTGTCCCCATTGTTTTTTTGCTTCCTCGGTATGTCAGGATGGCCCTCCTAAATTTTTAGCAAAAAATATTAATCCTAACCACTTTACCTGGGTCGATTTTGGCCAGTTATCGACCGCTATCGTAAACCAACCTCTAAATTGGTACCGATTACTTATTTGCCAAATATAGCGGCAAAATGGAAAAAATAGCGGAATTTCCCCATTTTTCTGTAAAATTCCTTAGTTTCTATTGATATTTTCCGGGGTCAAATTCGTAGTTCTGAATTGTCTGAACTGTGATAGGATCGTTTGAGCGTAGGGTTAGCTATTGTCAGCGGTATCGGTCACGTGTAAAAGCTTGTACAATGGTATCGGGTCGTTAAGCGAATAAGTACGATACCGGTTCAAGTCCTTGCCAAATTACCAACGGCTTTGTACCGAGTATCCTATAAAATACCAAATTTTATCGGTACAAGGTATTTCGGAACCTTAAATTATCAACGCGACATAATTTCCGGTGAAATTAGGGTGAATTTGTCTATTACCCCACAATTAATTTGAGGTTTATGGCCGATAAACGAAGCAATCATGGGCGGAAAAGTATAGTAAAAAACGGCATCATGTTCAGAACATGCCAAAGCATATTATCCGACCATAATAGCATGTTTCTAGTACAATTCTTAACCAGGCGACAGCATTTTCGGTGAAATTTTAGATTTTTACTTATCTCCAAGCACCGCCCTCTGCCAGTTAACGGATAACTAGTGGACGGAGCGTTAAATAAATACGTTCATCGTGTGCAAAAACCCATAAATTGACCCAAAAAAATTGAAATCCGTCCTTCACATCTTCACCTTGGCACCAATTTAGAGGTTGATTTACGATAGCGGTGGATAACTGGCCAAAATTGACCCAGGTAAAGTGGTTAGGATTAATATTTTTTGCTAAAAATTTAGGAGGGTCATCCTGACATACCAAGGAAGCAAAAAAACAATGGGGAGAAGAAATCCCAGAATTTTTTTTTTTTTTTTTTTTTTTTTTTTTTTTTTTTTTTTTTTTTTTTTTTTTTGAACCACCCTAGTAGGTGAAGTATTGTGATGGAAAGATATTCCCAGATCTTAAGGTTCAATTAAACTCAATTTCAATTACTGAATGAACATTATCCCCTTCGTGCTGTGTGAGCCCTTTATATGACTACATAACATAGGTACACCATCAGCACAAGTTTATTTTTTATAAAACAAATCCGTGAAAAAACTGGAGGGTGTGAGTGTCCGCAAAACACTGTAACAAACATTTTCAAAGACTTGAATAGTCCAGGAATGAGAAGAGAACTGATTTGTTATAGCCTTTCATGGACACAACTGGTCATCCCCCTCCACCGTAAGTCTGCTACATTTGCTATATCGCTGCCATCCGGTGATCTATATCTACCTACTTGGCCTTGTCCTCACAATACGATCCAACCATTCTACGATTTAAATTCTATAGCATAATCAAAATCGGCAATTTTCGATATGTTACAGTACTTATTCCACTATGCGACGGGTGAGACATTACGATATTATAAAAAAATTCTTGAAAATAAAGAACTAAACAGTTTTTTCTTTTATTGTCATTCAAATAAATACAATGTTGAACGGTTAAAAATGGAAATCACACACCTTCAAAGTCAGCGGGTGACACTACCCAGAATTTCCTTGTAGAAATCTACGGAATCGTTGTCCTTGGACACTTGTTTAACCGCCTCCCTAAAATGAATAGAGATAGGGGTACTAGAGAAAACAACCAGCACAAAACTGCTGTAAATATAGGTAAATGGAAATGAAAACAATAAAACGTTAATTAAAAATTAAGAGGTGATGGAGACAAAAGAGTCGCGAGTCATATCACGGTGGTCCGCTGACTGATTCAAGGCCGTCTGAAATGCCGACGAAAACTGACTACAAGGCGGTGTTCTGGAACCTTGTACGAGTAGAAATTGACCCCCCGGGAAATCCGGGCTGATCGTTTACTCGTACAAGACGCAAATCAAACATTCAGTTTTCGGGTGTTGTAACAACCTAAATTATGGGCTCAGTAAAAAAAAAAATTGGGTAAAACTAGACCCCAAATGGGGTAGAATGCCACCAATCGCACTTTTTTATCTCAACCCGTTGCCGAGATATGATTTTTAAAAGTTTTTTTGACAAAAACAAGTTTTAGACTATAAAAACCTCATTTTCACTTCTATTGATACACTTTTTTCAATTTTTGACCACATCTCTGAAATTAGCATTAAATTCCCTATCAGAATATTGTTCTCTGGATCTTCAAAAGTCCAATCCTAAAACCATAATGCTTGTTCAAATGTGAGAAAATTATAAAAACCAAGTTTCCCGAAAATCTTCGAAGCTGTACTGTCTCCCAATAAATAATTTTGAGACTTATTAAACCTCACAAATTTATTCTTCATTTAAAGAGCTTTCAAACGATGGAGACGCTTTTGAAATTTCCTTTCAAATTGGTGCAGTTATTTAACCTGGAAGATGAAAAAACGTGTTACCTTTTGGTTGTTTTTTTTCTTGATGGACGGGCTGGGATGAGAAAACAAATAAAAACACGGCGGCTGATGACCCTTCTGGTTTAGGTACAGCCTAAGCCAATAAATAAATTATTAAACCAAAAAATCTCCGTCCACTTCCAAGATATCGAAACCTATGTAATTGTAATTCAACTTTAGTAAATAATACAGAGAGTCAAATGAACAGCCTCCGTGAACAATAAGTGGAATTAGCGAATGAATTGATGTCGGTAGGCCTGTACCCAATATCACTTGAATAAAACGTCCCACGAGGAACCGAACGGAATTCAACCTGAAATAATTCGAACTGATCAATTCCCGTGGGGAAATTACACCGTTAGATTTTCCAGAAGAATAAGAAAAAAACGCTGAAATAGCGTTTCGTTTGGACTATTCAGTATATAACAGTAAAGAGCAGCGTCATCGTAAATTTTAAAGGGAGCACAAATCCTCAGCGGGATACGCATTCCTTGGCGCTCCCATTGAACGGGGCGCGACAAGATATCTGCCCACTACAACTTCCGACCCGATCTGCAATGCAAAACCCCTTTCTTTTCGCGCTCTTTTGCGATATCTACGAGCGCGATCTGCCGGGATCAGCTCTTCTTTATTCGACTTTCCAATTAACGAGAGTCCTTCGCTATCGCCGCGGTCCATCCTAAACCAAAACTTGCATCCCTTCCGTGTGTTGTTCGAGCGAGATTTATGTGACGCCGACTGTGGTTCACAGCCGACGCTTTCCTTGTCGCGCACCAATTACTGGGCCCATTGGAATCGGTCAGACCGGCACTCATTATATTTTACACTCCGACGCTCTTTGGAATCAACGTTCGAGAAAATGCTCGCTTCATTAATTTTGGTATGGGAGAGTTGGTGGGGAGGCGTTAGGCAACAAAAACGTCTGCCAAGCTGGGTGGGCAGTATAGCTTCCTCACACATTGTAACATGGACGTATAGAATTAGTTGAAGAACAAAGTACGAGTCAAAATGATTGATAAGTCAAAGTTATAGGAAATTAACGTTTGCTCATGAGCACAGACTACTCTTAATCCAATGGCAATGAAATTTATCGGAGATATCCAAGATACCTCACCCCTCCCCCCCCTTCACTCCTCTAAGGAAACACCCCCTTTGGGTCAGATTTGTAAAATCTCAAGCAGCCTGTGATTTGAGTTAGTGTTTTTTAAACATATTTTAGCGATCAGGTCCCCAGTTTATTCAGTGATGTCCATAATACCCCATCCCCCCCCCCCCCCCCCCCCCCCCCCCATCACAAAACACCCCCTATGGGTTGGATTGGAAAACTTGACTTGAAGTAGTCTGTGATTCAAGTAAGAGTATTTCAAACATGTCTTACCAATCAGCTCCAGTTTATTTAGTGATATCCAAGATAACCCCAATTAACCCCCCCCCCCCCCCCTCTGCTCACCCAAAACACCCCCTATAGGTCAGATATAGAAAATTCGAAGTAGTTTTGGTTTAGAGTAATCCAAACATATTCTCCCATTCAAATCCCCAGTTTGTTCAGTGATGACATAAATACCCCTCCCCCCACCCACACCCACTTCTCCACTAAAACACCACCTATAGCCTGTTATTTAAGTTAGAATAATCAAAATATATTCCCCCCATAAAATCCCCAGTTCGTTCAATGGTGTCCAAGATACCCCATTTCACCCCCTCCCCTGATTCACCCCCTCTTGCTCAACATTTAAAAAGAGCCTATAATTCAAGTTGGACCGATACAGACATTTTCCTCACTCATATCAGTTGTCCAATGACCCCTGTAACAGTGAAAAGCGGACAAACATACGTACAGACAGAGAAAAATTGAGAAACTTGTGCCAATCGTCTTCAAATAGCATGAAACGGAGAAGAAACGCAAAATTTCATGATTCGAATCAATGTACAGACAGATATACTTACGAATTTATTAATATAGATAGGGAACTTTCCTAGTACATATGTATAAACCCCCGAGTTTGAACGAAATCGTACTAGTAGATGATAAGAAACGGACGTTACAATAAATTAACGTTTGCGCCTGCGCACAGGCTAGTATTCATGTTACGGCAACGAAAGTTATAGGGGACTGTCTAGAAGCTATCCCGCACTTTCCCTGAAAATTTCATCAAAATCGTTCCACTAGACACAACAAAAACGCTGCTAAGCTGGGTGGGCATTATAGCTTTCTCAAACATTGTAACATGGACGTATAAAATTAGTTGAGGATCAAAGTACGAGTCAAAACGATTGATAAGACAAAGTTATAAGAAATTAACGTTTGCGCATGAGCGCAGACGACAATGAAATTTATAGGGGAACGTCTAAGAGTTAAATCGCACAATCCTTGAAAATTTCATCAAAACCGGTCCATTAGACTTGGAGTTTTGTCTCTGTCAATCGATATCAATTTCGCGCATACGTAATTGTTAGGTATTACTCTACCAATCGCAATATAATTTATAGGGTTTTTTTCTAGAACATATACTCAATTACCTACCTAATTTGAACGAAATCGGACCAACAGATGATAAGAAATCAACGTTATATGAAATTAAGGTTTGCGCACGCGCCTGCTGATTCGACGGGTTTGAAAGTTGTAGGGGACCTTCTAGGATCTAACCCGTACACCCCTGAAAATTTCACCGGGATCGGACTGAAGCTTGGTATAATTTTGGGCGTGACAAGGATTTACCAAACGGAACCAAAATTGATCAGCACTTTCTGAAACGCAAAAAGCAAGAGGAAATTTAGATATTGGAGGACAAAAATTCTGTCGGGATCAATCATGAACACAAAGTTTTCCTATCTTTGGTAGTGAGAAAGCTAAACCGTCTAGAGGTAACTCACCTCTAATCTCACCATACTGAGGAAATTAACCCCGAAGTTCCTAATACACCCCTTTTTTGGGCTATAAAAACTCAAGTAATGATCACCTAACACTTTAAGTGCCTTCAGCCTTCTCTTTAGAATCTTAGGTGCCTGTGGTAACAGTCTCAAATAGGATATCAAAATCCGATACCACATATTATCTTCCAAACACGCGTCTCTCACGCTTTTGATTTTGACAAGAAGTGATGTTCAAAAGTTGTCCTCCGTGTCAAGAAAAAGGTATGCATTTTTTCATGTTGCATTGTTCGAGTAAGTCACAATACCCGACCTTTTTGATCTATTAAAATTTATAGCATTATTTTCACAACCTCTTGCATGATGGTCGTGTGCAAATTACAGGGCTAAAAAATGCAAATTTAAACGTCAGAAAACTTATCATCCAACCGATGGAATAAAGTGTAGAAATGAAGTACCACACTTAATTAATATGTCGAAAAAAATCTTTCTGAATTACAACGATTCATTTTCCTACAAAGTCATCAATAACCGTCGTGAAAATAGCTACTAACAGAGATTTAGTATGATCATTTGACAAAACAAAAAGTTAAGCTCCTGGCGCTTCGTGGAAAGCCTCGAAATCGTCCTAAGACGATGAATGTACTTCGAGATAAGGCTTGAGAGATTAATGAGAATTAATCAGGTCGGTCTTTTCTTCACAATAGAGTTCAAATGAAACCCGCTATCCGTCTCCTTCCACCTGTCTCCAAGAAAAACGGAGGTGATGAGTGTTATGTGGTCCGAGGTTGGAGCGGCACCTGGTGAGAAAGAACCGAAGGAAATGCGCATGGAAGGATTTAGATGAGAAATTGTTGAAGAAGGAAATTAAACTGGGGAACCTAATTTCGCATGGAAGAGAGCGCAAAAGTTGACTTTGAAATTCCAAACAAGAGTCTCGACCGAAATAGGTTTAGTTATTTTGTATTCAGGAAGAAGCATTTAAATGGATTCTCACTCACCAAAAGTTTTCAAGCGTTTTTTTTTTTCCCCCGATAATTTCTTACTGAAATCATCATATTTTCTTGGTAGTTGAAGGAAATTGGAAATGTTACCATAAACGGATTGGAGACCACAGATGCGGAAATTCACGAGAGGTTTAACGTTTGAATCAATGGTTGGTTGTACATGTTTACATAGAGAATAATCGAGCTCATTTTACATCTATTACATACTCAGAACGTCAATCAACATTCAATTTCATTTCAACAGAAACCCTTGTCCAAATTTTCAAAAATAATATGGAATACTCACACATTCTTCTCACAATCGGACACTTATCACTATACGGGGTTCAAGGAAAATGAGAGTAAAATGTGTCTATTTCTAAAAAGTTGACAAAACAACAGTTTCCCTACAATCAAAGGAAAAAAAAAAGTCCAGTCATGCAGCATGACCCCATGAGCGAATTCGTTAAGAAATCTTCGACTTTTCAGTCGCTATTGATCGTGTAGAGAAATTTTATTTTATGATTTTGATAGACAAACATGGAATCAAATTATTAAAAATAATTAGGAGGTACTCATACTTTATTATTATTAAACTAATCTTGTAGATTTAAAGACAAATGTAGGTAAATATTCATAGATTTCGATGTCCAATGTGGTCAGTATTGAAGGCAGTTGAAATCTCAACAGTATCCTATAAACTTTTTTTTTTTAACATGCACCTACTACCTACGTTTTAAACAGCATGGTTCTAGGATGGGTTATACAGGGATACTTCCATAAGAGTAGTTCAATCTGAATTTGGACAATGTTTCATGCAAATATTACCGATTTTTACAACTAGCGAACGGCATTATTTCGATTTTTGACTGATTTTTCAACTTTGAAATTTTTGAAAACTTGATACATATTCTTATAGGAAATTTTACGCTGATTCCGAATATACCACATGTTAGTATGCTGAAAAAATTATTTCGCACAACAAATCGCAAAAAACAGGCTATTTTGAAATTTTCGACTACATTTTTGAAAATTTCAACCCGAGATGTAATCCGATCATGCTGGCCAACGAACTTGAACTTTCGTTTTGTGTCCTTAACATTTTAAGATTTGTTTGAAGTTTCTAGCACAATTCTACGGACAGTTATCGTCTGGAATGACACATTCAGAATAGCCTAAAACGGATTTCTGCATAAAATGTTTTCAAAAATTCACATTCTACCAATTTTGAGGCGAGAGCAATAGCTTAATTTTCTTCAAAAATTTGCTAATATAGTTTCCCTAATGGGTAAAACAATTTGTACGTAGACTGATTATAATAAATATTACATTTTTAAATTCTTAATACAGAATCAATTAATGCATGTTGAAGAAGTATAGTAGTTTATAGGTAAGTAAAACTACTACAATCTAGTTGATAATTCATTATTCACGCATATATAATTAACCGTTTTTGTTATATTTTGAAAAACCTATTTTTCTAAATTTCATGGAGTTAATTAGGTTGATTTATTAACTTATAATCAACTGTGGATTTCAGATTATTAAACACTTCGATTCCTGCTGCAAAATATGAATTAAGAGGGGCAGTTGTGTGCACATCTGAGAGATAAAATTTACTTTGCCATTGAAATCATGTTTTTACTCTATGAATAGGATAAACAAACCGCTTCTCTTTAAAACTTGTTTTATTTATTAAGTTCAATAGGATAACATTATTTTAGAAATATGAGTTTACGAAACAGTGGCCAGTATGTACCAAGAATTGGCTTTCTGTGATAACTTGAACTAGAATCTTCTGGAAGATACTCACTGGATTCAAGGATGAGGCGTTAGCTTCTCCCCGCACTGACGAACCGTAAAGCGAAACTGACTGAGCCAATGAAAGTACATTATACGCACGAGACTAGGGGTTAAATAAGTTCTTAAGCAGGAGAGTAAGAGAAAGCAACATGGATGAGCTTCCTCAATCTTTGCAGACTACATTAATTTGACTTTCCTACTCCATATTCGAATCTAAAACAATACCCAAGTATTTGACACTGAAACATTTGTTTGGTACACAGATCAAAATTAAACAAATATAAATTATTTAATCACTGTTTAAAAAGTATGAATATTATTTCTTCTTTATTGGTTCCTCCTTCTCAAAATATAAATCAATTTCGATTCCCAAGCAATTAACTAATTTTTGAATTCTCACCAATGGACGAATTAAACTATAATTAGTTCGCCTGAAGTCAGGAACGAGCACATCGGTGTAACTTGTTTTGTGCGATGGAACCCTAAATTAATATTTCATAGTAATTTAATATAATTATAATAATGGAACCCCAAGTTAATATTTTCTAGCAACGAAGGGGCATCATGAGATCCATTAACAAATTTTAGTAGAAATATGACGTCAATTACTTCTCCTCTCCTATCGGTCTATACCGGACCTCTCAGTTTTCCCATTAATAACCTATCACTGAATGAGTGTATAGGAGTTGAGTGGGAAGATATTTAGGCTTCTTTCAGTGTATGAAAATTTAATTACGTACAACCAGTTTCGCCGGAGGTGGCATCTTCAGGTACTATACTAAAAACAACAGAAAACCACATAAAATACAATAGGACATTCTCGATAGGTGGGGTAGGAGGGAGTTTCAGAGGGAGATATTTATCATTTCCCATTACATTAAATGGTCGTCTAGTCATTTCTTCCCTGCACTGCCACCCTACAGGTGATTTTCCCAGGCCCACATCAAATACTCAAGCAATGATCCCCCTCAACCCTTATACACTCAGTTAGAGATGGCTACTACCACTAAAGCTATTATCACTCAACATTTCAATTTAATTTCCATACTTATAATAGACATACTCAAAAAATGTAAGCTGCACCCTCTCAATTGTCTCTATGTGCACGTTATAATATGGGTTCCATATTATAGTTGATGATATGTAACTCCAGACGACTCCTAACCAATGTAGTATACTAAAGTTTAATGATTTTTGGACCACGGAATCGTCTGGTTGCGCGCACTAAAAAACCAAGCTGATGTAGGGCCCCAAAAACCTTGGTTCAAAAGTTTTTTTTTTTTTTAACTCGCCATTGAAGTTAACTCAGGAGGATTAAACGTCTTCTCAACGTCTGTGGGTCTTACAGATTTGTTATAATTGATTGAGAAGAATTGAAGGGTCCCACAATTTTTTATATTAAACTAGGATGAAACGAGTGGAATTTAAGCGCGAGGCAAGGATTTACAGACGTAAAATGGTGGTGGATTTTTGATATTGGAATACAGACTTTCTTCAACTCACAGCACCAAAATAAGTTATGCTTCTGCTGCTTTGCTAAGCTCAAAAGAGGAATGATATAGTAGCACGATTCTTTATCATTTGACGTTACATCAATCATCAATGCATATCCTTGATGAATACTCTCAACAGTACAAATACAGTGAACGGTGGTCTACGAACCATTCTAAATAAGTACAAACAAACCTCGGGTGAGTGGAAGGAGTAGATGGCCTTGTGAGAAAGGATTTTGTGAATAATGGATCCGGGGAAACTGGAAGACACGGGAAGGATAGCTATTGGAAGGTTCTGGAAGATGAATGAGTATTCGGCTTCTGACTGTTGTGTGGTACTTGTAGCGAGTAAGAGGTTTGATCGGGAATGTAGGTTGCAAATAAAGAAAAGCGCCTGGTAGTCCAACAAGCCAACCGATCCATCTAATCCTGACATCACCCGTCTGACAATAGCCACAGTGTGGTGAAGGGAGGAGCTTTACCACAATGAGAACCCGATTGTATGGAGAGCCTGTATTGAGGGAGATATCAAGCTATACCATTAGTGAGCACGGCGTTAATGATTACAATATTATTACGTTCATTTTACAACTTGCTAATTTATGTAGTGAGGTATTCTAATGAATCCAAAGACAACATTTACCACATCAATACACTGAAACTTTTTGGCTTATTATTCTGAACAATGAACTTTTGTACCGAAGCCGATATTTAACCGGTCACACAAACGGCACAAACTGTTGAGATGCCGCCTTTATGCTGAAGAACGACATTCTTTAGAAGACGCTCCTGATTTACCGACTGCAGAAATTTTTGAACTTAACTTGTTCAAAGTTATACTGGTTGTATGCATCTCAATAAAAAAGGCGCCAAAAAACTATTTTGTTCTGTATTATTTTATTTTGTTCACATAGACGAAATATACTTGTCAATATAGATAAACGAAGTCTGATATACCTACATTATTTGTATTCCTTCTGTATTTAGCAAGGGCTGATAATTTATGTGAGTACGATAGTTGATACGAGTAGGAATCAAAGTAAATCGATATTGACGTAGGCATCTACCAACTGAAAATCAATGAGATACAATAAATCACCTATCCAAGAATTTATAGTTAATCTATATGTGACATAAGTTATAATAAATATGATTTCATGAAGTGAGAGTTCCGCTGGAATTACGTCAGCTGATACGATCGTCGTAGTTTATAAGGCACATACATGGTGACAGTATTTTCAACTTCTAGTTGATATACCTGCGATAGTTGCTCTGGGATATAATACTCGTATTTATGAAACACAGAAAGTGAGACGGTTGGCCTCTTTGATCTCAGTGAAAGATTCACAGAGAAAAAATAATTATCTACCCGTAACGACCATTATGAACTGTTGGCAATGTAAAACTCGGCGCCTCACGTGAATTCTACTTAGAGCCTTCGGCCAAAATTATAAAACATGCCTAGAACGTCATGCATTTGCATTATTGAATTTTCTCGTCTTCTTATTATGAGTGTGTATTATACCAGGTCGCTAGCGGACATCACTCCCTAGCAATCAATCTTCATCGGTATCGCGCTATTTTAGTTCCAATCTCATATATAACGTTTTTCGGCAGTTAGGTCCGATATTCATGCTCATAATTAGCAACGTTTGATGGATTACAAAGTGGGACAGGCATGTGGAACATCTAAATATACCAGGTACAACATGAAATTAATCTCATTTCGTAGTATGACAATATAATACATCATACTTTGAGATTATTATTCACTCATATATGCAGTTCTCTGTACAAAATTATACATTACAATATATATATATATATATATATGTATATATATATATATATAGTGTGTCCTGCTGGAAGGTTGAAGTTTATTTTGGCGTCTCGCTGAAACATCAAGAGGCGAATGAAATTATGAAGTCCATCCTGATCGAGTGACTAATTAAATTCTCTATTTTCTACTCAAGAGAGTTGAAATTTAATAGGGATCCTCTCCGGAACATCAAGACACAAATGCAATGATAGTCTCCGTCTTGATCAGCTGAATGAGCTAAATTCTCTCCTGTTCACCCTAGAAAGTATGTCATTTACGATGACATTAGGCATATCCATGTCACAAAGTTACAGTATCATTGATACACCTTTAATAACGTAACCAGTATTGATATTGATATATTTCGACTTCTAAGTGCATTTTTGTTGAGACGAAGCTATTGCAATGGCTCGGAAAATTTTTAAATCAGAATTTTTGAAAACATTTCTTCATTGAAATCTATTTTGAGGCATTCTGAAACGAATCCTAGAGTTTAACACTTTTTATGCATATTATATAATCACATATATATACACATATATATTAATTGCTATGCAATTCTTAGGCCGACCCCCAATAATTTTTAATGTAACGTCCGGGACGAAATTAAAGATGATTTTCACGTACAACCGAGTAGTTGAGTAGTTGCTATAGATTGTGGCACAATTTCAGTGTTTTTCACGTACAACCCAGCCGTTGTTAGGGGAATGAAACTTCCGCAGTTTTCATCGCACAAAAATCGTTCGCCACTCGTTGGAAAGCGCTTGATTTATGTGATAAATGTTCACATCTCAAGCTACCAATTTCCCCCTCCTTACGTACCTGGCCACATTCCTAAACTAAGTTGATTGGACTATAAACAATTTTAATAAGCGGTTACAATATTCTTAACGTAAAGCAATAGCATCATTTACTCCACTCCATAGGAAACATTTTCATCCTCTTGACAACAGTCGACTGTTAACAACAACTCATTGTAGTGGCTTCTCTCCACAGTTATTTTCAACATTTCTAGTTTACCGTCGTTTTGTTGGAATTAGTCGGGATGCGGCCCAGGGATTTGTTTAAAGTTAAAGGATTTGTTTACAACTCTCGAGGACAACCGTTATGAAATCCGCCGAGTATGTATATTTATGTATTTATTTATTTATTAATTAGTGTCATTCCAGACGATAACTCTCCTTAATATTGAGATAAAAAATCCCGTCTTGCGCCAAAAAATCGAGCTTTCCAAATGAAAGGATGAGTTCGTTAGCCAGAACTTTATGAGCACATTAAATTGGTCAAATTTTGAACAATGTGCTGGAACAATCACTCTATTTCTGAAAATTAAGGGCTTTGAGGGACATGGAATTGTTAACTACCAATTTTATGCAAAAAACTCGTTCTAAATAGTATTCTGCAATTCAAGAAGAGATTTTGGATTTTATTTTATTTTAGTTTTTCAAGTTTTTATCGATTTATTAACACATTTCAATGAAATTAAAGTAATTTTTTCAGCATAATTTTGTACATAAATTTTTAATGTTCTATTTTATAGTTCATAAACTTTATTTGAGAAATATTCTGCAAACAATATGAATTTAACTATTTCTAGCCGTTTTTTGCTATTTTACCAATTTAATGTGCTCAAAAATTCTAACCAATGACGTCTCTTGACCTCTCTTGACGTTCTTGTCTCCTCGTTACGTTTACAAAGCTTGATTTTTCGGCGCAAGAACGGAATTTTTATCTCAATCCTTAGGAAAGTTATTGTCTGGAAGAACATATATATATATATATAAGAAAAAGTGTTAAAATCTAGGATTCGTTTCAGAATGTCTCAAAACGGATTTCAATGAAGAAAATTTTCGAAAATTTAGACTTTCAAATTTTTGGAGCCACTGCAATAGCTGCATTTTGTACGAAAATTTGCAAAAAGCTAAAAATTCAAAACCTCTGAATAGTAGATCATTATTTAGAATACGTTTTTTGCCATAAAATTAATAGTTAACTATTTCCTTGCACCCAAAAAGCTCAAATTTCAAAACAATTCAACATTATGAGGTGAAAGCAATGGTCGCATACCAAATTAAAATTCGACCCAAGTTCCGCAAAGCCTTTTTCCGATATCAGATTGCAAATCTCAGGGATTTACAGTTCTCACTGATTTTATCGTCTAAAACTCTTCCTTTTCTCTTCATTCCGCGCTGTTTATCTTTCCATCTTTCGTCTCTGCATGAACTGAGCACTTGATAACTTCGACGCTACGAAAATTGTTGCGCAATAAAGTAATAAAACGCTCTGGCCCCTCTTTCTTGACAGTGGCAAGTGCATTTCCAAAAGCTTTTAGAGACCTCATACAAATTTATGATTAAGATAAAAAAAGGGATCATGTTTCATGATGCCGGCAAAATTCCAATTTCTTAGGTTGAATAGCAATGAAATTCTCTCTGGCCCTCAATCAAATGATCATAGAAACTTCAACAATTCATTAAGTTTTTCAACTGACCTTCTGTGGTAAGCCATCTTACAAAATCTAATGGGTTGTAAAATATAACACAAAAACCTTTAGTAAACTAAAGGTTTTTGTGTTATTTTTTACAACCCATCAGATTTTGTAATAGAAACTTCAATTGTTTCAAATAAGGTAATTATTTGATAGTCGCTCCTCCATATGTTATTACCTATCCATTTGTTACTACCATCGAGTAAAGGTCTCGACGCAGACAGTGGGTGTCAAACCTGGCCCAACATGTAGCGAACTACTGTGATTGTTCATAATCTGATAACGTCCACCATGATCAAGTTGTTAGCATTCGAGACTATTGAGCACAGGGTTCGATTACAACACGGTGCCAAAATTTTTGTTCGAATTCAACGTCAAAAACGAATTTTTAAACGTAATTTTGAACTATTCGTCCAACTAATCTGTATTTTACCAGAAGGATTGAAGTAGAATTTTTTTAATTCTTTGAAATGGGAGCTTGTGAACATCCAGACCAAATCAAATACTTTTCATTTGCGAAAACACTTAGTGCGTAGACAATAATTGTTGGGATGAAAAACTTAGGTACTATAAAAGTCGACTGAAAAAAAAATCTTGTAGAAACATAAACAGTAAAATAACAGAAAGAACAGAACCCAAAACCGATTAGTTATAAACAAAATTTACACGGAAACAAATATATAAATTCTATAAATAAAATTCAAGTCAATTTAAACACACAAGATCAACAATGAAAACATTTAGCCGCATTAAAAATCCTCAAAACTAGAGGGAGCAAGGCCTTGGGAAAATTTAGTAACAATTCGCTTAAAACCATCAAACTATACACAGCATTCTGACCTATGCAAAGATTAACAGCACCACAAGCGGAGGCTAAAGGAGTTGGGCCAGGTTCGACACCCAACGTCGAGTCCAAAAATGCGGTCTTGCAGTCCAGCAAAAATTCAAATCACGGATCATCCTAAAGACACATGTCAATAAGCAGCAACTTATGCTTATTTGCAGATGTGTTTATTGCATTGTATAATAGTGTATTGCTAAGCTACATAGGTCATTCCCAATTAGGCCTTTATGAATCTCTCAAAGTATACTGGGATTTTATCGTCAACTCAGTACCCTTGATTGGGTGAAGCCGTGGTTGAGGAAAAGTTTACTTCCCAATCATAACTTGACATTATTGCAGGTACGGTTGAACATCGAATGTCCTGGTCTATATCGCGAACCAAGCAGCGGAAGGGGTAATCAAGACGATGGGGGTTAATACATGAAGGAACTCCATTACCTTGGATGGCCCTTAAACTCCCTTCTGCCTCGCCCGTCTGACACATCAGAGCAACCCTCCCTTAAAACAGCCCTTTCTACCCTTGAAGGGAAAGTGCTGGGTGCAGTAATAGGGCAACGGCAACGCGAATCAACCCTCCCGACCTTACACCTTAACAACCCTCCGCAACAATGTGACATCACAACGCTTCAACTTCCCGGTTAGTTAAATTCCCCCTTCTGTGACGTGAATAGTCAACTGACTCCTTTTATGTGCTTAGTGTTTTCCCCGCTTCCTGAATTCGGTCGTGAAATTTATCAGTTCCAACGCTCACCAAAAGGAAGGAAAATTAGAGTGAGAGGGAAGGGAAGTTGTTTGTGATTACACTAAACTTTTGGGGAGCGGTGAAACACGTCTTTATAACTTGCATACAACACCGATGTCACCAGAGGGGCTTTCATGAGATATTCCAACAGTTTCCGCTCTAACCCAAGTAAACACGCAAACTATTTCCAAGTTTCTCTATAGTTATACGTCAGTGAGATTTCTACTTGAACATGACGAACTCGTGGTTGATAATTCGTCTATCCAGAAATCGTATTAATATTCTGCTCTTCTTCAAGTCATTACTTTAGCTTCTCAACTCCTAAAGCCACGATTTTCCAATTTTCTGTATACAATAAACCTCTCAGCGTGTATTATGTTTAGACTGTTTCACTATTTTATCTGAGTCTGAAGAACATAGTGAATTATGAACCCTCATAATAGCTCTGGATGGTACCTTGTGAATCTCGTAAATTCCTTTGTGAGGTTCAATGGTAGCCTGTACTCTCGATTTAACATTCTTTAAATGCTTTTATCCTTTATTTTCTTTTTTTTCCTTTGAGTTACATACTTTTCTCTGAGGTTCTGTATACAACATCTCGAGTGATTCTCCCCAGGTTTCATTCAATTGAGTTCAGAGCTCTGTTCATGCCCAAAACTTTAGATTTTAGCGATATTTATAATTTTCTTGTTTTTAATCGACATCAAGGACATTCATTGTTAGGATAGGATGAGTCATGGCCATAAAATATACCTATATGGTCGCCGCTGGTCAACTATCAGGCTGAAGGTATCCACTCCCACGCAACTCTCACAATTCCTAACCGATTTGGCTGATGTTTTATGAATATCGTATATATATATTTTAACTAGCTGGTTCCCCGTGCGTTGCACAGGTTGACTTGAATATACGCAAGCCCCCCCTCACCCATCACATTTCGGGACACATTTACGGATCTAATTCAAGAAAGTTCTTACTTAGAAGTATTTACTTAAAGTACTTACTTATAAATTACCTATCAAGACCAAACTACCGATATCAAACCCAACTCCCTCTCCACAAATACCCCCATATTTCAGATTAAAAACATTCTTGATAGGTAACCCAAAAGAACTTTCAGACTAATTCAATATCATTCGCCCGAACATCAGATCACCAGTTCGTTCGGTAATGACCAAATTATTCCATTCAACCACCCCCTCCCCACCTCCCTTTTTTTCCTTACCACAAACCCTATGGTTGAGGCAAGGAAAAATTGTATAGCCTGTGATTAAGGTCGACATAATCTAAACATATTCGTCGAATCAGATCCCCAGTTTGTTCATTGATGTCCAAGATACCCCTTTCCAAACCCCCTCACCCGACCCCCACCCACCACTCCATGGTCGGAATTGAAAATTTCTAAGTAGGCTGTAGTTTTTTAGTGTTATCCAAACATATTTTATCAATAAGGTCCTCAGTTTATTCAGTGCTGTTCAAGATACACTCATCCCACCCCCACTCCTCCCTAAAAATGCCCGTTATGGTTCAGATTTGAAAATTTTAAGTAGTTTGTGATTCAAGTTAGAGTATTCTAAACAAATTTAATGAATCAGGTCCTCAGTTTATCCAGTGATGTCCAAGATACCTCATTTGACACCCCCCCCCCCCCCCCCCCCCACCCCCACCCCCACCCCCCCCCCCCCCCCACTCCATACTCTAAGAAATTACCCCCTTTGGGTCAGATTTGAAAAATTTCAAGTAGCCTGTGATTTGAGTTTGTGTAATTCAAACATATTTTAGCAATCAGGTCCCAAGCTCATTCAGTGATGTCCATGATACCCCATCCCCCCTCTCTAAAACCTCCTATGGTATAGATTCTAAAACTTGAAGAAGTTTGCGATTCAAGTAAGAGCATTTCAAACATTTCCCACCAATCAGCTCCAGTTTATTTAGTTTTTATTATTTTATTTAAAGCTTTTATTGCACCGAGTAATCTCATTAACAATATAAATCTGACTTATATTACTACAATACACTATTCAGGACCTAAGATGCATAACTTTGTCCCTTATCTCTTGAACATATCACATTCACTTCCTACACAAGCTCATGCGGTTTCAAACGCTTAAGGCGTCGAGTTAGATCTTGCACATCCAGGACCTTTGCAGCTTCCTCATTGACATGATCTTTTAGTCTGGCAAGATGAGCCGTTGCTCGCTTTTTTATGACCTCATCCACACTGTCAACTTGAAGTTCACGGTGGAGTGCCTCATTTCGGAAGTACCACGGCGCATCAGTGATACATCGTAGTACAGAGTTCTGGAAACGTTGAATGATCTGTTGCAGCCCCACAACTGCGCTCCATACATCCAAACTGGCTTGAGTACTTGATTGTAAAGAAGTAGCTTGTTACCAATGGTCATGGTGGATCGTCGGCCGATTAGCCAATACATCCTTCTAAGTTTCAATGCGAGCTCAGTCCTCTTCTTTTTGACATGTTCCTTCCACTTGAGCTTGGCGTCTGTGTCATGCCCAAGTATTTGGCTTCATTCGAAGAAAGAAGCTTTATTTCGTTTATTTAGTGATGCCCAAGGTAATACCATCCCCCCCCCCCCCCCCCCCAAACCCTAATAGTCGGATTTGAAAATTGTATGTACCTAGTCTGCCATTCAAGTTGGAGTAACCCGATCATTATATCAACAACCACGTCTCCAGTTTATTTATTGATGTCCATGATACCCCATTTCAAACCCCCCTTTCTCAAAACACCCCCTATTATGAGTCAGATTTGGAAAATAATCCAAACATATTCCCCCACTCAAATCCCCAGTTTGTTCATTGATGACAAAGATACTCCATCCCCCCCCCCCCCCTCCCCCACGAATAAAACACCCCCTATGGGTGAGATTTGAAAAATTTCAAGTAGCCTGAGAATCAAGTTTGAGTAATCCAAACATATTCAAACCACTCAAATCCCCAGTTTGTTCAATGATGTCAAAGATACTCCACCCCCCCCCCCCCCCTCCACCTCCCATAAAACACCCCTTATGGGGCAGATTTGAAAATTTTCAACTAGGCTGTGGTTCAAGTTAGAATAATCTAAATATATTGGCCCAATCAGATCCCTAGTCAGTTCAATGGTGTCCAGGATACCCCATTTCAACCCCTCCCCCTCCCCTAAAACACCCCCTCTGGCTCAAATTTAAAAAATTTCAAGTAGCCTATTATTCAAGTTGGGCTGATACAGACATTTCCTCCCACTCATATCAGTTGTCCAATGACCCCTGTAACCGTGAAAAGCGGACAAACATACGGACAGACTGACAGAGAAAATTGAGAAAATGGTACCAATCGTCTACAAATAGCATGAAGCGGAAAAGATACGCAAAACTGCATGATTCTAATCAATGTGCAGACAGACATACTTACGATTTTATTAATATAGATAATCATTCATCAAAAAAGGATGATACTGCTCGTACCGGTAGACAACGATCTGTTTGTATTCTTGAGTAGGCACACAATCATCTGAAAACCTACCACTAACTGCTACTGGAAATAAATAATTACTACTATTTGCTGTGGAATGTTCATCAAACGAACGCAATGGAAGGAAAGGAATTCGCACGGTGTCGGGATATAGGTATTCCACAAAAAATATCGGCTATACTTTCAACAGTTTATCACATAGGGACCGTATAATTATTTAACGGATTTCTAAGGAAAATATTTTCGACATAGTCAACATAAATTTTAATAGAGTTTCACGTCAAATCAGTGAAAAAAGCTTCAAAATTACATCAGAAATCTTTTCAATTGATCGGCAAATATCATTTGCTTCAGGTATCTTCTGAGTCACTTGTTTTTGTAGTGAAAAAAGAGGGCAAGCAACAATATAGGTTGTTGCTATTCTTGATTTCAGTAAAGTCCGACAATTCTTAAATAATTCGCAGACAATACTGTCTCTCCGTTGCCTTCTTAAAATCTACTCTACTCCACACAGTTTATTATAATTTATTATTTGACCCCTTAAACCCTGCACGCCTGAGACATGAGTGAAATCCTGGCAACAAGTTATATTCGTTAAATCTTCAGCAGATATTTTTACAATTTCCAAGTGTAGGGATAACAGATGCATACCATTAATATGGGTGCCCGCTGTTCCGTGCGGACGAGTTATCTCTACGAAAAGACCTTTTGTGTGATAATTTGCAAAGTTTATGTTTCCAGTTTGCACTAGAGCTTTCAATCCGAATGAGAACCAGTTGATCAACTGGCGATGGCTGAATGAGATTGGAGTAGTGTGAACTCTTCTTTTTTCTATTCTGCTCAGTTTAATTGAATTGTGCGTTCGACGCCACTGGATGAATCGAATTGATCAATCACCGTCAACTAGTTTAAACTAGGCGGTACCGGATGAGAAAGAAAAGTTCATAATATCTAGACCTCATATTTCAATTCTGTGAAAGAAAATCGGAAGGGTGGTGGCGTATGGTGACTTTACAGACCACCTTTAGGAAGCAATCCGTTACATAGATTGGCTAACCTTAGAAATGATGTTGGCCAAAACAACAACAAGCCTGGAAAAATCTTTGGATCTTTCGTAAATAGGGTTGGACTTCATCTAATATATAAAATTCTCGTGTCACAGTTTTTGTTGCCATACTCCTCCGAAACGGCTTGACCGATTTTGATGAAATTTTTTGTGCTTATCCGGTATCTATGAGAATCGGCCAACATCTATTTTTCATCCCCCTAAATGTTAGGGGTAGTCCACCCCTAAATTTTTTTTCTTATTTTTCAGACAAAATTTTTAATTTCTATTTTAATTAACGTCTGCCAAGTTGGGTGGGCAGTATAACTTCCTCAAGCGAGCGAAGCGAGCAGCATCCCCCACAGAAGTTAAACCTACCCTTAGAGATCTACCGTTTGCGAGCGAAGCGAGCAACATCCCCTACATGTTTCAATTGTAATACATTCCATGTATACAGCCACACTTTGCAAGCGAAGCGAGCAACATTCCCTACATACCACACTTTGCGAGCGAAGCGAGCAAAATTCGCTATACGCCACACTCCCCCGGCTGGACGTGGAGGCGAGCGGAGCGAGCCGGAGTGGCTAGTCATTAGATAAAATTCCACTTCTATCTAATGATGAAGACGAATGTTCGGAATTCCTATTACAAAATGTGAAAGTTTTGATTCAAATTTCGATTAAATTAGAAAAAATAACAAAAAGGAATAGAAATAGACAAAGTCATTGGAGAGACGTCTCCGTGTCTAGTTTCTGTATTATTTTGGTGAGAATAGAGAGTGGATCATTACTGGATATTCCCCCTCCTTCATAACGTACCACGAATGTGCAGCGAGTAACTACACCCCCCACCACCACCATTCGGTCAAAATATCAGAATTTATCAGTAACCCCCTTGGTTTACAATTCAAGATGCTCAGGATCCAAAAATCGAATTAAATGAAGATCCGTCCGTCCGCCATATGCCATTTGCCATCCACCGTACACCCTATACTGTACGCTGTTAACCACCCAGATTTTTTCTCCAAAAATACTGGATCAAATTTCATGAAATTTAGCTCAAAAAGCATACTTTGACTGAGGATGAGCCAGTGAGTCGGCTGAGGATGCATCGATTTCGATCAACCCTAAAGGGTTGTAATTAAGGGCTGAAATATTGTGAAATCGAGATCTTGAAAACTTTCAAAGTAACAGTAATGATATTTTGTTTGACAATGATAAATGTAATCCAAAAGAATCGATTAACGCTTCTACATTGAACTTTCGCTTTCCTTGTGGGTAGAACTTCGAAAAACACCTTCGGATTTCCAGGCGCAAGAACATGGAGAAATCTTGTGCTGCTAACATTGTTATTCAGGCGATCATAGCTCAGTGGGTAGAGTGTCCGATTTGAGGGATGGCTGTGTAACCAACCACCTGGTGGCGGTTCCTATCCCAGCGGATACCAATATATTTTTTAATTCTCTCTTCCTAGTCACTCGCAAGAATTTTTTTTTATTTTTTTTTTTTTTTTTCTCATTTATTCACTATTTTCAATTATGGCTTCCGAGTCTTCAAGGCAGCGGAAGCTTTGTTTTCACTTTCGTAATGAAACAAATTTATGTGCTCCAAAATCAAAATTTCCGCTCGCATTTTGCGTTCATGGCCACCTGAACAATTTGGTTTCGTCTGTCTGTCCACATTTCCTTGCAACAGCCTTAACTTCTAAAATTTCTATTGCATTTTAATGAAATTCTCAGAAATAGCGTGGATTTAGCCTTTTAAAGTCCCCTATCAGTTTCATCGTGATTGAATCAGCGGTACGCTCTTTGCATGCGTGAACGCGAATCTCTCGTACACTCATAAGTCCGTTAGTGTTGAAGAGATTTTGGTGAGATTTTCAGGGATGATGCGAGGAAGGTCCCTAGAGGTCCTTTACGGCCTTTATCATGATCGAATTAGCGGTACGACGTGCGCACGCGCAAGCATTTGTCTGGCTATATTTCCTTGCCACATCCATAAATGCCACAAGTTTGATCGGATTTCAGTAAAATTTTGCGGAATGGTGTGGGTTTAGCCCTTGATGGTCTCCTATTAGTTTCATCATGATTGGATCAGCAGTACACTCTTTGCATGCGTGAACGTAATTTTTTGTGATAGTCATTAGTCAGTCAATGTTGAACAGATTTTAGTCATGTTTTCAGGGATGATGCGGAAATGGTCTCCGGAATCTGGTGGAGATCCCTCACGTCATTCATCATGATTGAATCAGCGGTACGCTGAGCGCATGCGCGAGAGTTGTCTTTATATATTTCCTTGCCATGATTTTCTTCGGATTTCAATGAGATTTTCAGGAATAATGTGGATTGAGCCCTACATAGTTCCTGTCAGTTTCATCATGAGTGAATCAGCGATACTCTCCTCGCATGCTTGGACTTAATTTTCTTGTGACAGTCATAAGTCTGTCAATGTTAAACAGATTTCAGTCAGGTTTTCTGATTTTCGGTTGCCCAACACTCTATCATCACTCGTCATGATCATGGTGAACCAGCCATCTCTGAAAATTTAATGGTGACATCCTATGAAGGCCACGAGAAAGCTTCTCTACAATGTCCTTGGCAGTGTATTTCTTTCATTTTCCTCTGGTAGGTGACATCGTCCAGTTTATATGTCGATAGTAGACAATTGACTCAGTTTGATAGGTAATTTTTTATGGACCAGTGTTCTACGTAGAAAGGGGCTATCTAATACAGAAACAATAAACCTTTATGTAATAATTTGAAGAGATTCTCGGTTTAAGGTGTATTTTTATTATTGGAAAGTATAGTAAAACATATGGAAGTTTTAATTTCAGTTCGTCCATCGTATGAATTTGGTTACCATGAGTTACCAAGTCCATAAAATTTAATGAGAAATTCAAAACAACTGCTGGATGTTGAGCATCAAGTGCGAGGGGAAAAATCATTACTCAGTAAGAGCACATGAATAATAATTTGATTGAAATTTAAAAAAATGAAGGCCGTCAACAACGTGGGAGGGAAAAAGCCGTTCATACGCGGGTGAAACAGAAAACAACTTTCTTCTTAAAGTCGGTTGAAAGAGTTGAGAACTTGCTGTCTCCATGGGAAATGACGGGAAAGGTTAAGATTAGTTCGGAAGAGGAAATATTCGGGGTTAAGCGGGGGCAGAGGGGCGTCAAAACTGAAGATGTTGGAGGAGGGATGGGAGAGGAGGGTTTTTGACGCCAAATGTTCTGGGTAGGTATGGGAACCTTGTACTAGTAAGTAGGTGTGGGGCTGAACTTTTCTTCTTCGTTTCAAATATAAAGTATTTTGGTCTACTTTAAATTTTTTATCAAGTATACATATTTTGAACAAATATAAAGTAGGATACTTTAAATTGAAGTATATCTGGCAACCCTAGCTGTCAACAACGTGGGATGGAAAAAGCCGTTCATACGTAGGTGAAACAGAAAACAACTTTCTTCTTAAACTCGGTTGAAAGAGTTGAGAACGTGCTGTCTCCGTGGGAAATGACGGGAAAGGTTAAGATTAGTTCGGAAGAGGAAATGAAGTATTCGGGGTTAAACGGGGCAGAGGGCGTCAAAACTGAAGATGGGAGGAGGCAGCTGGGAGAGGTTTTGGTTACGATGAGTCACCAAGTCCATAAAATTCAATGAGAAATTCAAAACAACTGCTGGATGTTGAGCATCTAGTGCGAGGGGAAAATCATTGCTCAGTAAGCGCACATGAATACTAACACGATAGAAATTTTAAAAAAAGGAAGGCTGTCAACAACGTGGGAGGGAAAAAGCCGTTCATACGTAGGTGAAACAGAAAACAACTTTCTTCTTAAAGTCGGTTGAAAGAGTTGAGAACTTGCTGTCTCCGTGGGAAATGACGGGAAAGGTTAAGATTAGTTCGGAAGAGGAAATGAAGTATTCGGGGTTAAACGGGGGCAGAGGGCGTCAAAACTGAAGATGGGAGGAGGCAGCTGGGAGAGGTTTTGGTTACGATGAGTCACCAAGTCCATAAAATTCAATGAGAAATTCAAAACAACTGCTGGATGTTGAGCATCTAGTGCGAGGGGAAAATCATTGCTCAGTAAGCGCACATGAATACTAAAACGATAGAATTTTAAAAAAAAGCAAGGCTGTCAACAACGTGGGTGGGAAAAAGCCGTTCATACGTAGGTGAAACAGAAAACAACTTTCTTCTTAAAGTCGGTTGAAAGAGTTGAGAACTTGCTGTCTCCGTGGGAAATGACGGGAAAGGTTAAGATTAGTTCGGAAGTGGAAATGAAGTATTCGGGGTTAAACGGGGCAGAGGGCGTCAAAACTGAAGATGGGAGGAGGCAGCTGGGAGAGGAGGGTTTTGACGCTGAAATAATTTGCAGCGATTTTTAGTTTAAGGTGCATCTTTGTAATTGGAAAGTACTGTAAGTGTAGTGAAAACATTTTGAAGTTTTAATTTCAGTTCGTCCATCGTATGAATTTGTTTACCATGAGTTACCAAGTCCATAAAATTCAATGAGAAATTCAAAACAACTGCTGTATGTTGAGCATCTAGTGCGAGGGGAAAATCATTCCTCAGTAAGCGCACATGAATACTAATACGATTGAAATTAAAAAAAAAGGAAGGCTGTCAACAACGTGGGAGGGAAAAGCCGTTCATACGTAGGTGAAACAGAAAACAACTTTCTTCTTAAAGTCGGTTGAAAGAGTTGAGAACTTGCTGTCTCCGTGGGAAATGACGGGAAAGGTTAAGATTAGTTCGGAAGAGGAAATGAAGTATTCGGGGTTAAACGGGGCAGAGGGCGTCAAAACTGAAGATGGGAGGAGGCAGCTGGGAGAGGAGGGTTTTTGACGCCAAATGCTCTGAAAACACCGGGAAGATTGAATCAAAGACGGAGGCCGCCCTAAGCTGCTGGTGAGGGGCGTTGGGGTTCTCGGAGGCGAGCAATTTATTCAGGTGTCAGGACGAAAAGCGGCGCCCCCGCGGTGGAAGATGAGGAAAAATGAAATGGGAAATATGTTTCAACTTTTTCTCCGTCGTCCCTTCCCTCGCAAACTATTCGCCTCTCTCCCCGAACCTCCACCACTAACTCTCCTTTCTTACTCGACCGTCAAGTGAAACAGACTCTGCAGAACCTCAGGATCAACCTCCGTTCCTTTTTCATATTTCAGACGGTTATTATTCCCAAAAAAAAAGAACTGGGAAAGATAACTTTTTCCCATATTCTGTGTTGGTACCGTATACCATTCTGTTGTGTTTTTATCGGAGTGACGTACTTTTTAAACTTGAGTACCAGCACTTCGGATATAAATCAGAGAATATTTTGGGCAGTGCCACAAAATCTAAACTCTCACACTTTTTTCCCCCGTAAATAAATGTCTTATTGCTGGGGTTCATTGAAAATTCTTGAAGATTCGAAAGAATCCCGCGAAATGCCACACTAAATTTCTAACGCTTTCCACGTACAACCGATCCTTTGTTAGTAAACTGAGCATTCATCATTTTCCTTCTCACGGAAATCGTTTACTACTTGTGCGTTTACTACTTGTGCGCTAATTTTATTCTAAACTCGTAATCTACCGCCATGACATGTTTCCAAGTTCGTGAACTATTTCCGTTGGGCAGTAACCTGATTTCAAATCAAGTCAAATCGTTTTATCTGTACAGCCAAAATTGGCATGACAACAATCAGAAAACTATCACAAATTGTTGTATGTCGAATATTGAGAAACAATTTGGGTGTGAAGAGTGTGAGAAGCCACCTCGACCTGCCGTCCTCAAGACCCCCACGATGGCGGCTCCCTGGGCGGAGCTTCCGAAGTGGAAGATAACTCGAGGTGCATTTCCTTCAGCCGGAATTCCGCCCAATCAAGTCCTGAAAGAGACCAAGAGCAACCCAAGGCGGACCGCCCACACCAAAAGATTAGGAAAATACCATACACAGGCTCATGGGCGATCCACATCTATCGCAGTCATGGAATTGGGAGCGAGACAAACCCAAATTTTCCGACGCCAGTCGTATCACTGAGAGCCATACTGTGAGGATTTTTCCTCCACATTCAACTACCATTTGCTGGCCTTTGAAAAGGTGCCTTATCAAAAAGGCACTTCTCTTCCCCATGTCGCACTTCAGTTTCCTTCCTTCCTTGAAGCAGTTGTTTCATTGGCGATGTACTGTCCATTTCCAATTTTGTGTCTCACGTTATAGCCGAAACTAGCATTAAGGTCACACTGCGACATGGGTTTTACATCAATTTAGCAGTATGGGTCCCCTAATGCCAAGCCTCCAAATTTCACAGGATGTGCCATCAGTTTGTGTTCTAGTATCTATATGGCTGAAGTAAGAACTCTTCGAATTAGGTTGTGGAGGAGGTTGAAATGTTGGTCACAGTAATTTTACCACTCTCTGAAGAAAATCCCATTCTCGTAGAAGTGACTTAACAAATGATACATAAGCGGCTTGTGGGTATTTTCTTGTGGCCTTTGCCAACTTTTCAACACAACCTTGCCACTCCCCTACCTCACCCATCACATATTCTCCCTTCTAGTATTCTGGACCAATTGCACCACCTAGAAAGCGATGACCGTGCACTACTTATTCTAATATGTGTTCTTGCAAAACAGCTCCTTAGCTCTTTCTTCCGGCCAACCAGATAGCTTTTTGCCGGCTCTGGGTTCTATCGCCAATTAGGTCCATCCCTCTGAAGTTTTCATGCCAAACCTTCTTATCCAGGCTCCCAGCTCAGTCCACATCATCAGCATACCAGTTTTGCCGGTAGTCAGAACTTTTCCGTTTTTAATTAGCAGAATACATCAGCACCTTAGGCTTACTGCACACGAGCGACATCGAACGCCAAACCAACGCGACCCTCACTGCAGACGGGCAGTAAATAGACGGCCTACTCTCACCGCGTTCTCATGTGATGACCACATCTAAGACTGCAATTTGAAATATCAGCAATATTCAATTGAAATTTTGTTTATAAGTATTTAATTAATTAGAATTGAAAATACCACCTCCTTTTTCAGTTATTCGCCTGTTGTCAAAAACCTATTTATATGCGGATGAAATATTCAATTATAATCTTTCAGTAAATGACTCAGTATCAAAAAGGTGATATCGTCCTTTCCAAGTGCGTATTACTACTTGTAGCGTAGTAGGTACCTACCTGGAACTTATGGAGAACGAACCAATCACCTCCTCTGGTGGGTTATCAGATAGTGCAAAGAGAACTCGTGTAGTACTTGTATTCAGAGAAGTATTTAAAAATTCAAAACGCTAATAAAACAACAATCAACAACTTCAACTTAGCAATGTTTAATTTGACTTAAAAAATGGGACATTTTCCATTTTTCACTACCATTCATTCATTCTGATCTGTATGTCCAACTACTCTGTATTTTTACTAAAGGATTGACTAATTGATGTTATGTATTTTTGAGAGGCGAGCTTGCGAGCATCCAGACCACCAAACCACAGCATTCTGCTCTATTTTACGTAAAAATTATTGGAGAACAGTTTTGAGAACAATAGAAGATATATCAAGCGGTAGTGAATTAACGGAAACCGATTAAAAGAGGTGGTAGTGAATAAACGAAAAGGGTCCAAAAAATGTTGCGTTTGATTGGAAAATTGTTGAATTTAAAAGACAAAATATTAAATATGACGAATATATTTTACATGTCGAATATCGCACTTGTATCCGCTCCTACAGCCCATTATTGAGAACTACGTTTGAATCCTGTTTTAAGTTTCACTTTGTTTTCCAGGTTGCTACTGGCAAAGGGACACTTTCACAACATTATGTTCTGAATGTTGTCATCCCAACTGCAACAATCATGGGAACTGGTGAATACCACATAGGGCAAGGGAGCACAATCAGCCTGGTCTGTGTCATCGAAAATGTAAGTTTTTTACTCAGTCAGTATAGAGTTATCTAGATGTTAAATAACGCTGTCCACATTCGCAAGTGGGACCACGTCGTCCACTTATTTATTAATACTCTTAACAATACGTTCAACAACACTTGATCATTAAGACGATACACACAAGAAATCAAGGCAATCCGAACAATCGTAACAGAAACTTCCACCATTATAACCAAACATTGCAACTAAAAACACAATTCAACTCCCTAACAATATTCACCTTCAATTTTCCTACCTAGCTGGTGTTATTTCAGAAAATTTAATCTGCACTGGATATAATCTAAAATAGATGATTTAACGCAAATTTAACCTGCACTGGATATAATTTAAAATAGATGATTTTTAACGCAGTCACTAACTTATTGTTGATATTTTTTTATCAAAATAAATGGTATCTAAACTTGATATTCAAAATAATATATTTTCCCAGTTTATTTAGTACATCAAAACATCAGCCAACAATTGTGGGAAATTGGGTTAATGTTTGTATCAGAAATTTGTACGTTAAGCCAATCAAATCTTCGATTTTCTAGTGTTAAGAAGCTCCGTTTATAATTTACCCAGCTAGTGACGTCTGCATAGCAGACATTTTTACTTTCCTTACTTAACCCGACGGGTGAAGGGAAAGTCATGCAATCACCCTGAAAATCATTTCTGAAACTCATGCATTTTGTTTCACCTGAACCATATCTATACGTTTCATGAAAATGTACGTATGTGTGTATGTAACTCGTGTAAACGATTGCGAGCTTACAGTACGACATACGAAAATTCCAATTTCGGGGTTGGGTTTCTACACCCAAGAGCTAACTACTGTAAAACAATCAGCTTAAAATGAATATTTTTAGGGGGTTAAAAAACTCAGAATAGGTGAAAAAACGTCGGTTTTAACACTTTTTTTAGCTTTTTATTCAAATGGCTCGAGGGATTTTGATGAAATTCACAGGAGTTACTCTTCTTTTAAGTAAAAATTATATTAAATACCCGTCATGCTTAGGAAAATACTCTAACGGTGGTAATTAGCAAAATACTTCCAAAGAATAGGCTGAAAAACGTAGTTTTTCAGCACCTTTTTGGTCTTTTCTTCAATATGGCTCGAAGGATATTGATGAAACTCACAGGAGTTACTTTTCTTATGAATAGATATGATATTAAATACCCGTCATGGCTAGGAAGATGCCCTAAAGACAGTAATAAGCTAAATAATAAATGTAAAAATATAACACTTTCTTGGAATAAATAAAAAAAAGCAGTAATTAGCAAAAAAACTTCCTAAAATAGGTGACAAACGTAGTTTCAGTCGAAATGGCTCAATAGATTCTTCTATTGATGAAAATTATTCCCATTCCACATATAGGTATGTCCAGGAAAATCCTGTATAGGCGGTAATAAGCCGAGATATACCAAAAAATGGCCATTTAGGGCAGGATCAAAAACGATTACTTATATAAGTTTACCTGTGTTAACTATCTCGCTTTTGCTGACTTTTAAAAAAGCTTTCAAGTATGATGAATGAAATCAAGACAGTACAAGTTGTGTAGATAACAAAGTTCAAGTCAATGTTTCGCGGAGAAATAGGCATGCCACCAGCAGCATTTAATTTATACATTAATATACCTCTTCAGTTCGTATATATGTGTGTTCAGATAAGGTATAGCTATACTCATGTATTGTGGGAGTTGCAGAAATTTTTTTTAAGAAGATCCCACGACTTTCTTATATTACCCTTTGGACGGATCGGAAATAGTAACCACTTACCGTAGCAAACATTTAAAATGAAACATAATTTAACCAGTTTTTGTACGACAAAACTGTAACTGAGCTGGCTTTTCAAATTGATTCGAACTTCAACACATCGGGCGAGCAAGAGTTTTCAATGTTAATAAGAGTTAATAAAGAGTTTTCAAGTCTAATATTCTGGCAAAACCAGGAGTTAGTTTTTGGGGATGGTTAGAAGTCAGTTATCACTTTCCTACTCACCCGAAAAGTAAATGCAGGAATTCACACAATCGGTGTCCATCGGTCTTTTATAGACTGACAGCCATTTGAAAAAACTTCTGGACTAATGGAGTCCTATACTCGAAAATCAAACAATCGACGAACAATCCCATCCTTGTTAGGCGTGATCCATCATGATAGCATCCATGTAAAATGAATACAAGTAAGAAAAGTGGTGTGAAGCCTCGTACCAGATGTTTTATTTTTGTGACTCCCTGTCCAGGAACTTCTTTTTCTTTTCTTTTCAAGTTTACTTACCACATTTTTATCGTTCTTGTGTTTCGTTTTACAATTTCTTTTGGATCAATATTTTCCAATGGTTCACTGAACTGATGAGGATGTTGGTGAAAGAGTGATCTTGGTCGTACTCTACACCTACCACAGATCACTGGTCTCATCCCAAGTACTTACTCGTATCATCTTCTACTTACATATAAACCGTTGAGTTTGGAAGCTGTAGACGTCCTTCTGAACCAAACACAATCGATTTAATCTAACAATTATATCCAACGGATTATTAAAGTTGACTTGTGTGCGATGTTATTTGTATCGATTTCCGGGACCTAACTACTTTTTCTTACTTATATAGTAATTGGTGTGTTACTCGTAAAATAAATTTTCCGTGAAACCAGTTGTTTAAGTATTACTTGGGTGGTTCAATCTGACCTAAGATAGTCAGTTTTTCTTATTTATAATTCTTCGTTTATAATTACTTCGATACTACGTCACACATTTAACGTCAGTAGTATTTTCACAATTAGGTTTTTCTTTTCGTTTATATTGTGTGCCACATATAAGAACGAGGTAAAGTTTAAGAGCGAACAGATGTATGTACGAGAGTAATATACTATTTTATTACGAGTGAAATAGGAATTGCAATCAATTAATAACTCCCAAATATATCATGAAGTATTCTTTACGACACTTCGATTCCACTCTTACTTCTTTACCTTAATTTCTTTCTCATTAACTCTTTTAATAATTTTTAGGAAAGAAAGAATACGCTACTAAAAAGAAATAGTGAAGATTTGATCTTACGTGGCATGAAGTTTAACCAATCAAATCAGTGGGAGGAGGGGGTGGGAGAAGGGAGATTAAAAATGTTCGCTAGAAGAATGCGATGGCTTGTCGTTATAAATGATGAGCCTAAACCTAAAAAAGTTACATTTGGGTCTGGAGCACCAAATTTTTACGAAACCATGGCGTGATAATTCCTCTACACCCAAAATACGCTGTTCTGATATAAATTGAATTATTGTAGCTCCATGAAAAATATCATAAATCTATTAATCAAATCTATGTCAAGAATCTTATATTAAAGGTATGGAACATACAACTAAATTTAATTTTACCAAATGTATAAATGCAGAGTCATCCTGGATATTAAACGCGTTACTAGAATTTCATATTTCCGAATTAATCTGTGCAGCACCTAATATTAATAACATTTATATAGAATCCTTATTTTCGATTCCAAAAATTCTTTCAAATTGATAAAGCACGCCCAAGCATGATATCTAGGAGTGTGAAAAAGATAAACTGAAGAAATTTCGCAAATGTGATGTTTTTAACGGTAAGCGAATTTTCTTTGGCGTTCGCACTGCTGTCACCTGCCTATTAAAGTGCTAACATAAAAGATCTCTAGGGGTTTGCACGAGTGGTACGTGTTTATTTCCGATACGGGTGTACATACGGGTCCTACATCACTAACAGGGGGAAGATAAAATAAAAATCCCGAAGGTAAATCATCGTGATGGAGTTCGGACGTATTTTTAGCCTCTCCGTAATTCTTTTCCGCAGTATTTATTTACTCCGTAGTTTCCTCCTTGTGGTTTGGTCAAGCTGTGTTCATCTGTAGAGTCCTAAGGTCCGTAACTTATAATTCCAGTTTCCAGTAGGTCAGCAAAGGAGTTCACGTCTGCAATGACTGGATGGAGAGAAAAATTTTTGAACGCTTCGACCAGATGAGTCAACCAATTTCTTGGCACTTTGATAATCATTCAAACTAGGATTATCAGTTTTAAAGATAAGTTCTAGTCGTTAAAACTCGTAAAGAAACAAACAATATTATTATCTACCATCTCCATGGATATGCAGAAGAAAACTTAAAGAAATTCATGTTCAAAATCATCGGTATTTTCAAAGCCTTCTTGGTGTAGATTCTGTACCTATGGATGTTGCTCACATCCAAAGAGTAGGCCGTACTTATGACATTAATCCACGCTCAATATATCATGCGCGGATACGATTTGGAAAAATTGAGAAAGAAAACTCTTGTCTCATAATGTTTCCCTATAACGCATCACATGATTATACGAAACAGGTTTCGGATACGAAAAAATCATTATACTCTAAATGATCGAAGCTATACAAGCAGAGCAATATTAGGTGATAGAGGTTATGGAGTTATTAATTCATTTTTTTAAAAATTCCAGTCATAAAGCATGATCGTATGAGAGAATTTTCATAAATCATCGTATTACATTACGTTAAATTGTTTTGAAATATCAGAAATTTAAGTAAAAAGTAATTGCTAAATACCAGTTTCGTGGCAAAACGCTCGTTCTAAATAATTTTCGGCAATTTGAAAAAGATTTTGGATTTCTAGTCGCAATTGGGAATTTTCGCAAATTTGTTCTATTTTTCAGCAAATAATGTTAATGAAATTTAAGTGCATTTTTAAGCTTACATTTTATAAGGTACTTACTTGTTCATCGTTAATAAACGTATTTTGACGATGATTCCGCAAAAAACATCAATTTATATATTTTTAGCCGTTTTCGCAAATTTAGTGATTTTTTTTTTTTTTTTTTTTTTTTTTTTTTTTTAAGCATATTTTTAAAGTTTGACCATTTTAATGTACTAAAAAACTGCTTGCTTACAAACTCATCCTTTCATCTGAAAAACTTGATGTTTCGGCTCAAGAAAGGAATTTTTATCTCA